>JANRMT010062827.1:37760155-37779833 GCA_026402145.1 Polypterus bichir lapradei | reverse complement strand
TCGTTCCAACAGATGGCGCATCACAAACATTTGCAGTAATAAAATGCATTGCACATGTCAATCCAACAGACAGAGCATCGCACACAGTAACACCGATTTTTACAAATCACAAACTAAATGGCATATAACAGGGGATTCAACGCACTTGTCATTGCACTGTTACTATCTCTTGAGTCATTAAAAACAGATGCATCTGCCAGGCTGTAATTTTTAATGGTCAAACATTGTGAGAAAGGCACAGACTCTGACTCCCTGATGCTCTGGAAGCAGGTTCAGAAAAGTGCACTTTGGATGGACATTTGTTAGAAAAAAATACAGAATATTCATGCTCAGTTGTCTACATAATGATGAGGTTAAGGATCTATGCAGGTATCTGGAAGGCTGCTGGGTCAAATCCCATCACTGCCAGACGGGATCTTCCTAGGTTAGACTGTTGAGGAAGACCCTTAACCTGAAGGTCATTCCGGGGGGGGGGTGGGGTCGGGGGTGTGGGGTGCTGTACAATGGCTGACTCTGCGCTTTGATCCAACCACCCAACCCAAACCCCCCAACAAAGGTCATACAAAAAGATAACTTCCCCTTAGGGATTAATAAAGTATATCAAATCACAAATAATACATGTCAATTTTCTAATGTGGCTGTTCAATTTACAACTGTGAGTAGATGGCACCTATTCTGGAAGAACTGGGTGCCCAGATGACATCAGCTCTGCAGGGAGCACACTGGGCACACTCATAGAGCACACCAGATCAGTTATTTTAACTTGCTTGTCTTTGGGATATGAAAGGAAACCAGTGTGTCTCTGGAGGGAAACCCTTGAGGGAAAAGGGAGGATGTGCCCACCAGGCATGGGAATTGAATCCAGGACTTTGGAACAGAGAAGTATTCTTTTCTTTGGGGGGCAATTGCATAGTTTTAAAATGATTTCATACATCCTGCTACCATAAAAATTTCAAATGAATGATACAAATATTGTTAATAAGTACCCCCAATCAAGAGGAAAAACCCTACACTTTAACAGTCATTTTCCAAACTGCTTAATTCAGACCAGGGTCATGGGGGTTGCTGGAGTCTATCCTAGCTAGCAAAGGATGCAAGTTCTGGACTGGGCAACAGTCCATTGCAGGGCGAACACACACACACACGCGCGCGCACGCACACACACACACACACACACACACACAGGCAAATTCACCTAACCTGCATATCATTGGTCAGTGGAAGGAACCCCACACAGACACAGGGAAGATATGCAAACAACACAGAAGGACATGAACCCTGGTGTCCTTACTGCAAGGCAGCAGCACGACCACACTGCCACCGTGTCACCCATACTGTACTGTAAAAATTACTTGGTGCATTAATTGTGACTCAGCCATAGAAGTTAATGAAGTCTGTGTCTTGCTCTTCAAAACAATGCATTGATTTAGAAATGAACGCTGCCATTTCTGTAAAATGAACCCACAACAGAAATGTATTTAGAAAAAAAGAGCTCAGGAAGAGAAATCCATGTATTTTTGCTTAATTTTGACACTGAAAAGTCGTCTCTCTGTTTAATGTTTTTCCCTTCCTGTTCTCATCTTATTGGTTCTTAAAATAAAAGAGGAAAATAACACCCCACCCTTCCTTCATGGATGGACTTCAGTGAAATACTGACTGGTGTGATTTTCTCATTACTTCCCTCTGCCAGTGCTATTCCCAGTGATAAGACAATTTGATATTTGTGTGCAGCTCCAGGTTTTTCTTCTCATCTGGAGGACTTCATCGACTCTGTGTCTTCTGAATGGACTTTCAGACATGTCAGACATCTCATTCATGGAGGCCTAGACACTGTCTCTGTGGAGTTTGGATGCTCCCTCTGTGTCTACAGGGGGGTTTCTCCTCACTAGTTAGGTTAATAGTTGGCTTGCTTTTAGCCCAGGATGATGGACTCCCCCGCGGTGGAGTGGTACCCATCCAGGGCTGATTTCTGCCAGTGCAACTCTGTGGCAGAATATTTTATTTACAGCTGTCTTCAACAGGACTCCTACCTTAATTATTTGTTTCTAAAGCCTAATCTATAATGTATTCTTTGAACATAGTGAAAATGTATTAAGTTGCTGCTCCCCCTTAGCATTCATGTTCCCCTACACCCATGTCTGCACTGCTTTTTGTTATTTGCTAGTTCTTCCATACATCCATCCATTTCCTGATGCTGGGTCTGGGTCAAGGGGTCAGCACTCTAAGCAATGTGCAGACATCCCCAAAACCTCCTCAAACTCCTCTGGAGGGATACTGAGGCGTTTCCAGCCTTAGTGAGAGATATAATCTCTCCAAAGTGTGTCTCCACCCAGTTGGATGTGCCCCAGGATGGCACCCTAATCAGATCCACAGACCACCTCAGGTGGCTTCTTTCAATGCATCTCCTCCCCGTGAATTGCCACCTGACTGGGGTAGAGAGGTCTGTGTGTTTCAATGATCCTGCAAGCTATGTTGTCTGGGACGATTGCCTCCCATAGGATCACCCAAGGAAAACTGGTCCTAGATGAGGGATCAGATGAAGAGAAATTCATATGACTGTTATGGAAAGAAACAGCAAGCATCCAATAAACCTTCACTGAAAAAGGAATCTGGGGCCCTACCCTGGAGCCAGACCTTGGGAGAGCTTGTCGGTCAACCAGAAAGAGCAACATGGGTCCGTTCTCCAGCGGCCTCACCACCAGCAGGGGGAGCCATAAGGGTCCTGTGGATTGCGGTTTAGGCAGCGGTCAAAGTCAAGTGTCTTGGTGGACCGATCCCCAGTTAACCAAAACTGACTCCCCTTAGGTAGGCAATGTTGGTCCTGCTCTAGGACATGGAATGTACTTTTTAGTGTTTAGAAATAATAAAGGGAGCAAACTCCACAGTAATAAAGTGTATTACAATGAATGTGTGAGTCTGTGAGTAACAGGGTGCTACACGTGTTATTTTCTTAAACTTTTCTTGCCTTCTTCAAGGTCTGAGTCCACATTGTACGTGAAATATGGGGTTTTGGATGGAAGGATTATGATTTTTACATTAATTTATTGCATTCTGCATTATTTACAGCGTTTAATTTTAATTACATCTTATCTCAATGCCACACTGTTTATACTAGAGTGTTAATCATTGCCATGATGATCTTTCCCAGAATCCCTGGGGGTATTTGACGTATGACGTCATTTGCGGCACAGGCACTTTCAACTCCGGAGTATCCGATATTTGGATTCCAGTGTTGGTGTGCATTGTGTGTTTTGATTTGTCTATTCCTTTTAGGTTAAAAGACTGATTTTTTATTAGTGTTTTTAACTTGAAAACTGGCTGGCTGTTTTTTCTGGTTTCGACTCTTGCCTGTTTTCTTGACCACTTGACTACATCTATCAATCTTTTAATATCAAAGTCCTTTTCTGTCTTGTCTTGAGTCTGTGCATAGCATTGCCGCCTCTCAGCATTTGCATCTCTTCCTCTTTTCAGGGTTATGTGCCTTCCGTGTGGGTTTGTCTTAAATTCCCAGCATTCACCTGCACTTCTATTGAACAATTTGCTTTCTTCTCACTATATAAGGCTGCAATGGTGTCTCTCTAAATTGCTCTGGTGTAAGTGTGCCTAACTATAAAGGAAATTAAAGTAGGCTATGATATCAACAAAAAGAATTTCTCCCTTCACATTTTATTGTTATACACAGTGGTTTTAATTTTAGATTTTTCGACACAGATCAATAGAAAACACATCTTTACAAAGTGGTCCTAATTAATTATAAATATAACAAACAAAATAACTGATCACATAAGTATTGTCACACGTGTCTGTACCTTTCCGATAGCCTTGGTCTCACAATCCCTCCTAACCCATTAACAGCTGTGTTTGGGGTTCTTCCAGATGGGTTTAAAGTGGAGAAGGACAGACAAACTGTGATTGCATTCACTACACTTTTGGCACGTAGACTTATTTTGCTAAACTGGAAGAATCCAAACTCTCCTCTTTTAAGTTAGTGGGAAACCGATGTTCTATACTATTTGAAACTGGAAAAAATCAAATACTCAGTTAGAGGATCTGTACAGATTTTTTTCAAAACATGGCAGGATCTAATCAGTAATATTTTATAATAAGCTCTTAAAGCACCAAGGAAGCAATTATTTCCGCATTTCTTTTTCTTCTCCATTCATCTCTATTGGCTTATTAAACTTATCAATTTAGGTATGTTTACAAGCCTTAAGCTTTACCCCATTGGTCATGCTCTCTCTCTCAGGGGTGGGGGTCGACTTGTTCTCAATCCTACTTTTTGTAAAAATTGATTGATTTGTATGGAATGATTACAATAAAATTAATAAAAAAACAAAAAAAAATTTAATTCTCTGGTTTTCGACAGATCTTGACATTTTAGGGTCCCCTGATACTGAAAACATTGATATCTCGATGATGGGTGTGTGTCTGTCTCTCTGTCTGTGTGTCACAGTTTCTTGACGACAATCTAGAGCTAAACCAGCTGGATGGAAAAATACCAAACTCGAAACTTAAGCCTGTTATGAGATGACGATGTGCTGATTAGTTTTCGAGTCAAATCGTGCAAGAGAAAGAGGCACTTTAGAAGAACCCTCAAATATCGTAATTCCACAATTAATTAATGCCCCCCTCTAATTAATTGCTATCGTAATGACCTATTTTATGATCAGAAACATCAGCATCAGAGAGCTAAATAATTACTTAAATGTTATAGAATAGTTCGGCAACTTGGTTCCTAGGCCACAAAGCCTACTGACTCTCACGTCCAAATTTTGTGGAAGATATTTCAACATGATATGCCTAAAATCTGAAGGTGACGATAATGTTGACGAAAACCCTATGTAATGAAAAAAAGAAAATCAATATGAAGATGGATGGGTGGACGGGGAGATGGAAAGTTTGCACAGTGGGCAGAGTTGCCGCACTCCAATTGTAGGGTTTTGGGTTTGGCCTTCGAAATTGGCCTGGTCACTGGCTGTGTTTAGAATACATTTGGTGTCCATTTCTCTAGTTTCCTCCCAGTTGCCCAAGACATACCCAGTAAGACAATGGGTATACAGTACCTTGTAACAAACTGGCATTTCATCCAAAGGGACTTCCTGGAAACAGAAACAGTGGGTAAAGTGTCTGGATCTTTGCTTTGGATAAATGTATTAGCCAAAAATATAACAATAGCCTTCTTATTGAAGGTTTATTGAGTCACTATTGTCACATGTACAGAGCAGAATGACATTTTTACTTGCAAGTCTGAATCAACATGTAACATGCCACCACTCTCTGGTGCCATGATTAATTAATAGAGCTATCTCACCATACAATGAATGGTTTTGTATATGTTTTGCATAAGCCCTACTGTTATATTTTGGCCAGGGGTTCAAATCCATGTGTTGCGTACTTTTAGTTCATCATTGAGTCATATAGTTATGTTAATTGTTCTTTTGTTAACTTTATGCTGTATTTTTTAGCCTGTTGTTATGTTCTATGTGTTTTGTGGGTGGCTCCCTCAAAAGGTGGGGTCACCTGCCAATCATTGCCAGGAACTGCGCTCAGCTCTATATAACTTGAGAATCTCCCACAGTTCCTGGCGGTTCATTTTGAATGCGCTTCAGAGTGGTGTGCTCTTGAGTTTTGCTGTTCTAAATGTTAAGATGGATGGATTGACATCATGGACAAGAAGGATGAAGGTTCTTTGCCCAGATGCAAGACCCCAGGTGGATGGACAGGCGCCCCGACTAGATTTGTCTGCAGTACCTTTCCTGGCTGGGAATAAATGAAGGGACAGGGATGGACTGACTCTAGGGGCTATTCTCCTACAGCCCCCCCCAAACACTATGCTAGGTTTCATGTTCCCTTGGGTGGAACTCTCATTTATGCTCCTGCAGGGCACCTTGGGAAATGTAGTCTTGCTGAGCAACTCTATCTGGGTGGGTGGGTTCAGCCAGAGGGGGCTGTAAGAAAGGCGCAGACCTGGAAGGAGGTTCTGCCTGACCCAGAAGTGCTTCCAGGCTGTAGTCATTTGACACAGGAAGTACTCTTGGGTCTGGCATAAAAGAAGCCACCCAACGTTATCCAGGTGAGTTGAGTCAGGAGGAGGTGGACAAAGCTTGGATGTCTTGTGGGGAGAGGTCTGTGTTTTGAAGGAATGTGACCTGTATAAGGTATTTTTCTCAAGTAAGCATCACTTTATTGAAGCCCTTGACCGTGTGTCTGCACTTGTGTCTGGACTCTGGGGCTCTGGGTGCCCCCGTACTGTTCACACTGTGCTTGTGCTTTGTTATTTACAGGTGTCAGAAACTCCACACAGAGTCAAAGCAAGGTTTGGGGCAGCCACCCGTATATTAGGTATCCTTCCTGCAAAGTCGCACAATGTTTATACAGCACTGATATGCACAAAACTGAGTCCAAAACAGAACTGAGGGAATAAGGAAAAGGTGGAGGCTTTTAAAGGGGAATACAGGAAGTGAAGTAAGAGGGGTCAGGTTCATAAGGGTCTTCAGCCATAAACTCAAGCCCGGACATGACATCAAAGGGGCCAGAGCTGATAAAGGTCTTCCTCCATAGGCTCGGACACGGAAGTGACGTCAACGGGGCCAGGTGGAATCTCCCGTGGATGGTCTGCAGGAAGGCGAGAAAAAGAATCAGTGCGCTCTGCCACATCCCGGTCTGACTTGGAATTGCCCTTACTCAAGCCCTTTAGCTGCCTCCCATGCGCACGTGTGTGACACAGGATTTTGTGACCTTCTGCTCTGTATTTCGTCCATTCTTGGTGCATTGTTTTGCTTCCTTTTGGATTTGTCTATACCAAGCATTGTACGTATTTAGTGCTTTTCAGAGTTTCAAAGTGTTAAAGAGCATTTCTCTTGTGAAAAATAATTATTTTTATATATGCGACCACTAGGGGGCGTAGTAGCAACCCAAACCTCAGGTACAACTGCCACAGACACAGCTTTGGCTTCAAATGTAGTTCTTTTATTTAACAACCAAAGTTTACCTTGTACAGTTTTCTTCTTCTCACTGCTGTAAAGGGTTCCAGCACCCGACAGTATAGCATGACATTTTCTTCAGTCCTTTATTCCCTTTGATCTCCTCCACTCCACCCAGTTGAGTGTTGTCCATCTCCTCTCTGACTCCCTAAGCCCTTTTAACCCCAGACACAGCAGTACTTTCGGTGCTTGATCTATTGCCTCCGCGAAGGTTTTCCGGGTCAGGCAAGACCATAATGGCCCTTGCATCATCACTATCTGAGAGGTCCCCCTAGCAGCACCCACAGACCCCAACAGGGCAGGCCCATGGGACCACAACTCCATGCTGCCTTGCACGTCCCCATAATTGGGCTTGCCAGACAGGATGCTGCCAACTAGTGTACGGGGGGATGCTCTGCCCATAGTAGGCAGTCACCCATTGTACTGTCCTTCTCGGTTCCCAAGTCCATTCTGGATGTCACTCAGTGGTTGCCAGCCCCGATGTAGCCACTGTAACATCCTTCCACATCCAAGTCTTGGGATGGAAAGGAAGTATTATCACTCCCACCCTGACCTTCCTTTATCATAGCCAGGTAAGGGAGTGGGGTCCACACCTGCTGGGATGCTAGTTTGCCCTTCACAATGTAAAGATTCTTTCTTTGCCCTCCTTACTAGCCATTACTTGGGACTACATGCTTTGGAACTCTATAGTGCTTGGGACTCCAGCTCGTAACACTTACAGAACCATAAATCTTATAATACTACATTTTATATAAAAAGAAAATCAGAAAGTCACAGTGGTGAGAAAGATAGAGAAATTAAAGCACTAAGAAAAAAAAATCCTTCAATCCCTCCATTTGGTGAATGAGCGACATAAAGAATCACATCTTGTTGCTGGAAAGGGCGGAGTGCCCGTCCATCACAGGGTATTTGTGCACACACCCACATTCCTGCACTACAACCCTGTAATGGAAAAAAAGAAACAATTTCAGAAATTTGGGAGATGAAACCATATGGCAAAGAAAAGTTGAAGTTAATGCCTACTTTTTACTCAGCCATTAAACACAAACCCAAGGAATGAAATGCATATTCTCAATCTGATTCTGTGCTATGCTGGAAAATCACTAGGACTTGGCAAGGAATATACTTCTGAAATTGTTCCAGTCTGTCATTTTATCTGAACAGCTCTTAAACACAAATAATCACTTACAATGTGCCAAAAAGTAACTTGATGAACATGTTATATAATCAGTGTGATCAGTAATCAGAAGGATGTCCATTCTGTCATCATGGCTCAAGTGAAAAGCGTGCTTATCTGAGACGTTCCTGCATTGAGAATTACGGTGGAGTGGCGGAGGAGTGAATAATGCATGAATAGGATAAATGCTGTACCACATTAAACAAGATGAATCTATTCTGAAGTTTAATGCTCATTGAGATAATTACTGTGTCAATATTACAGTTGGTCTGGGTAGTGAGTGTTATTTGTCAAACAACTGTATCAAGTCTTTACACTATTGTCCACCGATCAGCCACAACAGTAAAACCAACTGCCTAATATTGTGTTGCCCCCCTCTCTTGCTGCCAAAACAACTCCGACCTGTCAAGCCATGGACTCCAAAAGATATGTGAAGGGGTTCTGTGGTGTTGGGCACCAAGACTTTCACAACTAATCCTGCAAGTCCTGTAAGCTGCAAAGTGGGGACTCCATGGATCTGATTTGCTTTTCCAGCACATCCCACCGATGCTTAGGATTAGGAGCTGGGGAATCTGATGGCCAAGTCAACATCTTGAACTCTTTCTCATGTTCTCCAAACCATTTGTGATCAAATTTTAAAGTGTGGCAGGGTACTTTATCCAGCTGAAAGAGGACAAAAAGGGGTGTACATGGTCTGCAAGAGTCTTTAGGTAGGTGGTATTTGTCAAAGTAACATCTATGTGAATGCCAGGACCAACGGTACAGAGACTACATTGTCTATAACATTATAATGTTTCCGTTGGCTTGTCTTCTTCCCATAGTACATCTTGCTGCCATCTCTTCTCTAGGTAAATAAAACACACACACCCAGCCATCCAGATGATTTAAACGAAAACGTGGTTCTTCAGACCAGACCAGATTCATCAATTGATCCAAATCTGACACTTATATGCCCATTGTTGGCTCTTTTATTAGTGGACACGGGTCAGCATGGGCACTCTGACTGGTCTGTGGCTACATATCACCATAAACATCAAGCTGTGATGCACATTGTGCTCAGACAAATTCTCTCATGGCCCGCTTTAAATTTTTCGTCAATTTGTGCTACAGTAGCTGTTCTCTGGGTTCGGACCAGGGCGGATAGCCTTTGATCCCCACGTGCGTCAATTAGCCTTGACCGCCTATGACCCTGTTGCTGGTTCACCAGTTGTCCTTCCTTACATCACTTTTGGTAGGTACTAACCACTGAATACTGGGAACACTCCACAAGACCTGCTATGTTGGAGATGCCCTGACCCAGTTGTCTAGCCATCATAATTTGCCCTTTTTCAAAGTAGCTCAGATCCTTACGCTTGCTCATTTTTCCTGCCTCCAACACGTCACCTTCAAACACTGACTGCTCACTTGCTGCCTCATATATCTCACCCCTCGACAGGTGCCATTGTAATGAAATAGTCAATGGTACACAGTTCGAATGTCAGTGATTTTAATGTTATGGCTGATCGGTATAAATCCTCCATTAGTTTAAAGGAATACTCTACCCAAAAACGATTTTTTTTACATGTTCCTTACCCCATATAGTTTGTATAGGTGGCTAAGAAAAAAATGTAATCTCATGTTTTAATGACGAAAAGATATAACGAAAAATAACATTGAATGGGACCCAATACTGACCAAATCTGGACATCTGCAAATGATGTGAAAATGTTCCATAACGAAAAAAAAAAAAAAATTACATAACTCAAGTCACATGATCCACATGTTGTCATCCATTCATAATCTCAGAATGTGCAAAATACATACATTTTTTTGCTATACTATTAATGCTTACTTCTGGAAAACTCTGCATAAAGGATAAGCGAGAAAGGAACATTCCCATAATACTGCGCATATGAACTGAAGATCTGCCTCACCACCTTGTTCATTGGTCAAGAATGTTGTCTTTTGTTATAATACTAAGGCCTGCAGTGGTATCTATGAATTCAGAGAATCTCCACCAGCCCCTCTAGTGCAGATGCTCTCCACGGTCTATGGATTCAATGATTCAACAAACCATCCAATTTATTAATGTCTCTTCAAATATCGATTCATTAAAACACAGTAAACATGAACATACACAGAAGTAGCATTCATGGTTCCAACCCAATAATGAATTACATCAATTATGGAATCTAATCATACACAAAGAGAATTCTTGACCCATGCACACAGAGAAATTGAGAGAGAGGTAGTGTAGATGACAGATGGGAAAGCCTGTCATCATTTAACAAACATAAATATTTGCTTTCTTACTTTAACCGATTATATACTGTACATATACCCAAATACTTCGGTTAATCCCTACAGCTGCGCTAGAAAGTTTGTGAACCCTTTAGAATTTTCTATATTTCTGCATAAATATGACCTAAAACATCATCAGATTTTCACTCAAGTCCTAAAAGTAGATAAAGAGAAACCAGTTAAACAAATGAGAAAAAATATTATACTTGGTCATTTATTTATTAAGGAAAACGATCGAATATTACATATTTGTGAGTGGCAACAGTATGTGAACATCTAGGATTAGCAGTTAGTTTGAAGGTGAAATTCGAGTCTGGTGTTTTCCATCAATGAGATGACAATTAGGTGTGAGTGGGCACCTTGTGTTATTTAAAGAACAGGGATCTATCAAAGTCTGCTCTTCACAACACATGTTTGTGGAAGTTTATCATGGCACAAACAAAGGAGATTTCTGAGGACCTCAGAAAAAGAGTTGTTGATGCTCATCAGGCTGGAAAAGGTTACAAAACCATCTCTAAAGAGTTTGGACCAATTGACAGTCGGACAGATTGTGTACAAATGGAGGAAATTCAAGACCATTTTTACCCTCCCCAGGAGTGGTCAACCAACAAAGATCACTCCAAGAGCAAGGCGTGTAATAGTCGGTGAGGTCACAAAGGACCCCAGGGTAACTTCTAATCAACTGAAGGCCTCTCTCACATTGGCTAATGTTCATGTTCATGAGTCCACCATCAGGGGAACACTGAACAACAATGGTGTGCATGGTAGGGTTGCAAGGAGAAAGCCACTGCTCTCCAAAAAAAACATTGCTGCTCGTCTGCAGTTTTCTAAAGATCACGTGGACAAACCAGAAGGCTATTGGAAGAATGTTTTGTGGACAGATGAGACCAAAATAGAACTTTTTGGTTTAAATGAAAAGCGTTATGTTTGGAGAAAGGAAAACGCTTTATTCCAGCATAAGAACCTTATCCCATGTGTGAAACATGGTGGTGGTAGTATCATGGTTTGGGCCTGTTTTGCTGCATCTGAGCTAGGACGGCTTGCCTTCATTAATGGAACAATGAATTCTGAATTATATCAGAGAATTCTAAAGGAAAATGTCAGGACATCTGTTCATGAACTGAATCTCAAGAGAAGGAGGGTCATGCAGCAAGACAACAACCCTAAGCACACAAGTCATTCTACCAAAGAATGGTTAAAGAAGAATAAAGTTGATGTTTTGGAATGGCCAAGTCAAAGTCCTGACCTTAATCCAATCGAAATGTTGTGGAAGGACCTGAAGCGAGCAGTCAATGTGAGGAAACCCACCAACATCTCAGAGGTGAAGCTGTTCTGTATGGAGGAATGGGCTAAAATTCCTCCAAGCCGTTGTGCAGGAATGATCAAATGTTACCGGAAACGTTTAGTTGCAGTTATTGCTGCAAAGGGGGATCTCACCAGATACTGAAAGCAAAGGTTCACATACTTTTGTCACTCACAAATATGTAATATTCAATCATTTTCCTTAATAAATAAATGACCAAGTATAATATTTTTGTCTCATTTATTTAACTGGTTTCTCTTTATCTACTTTTATGACTTGAGTGAAAATCTGATGATGTTTTAGGTCATATTTATGCAGAAATATAGAGAATTCTAAAGGGTTTACAAACTTTCAAGCGCAACTGTATTTATATAAAATCCAACGTCTGTCTGTCTCTCTCCATGTCTGTCTGCTTTTCACGAGAGACCTTCTTAATGGATTTAAATTGTTTTGTTTTTCTATAATTCGGTTGATTTTGCGACTTCTTTCATTGTGCTATGTATCATATTTTGCTTGCGGTACTGATTCATTTGCGCGAATCCGAAAGACATGTAGTGGGCCGAGAGGAGGAAGGCAGGACCATCCTCAATCATGCGCCAGCCTCAGGGCGTACCTTACCTCCACTTAGCTAGCAAACGAGAGAACTACTTAATGGATTTAGATTGGGTTTTTTGTATAACTTACTTGAACATTCCGGTTGATTTTGCGATTTCTCTCATTGCACTAAGAATCATAGTTTGCTTGCAGGAGCGATATATTTGAGCTAATCCGAGACAGAGGCTGTTGGCTGAGGGGAGGGAGAAGTGTGACATCAGGAGTGGGGAGCCAGGCAGGGCCTTCCTCACTGTCCCGTTTCACTACTACTTGGGCAGAGCCGCAGGGAACGGCTAGTATTTTATAAATAAAAGCACTCAAGTGTATATGTCTGAGGTGCATATTAATTGGCACACATTTTTTAGATTTTCAGGAGAAGTTCTTTTCTTTGATTGCTAGTGTTATAACCGGAAAGCTCTGAAATGCAGCAGTCACATGAGGAGCCTCAAGTAGTAGGAAGGGTGCCTGAAATTGGTCAGGTGAGGGGATTAAAGAGGTAATTCTAACTTAGTCAGGAGAGCACCAGAAGTGTTGTGTGGTCTACGGTGTGCCACTTATTGCACTACTGTACAGGATGTGCCGTTTGGGATCTTGCTTGGATCCTAGAGTAAGAGTAACTAACATGTTGGGCAACATTTAGAGGATCAGTGTAAGGGTGCTGGCCACCATCAAACCACAAGAAGGACTGGCAAAGCAGCTGGTGCCTTAGTTCTTTTGGCTGTAAACCACAATGTCACGAGTCCAGACCCCAGTGCTGACTCACTGTGTGGCCCTGAGCAAGTCATTTCCTGACAGTGCCCTTAATAACGTAAGGACTGCTCAGTTTTAACTTGTTATTTGTTAGTCACTTGCATAAAGGTGTTGGAAAGATGAAATAAAATAATTTATTTTCATTTTGATGAAGTAGTCTACCTCAGGATTTCTAGGTACTGGGATCAAAAGTTGTACCCAGGACCTTACATGTTCTCTTTCTGTGCCAGTGTAGACTTCTTTCTGGCCATTTCAGTGTGCCTCTCATACCCCCAAAGATGCACAAGTGAGGTCAGTTGAAGATAGTACCATGGCTGATAGACTAGCCCCTATAAAGGACTACTCATCTGGCCAGGGTTGGTTCCCCTGAGCACATACTGTGTGCTACCAAAATAGGCTTTACACTTCATGATCTAAAGAATTGCATTAAGTGGGTTGTTCATGTTTCTGTCTTGAGGAGATGGTTGTTGGAGGAAGATAGCCTGAAGGATCACAAGTACGTGCAACAGACCAGCACAACAGCTCATACATTCTGTGAACTAAAATTGTTATACCCTGAAGCAGTGGTCCGGTTTGCATGGAAATTGGCAAGAAAGATCAGCATTGAAAGGCATGCAAATGATTAGATGTGTATATATGTACCATTAGAAACCACTAGAGACCATACAGTGGGCTCTTATGAAAGTCGATAACTGGCAAGGGTCAGATAATGGTGACCTTAGAATGCAAGTATTCTAACTACATGGCATTGATGATGTCACCATCTGTCATCTGAACAAGTGATTATGTTTGATAGGAAGTAAAGTTGTTGCTCAAAGAGATGTGATAGCAAAACAATGCTGGTTAACTGAAAGAAAGACTTATACCCACATCAGTTGTGGTGTCCACCCATCTTTTAGTGAGTTCCCAGTTAAAGCCTCACATAACTGAGATTCACAGCTGTGAAAAGGCGCTGTATGGGTGCCGACCTGACACAGACTGACACCATGAGTCACACATAAAATAAATAAACTTTTTATTTTCTTCACCCGTGGGGCACGTCTTCCCCTTGTTCCACAGGCACAACACAGTCCCAAAAGACACACCAAACAAAACACCACCACAAAAACGCTCTTCCTTTCCTCCACTCCTCTCTGGAGTTTCGTCCCCCTCCTCCCAACTCTGGCTCCTTGAGTGTTGGCTGCAGGCTCCTCCTATAGCCCACCCGGAAGTGCTTCAGGTGGTAATTAGCCTAATTAGGTTGCATTTCTGGGTGTGGCTGCATCACAGCCCAGACAGGCTCGTTAAGTCATTCAGCTCCCTGTGGCGGTGACCACGGAGCCCAAAAGGTATGAGCTCCAGTGTTCCATGATTGTGGCCCCAATACCGCCCAGGGGGGCTGCCACCAAGTGTACCGGGGAACGTAATGAACCTCTCATGTCAGCCTCACCAGATTCAGTGCCAAAGGGGCATCCCGGCCGGGCATGGGCCTTGGCCATCCGTCACACAGCATTCATCACAACATCTCTCATTAACCTTATGGCTTCACTGACTGCATCACGGCAGGTGTTGAGTTCAAGCTACCTGCACTGCTAGGGGCTGCTGTCTGGCCAATTTTAATAACAACACCTGCTTTTCTCAGTAGCACCTGTTGACCACCTACTTCACACATGTGGACAATGTGAGGAATGTAACAACCCCAAAAGCAGAGTTCTAGTAGGCCAAGTGTCGTGGCGTGAGATGTCAATTCCTATGAAGACAAGGACTTAGCACACAAAGCTGTTGTCTCCCAGGAATGCTAGGCATATTCCTGGACATGTTTTCAATAGCGTAGTCCTGGGTTGGTCAAACCCAATTTTAATGACCTCTAATGTGAGGCCCCTTTCTAGGCTAATAATTTGTTCCTTTGCTTCTAACCTTGTAATTATTTCTTATTGCTGTCCTTCCTCTTCTAAATTCTGCTTTTTTGCAAATTTTACCCTTGCTTCTGGGTTAGAAGTGGTGACAGTATCGGGCCCAGGTAATGCCAAAACTTAATGTCGAAATTTATAATAAAGTCATTACCTAACAAAGTTCTACATTTTCTTCATTTGATGAAAGTGGGCTATTCCTTGACTACTGTAATATTTGTTCTTTTATTTTAAACCAAAGATTGGGTGCCAGTTTAAATGAACGCAGATCTTTTCTAATGTCAACATGATGACATTCTGCATCATGTCGCTGTTGACCCATATAACTAACAGCCTGCATCAAAGGCAGCAAAGCCCAAGTTAAATGACGTAAGAAATGATGGCACACCTAGACAGAATGTCACAGGCTACCTGTGGGAGCAGATGCCCTGCTAGTATATCAGGACCATCCGGGACCAAAGGTAACAATGAAAGTCAATACAAGAGGCAGATGTGTTGAAAATGGCAAATGTTATCCCACAGAGTCAAGAACATAAGAAATTTGACAAATGAGAGAAGACCATTCGATCCATCAAGTTTGTTTGTTTAGCCAAAAGCCCAGGGGCCTCATGTATAAACGGTGCGTACACACAGAAATGTTGCGTAAGAACTTTTCCACGTTCAAATCGCAATGTATAAAACCTACACTTGGCGAAAAGCTACGCACTTTTCCACGGTACCTCATACCCTGTTGTATGCAAGTTCTCTGCTCGGTTTTGTAGACTGGCGGCACCCAGCATCAAAGCAGTGCTACTGTTCCTGTGTGGTTACTCTTTATTTTCTTGATGGGCTTTATAAATACACTGAAACTAACTGCATATTGTTTATTAGTGTAATGCATCTGATTGTAATTAACCTGTAACAATATAATGGTCCAGGGAATAGCCATAGTATTCCAGATACCATAACTGCTTTAGCGTTGTTACTCTCACTGCACCTTATTCTTCTTCTTTCAGCTGCTCCCGTTAGGAGTTGCCACAGCAGATCATCTTTTTCCATATTACTCTCACTGCACCACTCAGAGTATTTATATCACTGTATCTGAGTGGGGAATCACAGCAGCAGCTGATCGGAAAGAGAATTATCGGTATACAGCATCAATCACACGCTGCCTCAGCCACGGCAAAACATTACAAAGTCTTTCCTGTATGGACCTCATGGTTCAGAAACAATTTCATCCCAAGAACTATAAACGCACTCAATCAATTGCTCCTTGTAGAACTGTACCCCACTGTAAACTTGCATTACAGTTATAATATTGCACAACCTGCGCCACTTTATATAGCGCATATTTACATATGATGACGGTATCATTTGTAAGATGAAATGCAGCAAAATATGTTGATTATATTATACAGATAAAACTTTAACTTCATTTAAATAATCTGTATTGTTAATAATTAAACATGTGAGGACACTGTTCCGCAGTGCTAGCTAGTTCATGGATTGATCCTACCTTGTGCTGTATTATTTCTGGGGCTGACGCGACATGGGAAGGATAGATGGATAGAATAATTAAACATGTACTATGAAGATATTTCAATGTTTCTTAAAAGTTTTGAAGAATCGCCTTTGTAAGCTTACAGATGGCTTAACGTCTATTACAGAGCTGATTGTGTGGCAATTGGGTATTTGGGGAAAGAAAAGTAAGGACAGGAATTGAAGGTTAGTACGTTTGAAAGAGACAGTACTGCTACAATAAATTTAACATGCTACTTTAGTTATGATGGGATTTGAGCAACTAGTAAATTAAATGATTTTACGATGAAGTTTATGATGTTCTACTTTAATGACAAAATAAACTACGTGATTAAAGTGGAAATTTCGAGATTAAAGTTGACATTTCGTGCTTTTTTCCCACTGTGTGCCTATTTTTTTGTCTGTACCCTAATAAGCTCAGACGGTGGGCTACAACTCGCCTTTTCACGGCGACTTTGATATGTGACTTCTTTTTTATTTTGGCACTGTGTAACTTTGTGAACTTGAGCTTTCGAGTTTCTCCGACACGCTATGTCACTCGATCAACTTCCTTTTGTTGTTTATTCCACTGTTTAAATCAACAAATAATATGTTTTTCCTTTGCCTCCACTTGTTATTCGCTGAAATTCTTATATTTTCCCCCATGCTTTTCCCATTGTCTTTTCACAGAAGACTGAGTTTAAGGGCGATTTATATTGATTTGCATATTCATAGAGGCGTAATTCTGGGAGGAGTTGGGGGCCAGACAGAAGGCGCATGCACGAGTGCTATTTTTCAAGCTGACCGGGATTTATGGAGCGGAAGAACGCAGAAGTTGGAGTACACAGAGATTCCTGCATCTAGATTTTTCTGTGCATAAGCACATTTCGGCTTGTGCTTACGTCGTGTTATAGTGCGAATTCTACGCACGGCATTATGCATGAGGCCCCAGCTCTCCCAGAATCTCTTCCAGATTCTTCTTATAGGTTGTCAGGGCTTCAACTCCATGACTTTTCCCACATTCCCACAACTCTTTGTGTAAAGAAGTGCTTTCTGGTTCAGTCTTGATTCACTTCCCCTTAATTCCCACTGATGTCCTCTAGCATGTGATTCTTCTTCTTTTTCTTCTTCTTCTTTTTTCGGCTGGTCCCTTTAGGGGTTGCCACAGTGGATCATCTTTTTCCATATCTTCCTGTACTCTGTATCTTGCTCTGTTACACTCATCACATCACAACACAACTCTTTCTCTTCTTTTTCTTCCTTTTCTTGTTCTCCAACTCCTTGCCAGACTCCAGCTTTCCTTGAGTTAAGTGGAGGGCTCTCTTTTAACTCCAGACCCAGTAGTACTTCCTTACCACTGTGTCCTGGTCAGGAAGCGGAGCATTGTTTTGACTGGATCTTTAAATGTTGTTCCTTGAGTTTTGTGGGTGGAAACCAAGAAATCATTAAAGATTCCCTCACATGGGAGAGGATTACCATAACCCCTTGTTTTGTAGATAGACAAGCAGCAAAAGAATCTTAGCAAAGAAAAAGATTTATAATGTCAAAGATGGAAAAAAAAAACCCCAGAATACTCAAAAATATAACAAGGCAAGAGGATTTTGCCTAAAAGGCAGTCCACAGTGATCAAGTCCCAATACAAAAATCCACTAATCAGAATCCAAAGAGGGTCAAAATTTTCAGCAAAATAAAGGGAAATTCTTACAATACAAAACTCTCTTCCATAAAAATGAACTGCAAGCAACCCGCTTTCCCTGCCTGCCTTTATAGGTGGTGGGGTTCATTGAGGTAAGGTAATGGTGGCCCCACCTCACCTGGCCCAACACAAAGAACATCAGAGAACAAGATTACTCATGTAGAAACTAAATAATCAACAAATTAAAAAAAAATTGATCCAAGAGCATATAATTATTAAACATACAATATTAGCATAAGTGATAACAATTTTAAAAAATGAACAAAAAAGAAAACTCTCTCTATATAAAATCCAATGTCAGTCTGTCTGTCTGTCCACTTTTCACAAGAGAACTACATAATAAATTTAGAGCGGGGTTTTTTTGTATAATTTGCTTGAATATTCTGGTTGATTTTGTGACTTCTCTCATTGCGCTAAGAACCACAGTTCGCTTGCAGGAGTGATATATTTGCGCTAATCCAAGACAGTGGCTGTGGGCTGAGGTAAGGGGAAGCGTGACATCAGGAGAGGAGAGCTGGGCAGGGCCCTCCTCACTGTCCTGTTTCACTAATACGCGGGCGAATCCACGGAGGAGGGCTAGTTTAATTATAAAGCGTGGGGAGGGGAGAACAACTCTGGCTTAAATGTGACAAAGTGCACACAGCCATACTGGGACCAAATTAACATCACCAGTTAAACCCAACTTCATGTCTTTGGGGGATACTGGAGGGGACCTAAAACCCTTAAATGATTGATGATACATGATTTGAACCCAGGATTCTGGACCAGTGAGCCAGCAGTGCTAACCACCGGGCTGCTTATTTCTATGGTATTTTAATCCCATTCATTTCTGCAGTTTGCTTCTAGTCACGATATTAAGCTGTCTTTTCTATAGTTCACATAATTCCAGCAAGACAAAAAGCACATTATATGAGCATTCCAAGAAAACGCCTATGTTAACAGAGTCTGTAATGACTTCTTTTTAAAATGTGAAGTGGTACCAGTATTCACTTGTTGAATGTCAGCTCCTCTAGAGCTAGGATAATCTCTAAAGTGGTGTAAGGCTTTAAGAAGTGTTTCCTGATTATGAAAAGACGGTGCTGTTCTTGGCCTGTCAGTTTATAACGCTGAAAACCGCTCTTCCTGCTGACACACCCGTGTTTAACGAGTAACCAAAACACACTTCGAGCCGCAGATGGTGACAAAGAGGCACATGTTGGGCTGCTTGAAACATGTGGCCTTTTCTGTTATGTACACTATAATTGTGATTTGTGAAACACAGCCTTGAAATCATCTGAGCGTAAGTTTGGGTTGCATTGTTTCACCAGAGCTGAGAACCCAGTAGCTCTTGCAGTTACTGTAAACCCGCCATGATTCACAATATTGAAAAGACTGTCAGTCCAGCCGTTAATAAGTACTGCACCTTATGAACTGGAAAGAGCCTTTTCGGTTTGCACAGATAAGCATTAATGGATAGATAGATAGATAGATAGATAGATAGATAGATAGATAGATAGATAGATAGATAGA
>JANRMT010062827.1:37648186-37750519 GCA_026402145.1 Polypterus bichir lapradei | reverse complement strand
AAGCTTCTCTCGCGGGACGTTAAAGCTTCTCTCGCGGGACGTTAAAGTGTCTTCGAGAAAATCATGTATCATCTTCTTCCAAGAGTTTTTTTTTTATAATAGAGAGATATTTTTAGGGCACCTTCTATTATCTGTTTTTTAATGCAGTTCGCCTAACTCCTTAATGTGTTCACCCATCACTTTTATATTTTGTCGTTTACTGTCTTTGCATCATCGCTTGGGTTAAATGAAAGTGGGAAACGTGTGAGGAGTGGTGGGTCTACCATCAAGGTGTGTTGGGAGTTTGAATGGCAGTCCGATGCAATTAATGAATATTCAAAAGTCTAAATGATTGAAGAGGACACACAAACTGATGCAAGTCATAATGAACAAGGGGTATCACAATAAAGCGATCAAGTCTCGTGCCAGAATCAAAAATGAGAAATGCCATGCTGCATTAAACAACCCCAGCGTCTGTGTGCTGCATTGCCAAAAGTGTGATTAACTCTGTGAAGAAGCCAAGTCACCCAGAAGCCTGTGGGGGTCTTAATCCAGCCTTGCTTGTGAGTGCAATGTGCAGTTGAGTTGACCAAGTCTTAGCTTTTTCTAAGCCTTGGTCTTGGAAGTGTAGAAGCCAATCAAAGCTGCCATTTTAAAGTGTTTAAGATGGGGGTGGCGCAATAGTGAGCTGCCTTACATCCCCAGCATCCCATGTTTGATTCCCAAAACGGATTTTATCGGAGTGAAGTTTGCACATTATCTTAGCATCTGCAGGAGTTTTGCTGCCACTTCCCAAAGATGAGTATTTTAGTTAATTTTGGATGAGGGAGAGTATGGATTGCCCTGTGTTTGCCCTGCCAATAGTCTGGGGGGGAGGCAGTAAAGGGTCAGTTCCCACCTTTTAATCAAATCTGTCAGGAAACATTGATTATATAATTGATGGATGAGTGGAAGGTACTCCAGACTAATGAGCACAGGATGAAGTTCAGGTCAGAGCACAGCCATTTACAAAGACACAGGCAGAGAGGTGTGGAGAATCACTGAGAGTGGACCAAAAACCCAATAAGTGGGCACTGAAAATGTAAAAGGTCTGAATTAGGGTTCAAGTGGGTTTCTCTGAGGGAGTGTGACCCAAAAATGACCCTAATTACATAAATGTTTTATTTATTGTGCAAGGAGTAAGGAGGGCATGAACTTAGATCACAATCAGCAGCCACTGTGGCCTAGCAGTTAAGGCTTTGGACTTTGAATCCTGTGCTTGTGGGTTCACATTCCACGACTGACGCTGCGTGACCATGAGCAAGTTACTTCACCAGTTAGAAAAACATAAGAAATGTAACTATTGATTCTGTAAATGTAGTTTGTGCTATGTCTAACAAAAACAGTCAGCCCTCTTGGACTGATTTTATTGTGGATTCAGTAATGTGTTTACTCGTGCTGGTCACTGTTTAATTTAGGGTTCATTTTGTTTTGCTTGGTGTTAAGTTTTTATAACAGGAAAAAAAAAGATCTGGACCAAACACATTAATATTTCAGATTGTAACATGATAAAATAGGGTAATAAAATTTTAAAAGGTCCAGGGGTGAGCTGAGGAGGGTTCATTCATTTTATATCAACTGCAGCTTTGGGTTGATTATACTACCTGGAAAAAAATAAGAAAAGAGTGAAGGCCCATCTTGGATGTGCAGTCCAATTTACTGTTCACAGGTTTGTTCTGCACATTTGACAGTTGTACTGAACATTCGTTTGTCTATTTGTGTGGGCACTGGCAGCATTTCAGAAATCAGTGTGCTAGTGGAGCTTTTATCTTATTTATTTTTTTAAATTTATTTTACTGAATGGTCAGCGTACAGTCCTATGCAGCAGCTACAGTAACCCAATAGTTCTCATGTGGACTGTGATGATAACAATCCAGTTGGCTTCACAGTTCAGCATTCACTCCCACTTAGTATGTAATGTTTCATCAGGCCAGAACGTAGCAAGATTTCTCCCATATTCTGTGCTGGTCACCTTCACTGGCCCATTTTACCCAAATCCTCTAATTTGTAGTCCACCATCTTGGAAACCAACACACAGGTCTGTTTTGCAGTTGTGTCAATTAAATTGTTTTTTTTTTTTGTTTTTTTAAAGTGCTTCACCCTTGTAATACTGTCTTGCTAATAATTATCTTCCCATACACAATATAAAAAGATAAGAGTCGCAGAAAGAAGTAGGGTCTTGAGGGAGTCCCTGTTTAATGTCCACAATCCAGACGGAAGAGTGAGATGGGTAAAAGGATATAAGGAGGCATCAATCGCCATCACAAACGTTGGGGTTGTTAGCGTTTCTGTCTGCAAACTCCATCGTGGTCAGAAGCTGGTCCAACAATGATATGGTGCTGGGCATTTCACATTCCAAAGCATTTGGGCCTTCACTACCAGAATGTGTGATAGTTTCTTCCCTCAAGCCATAAGACTCCTAAACACTCAGGGACTTGTCTGATCACAGATACACACATACACCTTCCCTCTCACCTTTATATTTATTATTATATTTATTTTTATACTGTTACCTTCTTTGAGTGTCTCATTTACATCTGTTCCTTCTAGTATGATATTGTCACATTTTGGCACAACCTGATATTTTTTTAATTTCTCGTGTACAAAGTATAGGGAAAGTATTGGAATAGTCCAAAAATTCCATTTCGAGAGTTTGATGAATCTCGATGTTTTAGACTTCCAGAGTGCGAAAATACAATTTTTGGAATTATATCTTTGTGTGTGTGTGTGTATGTAAACACGATAACCTGAGTACGCATTTACTTAGGTCAACCAAATTTTGCATACAAGTATTAGGTACAAAACGTAGATTTCTATCAAGTTTTGGGCTATTTCCGTTCCCAGAAGTGGTACTTTGTCAGATTTATTCAACTTTACTGTTATAATATTTGTTCAATATATTATTATTTGATTTGTTGTTGATGGTTCTTTAATAATGTATATAATTATTGTCTTGTGATTTACTCCTCAAATATCCATCCTCATATCTGAGCATACGAAAAAGTCTAGGGGAGACCACTCACGATTTTTGTACTTATAGCTGTCATAAATGTGTACTGGTGGGCACTGCACTGCCTTTGTTTGTACCACTGTCTGTCTTTGCACTGTCCTGCAATATCTTGCACACATGCACTGTGTTACAATGTGTAGCTTTTCTGTAATCCTGTGCTGTGTGCAGCACTGTTGTCCCAGAGGAACGTTGTTTTGAATCACTATGTACTCTGCTCAATATATAGGGTTGAAATGACAAGAAAAGCTACTCGACTAAAGTCAAAGTAAAGGTTTTGTAAACATAAAGGGTATATTTTAATATGATGATGTGTTATTCACAATAGTAATAAGCAGGCGTAGTGTGGTGTAGTGGTTAAGGTTTTGGAGTTCAGACCCTGAGGTTGTAGGTTCAAATCCCACTACTGACACCAAGTGACCCTGAGCAAGTCACTTCACCTGCCTGTGCTCCAATTGGAAAACCAAAAGAAATGTAAACAATTATATCATAAATGTTGTAAGTTACCTTGGATAATAGATATCAGCCAAAGTAAGTAAATGTGAATAATCCCCCAATTCCCTCAATAAAAGTAAATATGTACAGTGATAAAAATAAACACAAATAGATGCCTATCATCCCTTGTCATAACTATGAATCATAAATATTAATAAAACCAAGAACCTAAAAACACATATACACACAAAGTCCAATATAAAGTACAGCTACTGGCGGATATGGATAAAGGACGTAAGCTGATTAATCCGGGGAATGTAAATGAAAGTTGGTGAGCCAATTAAAGAGGGTCTGTTCTGAAAAGTAAATCAAAATGGTCTCCCTGGTGGGTCCAGAAAGCAAACATTCAAAATGCCTTCCTGCTGAGTGCAAGTAGGGCTGAAGTGGTGAGAGATTATTTTATATTGGCGGATAACCGTAAAGTTTGTGAAGTTGATAGTGATGATGATGAGTGAAGATGTATTTTTCTTTTTTTCTTCTATATTGAAATGCACGTTCCTTTTTTATATTATGCAACCTAGAATTAGATGTTACAATCACAGGAAATCCCCGCCTCAATGAAAAGGTTAAATGTTGCAACTATCAACATCCTTGCCATTTGCAGAGGGAAATTTTCCTTCAGGTAAATTTAAATATACAAGTAAAAGGTGAGATAAATGCACTGTTTGTCCTGTTGCTATTTATTGTTTAGTCCTGCTACAAATTATGCTTATGAAAGGTGGCATAGCCAAGTATGTTGTTAAAAAAATGAAGCAATTCATTTGTAGGTGTTGAATTATAAAAGTGAAAGTTGGCTTGAAAAAGCAACAACTCCAGTCTAAAATGGGAAGTTCAGAAAGCTTCAGGCTGCAGAGGCATTGCACTTGAAGGTGGCCTCAGGACAGCACTGCATGAAACTCAGCCAGCCTGTCGTCTTATTATCCATGACGCCTCAGCAGCGGTCTCTGTGCACTGAGGTAAATGACCAGAGGATGACTCTTCATTGGCAGAATGAATGCTGGCCAGACAAATGAAAGAAGCAAAAATGAAAATCATGAGTGAGTATTGTAAAGAGAGGCAGACCACTAGCTTTTGATAAAATCTGGAGGGTTAAAGCAAGCTGTCATATCACGTGTTCACCCTGGTGCACCTCTGCACTGTTATAAAAACGCACTCAGAGGCCAACAATATTTATAGATAAATTGATAGCACTTTGTCTCCAGGGGAGTATTTGGCTTTTTACAGAAGCTCAATAAATAAATATATTATGACAAAAAAAAAACCCTTTTTGAAATTAATGCCAAAATGTCTGTAAAGAAAGAACTGCTGATTTGGCCAAAGATTGAAAGAGTAGTCACAGTCAGTGAGGGACTATAAAGGTGTATTGCTTGATGAATGACGGAGCCCCATGCTGCTTTGTTTGTTCATAACAGCCATCACTCCTTGCAGCACTCCTTGTGTGATTTTGGGCTATACAAAAATAAATTGTATTGTATTATCAGTTTTGTCGTCATTCTGTCCACCACTACTACCTAAACCTGGTCAAGAATGTGTGCCATAGCTGAGCCTGCCCTCTTAATCAACTTGTTGATTGGGTGGGTCTCTCTTGAAGTGATGTTATCGGCCTGGCCCACCACACTGGCTATCAGAGTTTTAGAACATGTAGAGGAGGTCACCACCCACTTTAAAGGAGCACAGTCTCCTAAGAAACTGTGCCGTGCCCTTTCTTATGATGTCCCTCTGTGTCACAAGACCAGGCCAGCCTGTCGGTATGTGGACCCCCAAGTATTCCCTAAACAGTGACTGGACGCAAAGGTTTTTTAGTGAGGTGAATGTCAATAAGCAGAATAATTTGCAGACAATTCTCAAAGTTTACCATCGGACTCGTCTCCTCTGTCTCATCCCCCTCATCAATACACCCCATAAGATCAGAATCATCTGAGAATTTCTGCAAGTGATATGACCTGCCGTTATATTTATAGCATGATGTGTACAAGGAGAAGAGAAAGGATGACAGGCCTGATTTTTGTGGTTCCTCAGTGTTGCTAACACATTCCTTGAGCCTCACAAACTGTGGTCTCCTGAACAGATAGTCCATTATACTGGTCACCTTAGGCTCGCCCACCTGAATATCTCTGAGCTTAATCCTATAACAGGAATGGCCAGATGGTATTGAAGGTACCAGAGACATCAGAAAATAATCTTCAGTGCTGAGCAGACAAATAGTTGCCTCTTGCACTCCAATCTTTGTCCAATAGACAAACTGCAGTGGGTCCAAGTGGTCTACTACAAGAACACTCGTATAATCCAGGACCAGCCTCTCAAAGATCTTCATGATGTGAGACATAAGTGCCACTGTAGTCCTTAGTTGAAGAGGTGCCTGCCTTCTTTGGAACAAAAGCAATGTAGGATGACTTCCACAGCAGCAGCACTTTTTGCAGTCTTAGGGACAGACTGAACAGGTGACAGAGGACACCACAAAGTTGGTCAGCACAAGCCTTAAGAACTCAAGGACTGACTCCATCTGCTCCCACTACTTCCTCAGTTGTCTCCTCACTTGGTCATCAGTTATAGACAGCTCATAATGATGGTCAGGGATGGACTCATCACTGGCCATACTAGATGAACTGGTAGGAGTTATTAATGTAGTTGAGATGGTGTGGGGGTAACTGGTCATTTGAATAAGGTGGTGGTAGTAGAAGGAAGAAAAATGTAGTAAAAACTTTCCTTAAATGAAATGTTTCACCAATCATCCATCTTTTAACACTGAAATATAGTCAATCCATCACTGCGTTTTTCTACAACATGCTATTTCACTTGGGTCACTTTATTGACTTTGATTAACTCTTTTCATGAGATGTAACAGAGTATGGGTAGTTCTTCCAATGAACTGGGGAAGAACAAACCAAGGTCTCCTTTTGATGGCCTTGCCTTGAGATTACCATAACAGTATTTAACACAAAGGTTTCTTAAGAACGGAAACTTCTGAATATCTTTTAGGGGTTGAATGTCAAACAAAAATACGTCCATCACCATTTTAAAAAAATGTATCCAGCCATTGATTTCTTGGACCACTGAAATGTAAATTGGTGTGGCTTGTTCTGGTCTTTTCATATGTATAATTTTATCATTTTCGTGGTGGAGAGGTTTGTAGATAGATAGATAGATAGATAGATACTTTATTAATCCCAAGGGGAAATTGTATGGCCCAATGATCTTAAGAGATATGTTGTCTGGAGCAGTTGCCTCTGGTAGGGTCACCCAGGGTTAATTGGCCCTAAGTGAAGGACTGGATGAATTGATGTTCACATGACCATTTATGAGAGAAGTGAACAAGGACTTGGTAACTTCACTTGGAAAAGGGAAACCAGGACAGGGAGATCATTGGTGTGTGCCTTGTTGTTGGGCCTTTAACAATGGGACCCAGCCAGACTCGACCTGAAGGAGTAACATGTGTCTTGGTGGACTGATCCCCAGCTGCTGAAACTGACTCTAGGGACGGTAACCTAGGGATTGCATCTCTTCTTTTTACAGATGAGGTGGTCCTGCTGGCTTCATCAGACTGTGACCTTAGACATGCACTGGGACAGTTTGCAGCTGAGTGTGAGGCAGCCAGTATGCGAATCGGCACATTTCAGTCCGAGGTCATGGTTCTCAGACTGAAACTGTGAGTAGAGTTCCCTCAAGTTGAGAAGTTTAAATATCTCCGGATCTTCTTCACGAGTGAGGGCAGTAAGAAATGGGAGATCGATAGATGGATTAGAAGAGTGTCTACAGTCATGCAGACAGATGCTATACTGCTCGATCATGGTGAAGAGAGAGCTCTCAAATTACTGGTCAATCTGCATTCCTACCCTTGGCTATGGTCACAAGCTGTAGGTAATGACCCAAAAGAAGTAGATTATGGATACAAGTGGCAGAATTTGGGTCTCTTTACAGAGTGTCAGGACTCAGTCTTAGAGGGAGGGTGAGGAGCACAGACATTTAAGAGTGGTTCAAAGTAGACCTGCTGCTCCTCCCCTTCAAAAGGATCCAGTTGATGAGAGCTGGGCCTCTGATAAGGATGCCTCCTGGACACCTACCTCAGATGGTGTGTTAAGCATGTCCATCCTGAGGGAGACCTCTGGGTAGATCAAGGACATCCTGGAGAGATTATATCTTGTAACTGACCTGGGAACACTTTGGTATCTGCCATGAAGAAATGGAGGAGGCGGTGGGGTGAAGGGACCTCTGGGCATCTTTGCATAGACAGCTGCCTCTGTGATCTGGATTAGAGGCAGACAATGCATGGATGGATTTTGGCTTAAGTTTATTTCATTTTTAGGAACTGTTTTTTGTTTCAACTTCATTTGCAGAAGTTTTGTATTTTTATCTACATGAGGCTCCAAGTAGTGTCACATGACCAACATGACCAAGGCCGGACTGAATCTATGATAGGTCACCATCATACAACAGATCACACTTTTATACCCACACAGGGACAGTTTAGGGACCCCAATTAACCCAGCAGTACATTCACATCAATCAATTTTATTAAAATGTCAGCTCTGGTGCTACTACTACACCTAAATGTGTTAACAAACAAGCTAATGTACATTTCTTTCTCAGTTGTCTCCAGACAGACATTTGCGACTTTCCTTTCAGTGTGTCATTTTAAATGATGTCATGTGGCCAAACCTGTGCCTACACTGCAGTGGAAGCAGCAGGAAGCGTCTGAGTGATTATCACACCAAGCAGAAGGGCTAATAGAGGATAAAGCTTCTGAAAATCAACTGCAAAAGGACCATTTAATATCTGATACACAAAAAAAACCACATCTACCTTCATTTCTGTGAAAAAGTATTAGCCCCTTCTCAACCTACGTATATTTATAAAATCAAATGCTCTTAAAATTTCTATCAGATCCTGATAACAGTGGATTTTGACCATTTATTGTCATAATAAATAAAGCTTTCTGATGCCCAATGTCCCTTTGCTGTGATGACAACAAGCAGTTCTGCAATGTGGCATGGAGTTGGAAAGCTGATAAATGGCGTTTCATGTCGCATCCAAACAAGCTCTTTGCAAATGCTCTGATATGGAGGAGTACATTCTGATTTGGAAACCAGCAAATTCTCGCATACTTTATCAAGGACAAGTCTGTGGACATGGGTAACCACAGAAGGAAGGGGGCAAATGTGTGGGCAGCCATTATCAATTCTGAAAAACAGCCCTGTCAGGAAAAAAAATATGACAGGTGAAGACGCTAAGGTGTACTTGGCATTTGTCTTGATAGTATTGGTGCAACATACACAGACAACACAGAATATAAAAGGTAAAATATAAAATGATAAAATATGAAGCAGCATACAAGGGCAATACAAAAAAGTAGATAGTAGGATTAAAATGTCCTGTCAATCTAGTGTGCAGGTATACATAGATACTGAGTAGAAGCTCAGACCTGATTAGTAAGAAAAACTGCATGTGGAAAAAAAACTGTTTAAGTGCCTTGTTATTTCAGCTTTCACTGCACTGCACTGCCCTGCCCTGCCCTGCCGGAGGGAGGTGTTTGGAACAGGTGATGCCTTGGGTGAGAAGCATCAGCAATGCGGCCCTCTTTCTTACCATGGACTCATACAGGACTTCAAGTAAGTAAGTTAAAGCCTATGATCCTTTCACAGGCTTTGATGATGGGTTGCAGATTGGCCTTAGGCTGAACAGAGGCAGCACCAAACCAGACAGCTATAGATGAGTTCAGAATGGACTTGATGATGGCTGTGTAGAACTGGACCAATACTGCTTGAGGGAGAATGAATTTCCTCAGCTTACACAAAAAGAACATTCTCTGATGGGCTTTCTTAATAATGCATGCTATGTTATTGTCCAGCTTAAGATTTTGTGACAGCATAGTTCACAGAAACTTAAATGATTCTACCATCCTAATGTCTGAGCCAGTTATAGCAAGTGTCATAAAACATTCCCTCACAAAGAGTTGAGGTAACTGGGTATTATAGGCGATAACACCCCTCGCCACCATTAGAACATCAGAATAAGTCTGACAAGCCATTATCTCAAAAAGCTACCAATCCTTATCACCTTCAAAATAACATCAAGTAGACTTGTGGGGACATTAAAGTATCTACTCTCTGTGAGTAAAAACTTTGTAACGTGTTTTTTAAACTTTATCAAGTTTCCATCTTTGTCCATATGTGCCCATGTTGTCTAAATTTTCTTTCTTCTCTGATGTGTGTATATAAGTTGGTCATCAGCTCCAGTGGCTCATTGCTGATGATGACGTCTATCCATGGTATTTGAGAACAGAGAGAGACCCAGCTGACAAATTTTAATTGATGATCTTGTTGGAAATCAGTTTGTGAGATGAAGAAATTCCATTTGTATCGGCTATAAACATCTATTTACCCACGGAAAGGGAGAGCTGCTTTGATCTGTACAAACACAGCTGACCTTCTCAAATGGCCAGCTGCTCAGGTTCATGTCTTGAAAGATCTTTGGAATTAATTTAACAGTTTCCATAAATTGTGTTATCTTATTAGACATGTGTGTCCATCCATCGTTTAAATCCACTTATCCAGAACAGGACTGCAGGGAAGCTGGAGTCAATCCAGGAAGCTTTAGGCACAGGTTTTAAAAAAAAAAAAAAAATGGGGATAGGACACCAGTCAATCACAGGGTGTAGTAGGCCTGTATTGTATTTAATTAGTGCTAATTGTATGGTGAAATATTTGGAAATATTGCATAAAGGCGTGTTATAATGTTCTTTAAAAGTCTTTCTGTAAGTGTACATATTAATGAAGCAGACCCCAGGTACAGTGCCACACAAGTATTCACCGTCTTGGATTGTTTCACACACACACATATGTGTTTATATATTGTATGTATGTGTGTGTGCGTGTGTATGTATGTGTGACATATAATAATGTATGTAATGTAATACAGAGAAAACCGGGGACGCACAGCTCCTCAAACACCAGACACAACAGACACAGGTACAAGTCCAGCACAAACACAAGCATTTATTTATTTGTGGGAAGCTCTTCCCAATAGTTTTCCCCGTGCAGGGTCCCAGTCCAAAAGAACAATAAGCACTATAGTCAAAGTGCTCAACCCTTTGTCTTCCTTTTCTTCAGTCATTGCCTCCATGCTTCCACTCCTCCTCACACAAGTTTCATTCTCCTCCTCCTGACTCAGGCTTCCCGAATGGAGTGAGGTGTGCTCCTTTTACTCAGAATCCTGGGAGTACTTCCAGTGCCGCATAATTGTGGCCAGAGAGTATCTCCGGGTAAGGCAGAAGCCCCTGTATAAGAGAACTCAGCAATTCCTGTGGCACCTCTGGAACCCAACAGAGCTGAGCAGACAAAATACCAATCCTCATACAGCCCAGTGGGAATCCCACTGCAGACCATGGGGGCTGCCAAGAAGCAGTTCAGGGGAGGTAGTGCCCTTCAAATGCCATTTCTCCTGTCCTTCCTTTAGGGGGGCATCCCAGCTGGGTAAAGATGCTGGCCATCCCTCAAATATAATATAAACTAGCCATGTGCGCCCAACTGCGTTGCGCATGTTAAAGTTGTCTGTCTAGGTTCCCTGTTTAAACGCGGCTCCCAGTCGTGAACTGGGCCCTTCGTCGCACAGCATTATGATTTTTTTATAAGGGAAACAAAATTACAAAAGAAAACCCTTGGATATTGATTCGATACGATCGGCCTACTCGGAACCACTGTCCGAATCGTAATTATGTGGTGGTGTAGGAGCATTTCTGCTTCTGTCCATTCACAGTCTCGTTTTCACGACGCTGTCGTTTCCTCTCACAATCACTTCTCAACCTTTCTCCAGTCTCGCAGGTTGCTTTGTGGCAATCCAAAGAGTAAGGCAATATACACGGAGCAATGGTTATAAAAGGGGGACACATAGGTATCCAGGCTCTTTAAAGCATAAATAGGGATCACTTCACTGACATGTGAGCAAGCAACGGTACAACTGTGAGGCGCGCAGCACTCGCCGGCTACAACGTAACAATAATAATTTCTGGAAAATGCTGTTACGTTGTCATTCATTTTACCCACTGTCTTTCTTTCATTCATATGTTACGTAGGCACGTACCTTTTATCTTCGGCAATCTCATTCTCTAACCAGGCCTCAGGAGCTAACCAGCGTAACACTGTCCACCACCCCTTTCGTTATTCCGGCACATTGTTGACATCCGTGAGTAACAACAATGTACTAAACTGGAAGGTGGTCTACGCATGCGTGGAATTCGCTGACAAACAAAGATCAAGATCTAAATGAAGATCTCTTTAGTTAATTTAAAGCACAACAATTTGTTTAGTTTGAATGTCTGTGTTTTGAGGTGTGACTGGCGTACTACAGTCTTCAGTAGTATAAGCCTGGAGGAGATTCTTAATGCAATGCCTATGTTTTAGCTGTCTCTCTACTGCCATCTAGTGCTTCTTCTTCTAATTCATTTGCGGACAAACAAAGATCAAGATCCAAATGAAGATTATATATAGAGATTGGTAATTATATAATACTGTATCTTGAAATGGTGAGAAATACCTTCTGTAATATTTCTCTTTTTTCCCTCTGCAATTAAGCAGAACTTCGCAGTGGAGCTCCAACACTTTACCTGCATTACTCCATTCTGTTTTATTTTGGCTTATTGTATCGATACTCTGTCTGGTTTTTATGTTCTTTATCAGCCTGAAGCTGAGATGCTAATGACAGTGATTCCCTTTGTAATTCATTTTACAACTTTAAGGTAGTTTTCCAGTCTGATAAAAGGAGGGTTTCACACGTGTACAATTCACTGTGACGTGCTGTGTGACATTACAACTCCTCACTCTTTAATTCTAAGGCACTAGAATAATTCCTCTGAATGTTTTGTAAATCATTTTGTCCACCTTGAAAACAAGTTATGAATTACCTCTTTTCAGAAGGTTAATCTACTATTGTGTAACCTATTATCAGCAAAAGTTTAATCAAGATGGATCTAATTTAATTTTTGCAATGGGAAAAATATGTGAAACAAAGAACTTTCATTCCTAAAATTCCTTTGCACAAAGCTATTTTAAAAGCAGCACTCTGTGCCTTGACGCCGCTGCATTATTCAGTGGCACAGAGCTTCTTTTCATAAACTGTCACCCAGTATGCCAGAGTGAAGATTTCTATTGTCGTGACATTTTTTCTTTTGAGTTTGTGACTGAAGGTTTGCCAAAATGACTTTGCATGTAATTGTCTCTTTTAAGTGAAATCTTCTTAAAATTGCCCAACTGTCTATGCTTAACATGCAGCGATTACTTACTAGACTTGAATTTATTTACTCTTAAGGTGCAGAAAGTCATCAGAAAACCTGTAAAGTTAATTCCCTTTGAGAATGCAGACGGACTTGTCACATTTTTGTGACCGTGTGACTTTATATTCCTATGCCCTTTGTCACATTTTATAGCCTCTTTTCTACAAGCTACCAGACGCATTTACCATCAGTACGAGCAAAATTCATAAAGCCAAAGTTGAACAGTGGATTGTTGCTTTAGTCACCAGTCAGATTACCCCATCGATCTACGCATTAAAGCTCCAGACTCCTCTCTTTAGTCTGGTGAACTTGTGAGGTTCATACTGGTTTATTCTGACATCTAGAGCAGTCTGAATGGTATTAAAGAGAAAGTTTTATGCAAGCTGTGCAAATGATTGTATGGTGTAAATGGTCACCTCTGATGCAACATCAAGCAAAGTTTGAAATTATGGTTGATAAGAACATAGAGAAATGAGGCGAGACCATTCAGTCCATCAAGCCTGTTTATATAATAGCTAATCTGTCCTATTATCTCAGCCAGACTTAAAGGTTGTCAAGTTTTCTGTCCCAACTATATAGTTTGGTAATTTATTCCAGATTTCATCAAGTCTTTCCCTAAAGGAGTACTTCCTGGCTTCATTCCAAAATTCCCAGAACTGTACATGGTACTCCAGATGCAGTCTCACTAGTGCATTATATAGTCCAAGTATCATGTACTTTGATTTATGTTCAACAGTTTTTATGATATAACTTAACAGTTTATTTCCCTTTTTGATAGCTTCAGTGCATTGCTTAGATGAAGACCTCTAAATCTTACAGTCATATGAAAAAGTTTGGGAACCCTTCTTAATTCTTTGGATTTTTGTTTATCATTGGCTGAGCTTTCAAAGTAGCAACTTCTTTTTAATATATGACATGCCTTATGGAAACAGTAGTATTTCAGCAGTGACATTAAGTTTATTGGATTAACAGAAAATATGCAATATGAATCATAACAAAATTAGACAGGTGCATAAATTTGGGCACCCCAACAGAAATATTACATCAATACTTAGTTGAGCCTCCTTTTGTGAATTTAACAGCCTCTAGATGCCTCCTATAGCCTTTGATGAGTGTCTGGATTCTGGATGGAGGTATTTTTGACCATTCTTCCATACAAAATATCTCCAGTTCATTTAAATATGATGGCTGCCAAGCATGGACAGCCTGCTTCAAATCATCCCATAGATTTTCGATGATATTCAAGTCAGGTGACTGTGACGGCCATTCCAGAACATTGTACTTCTCCCTCTGCATGAATGCCTTTGTAGATTTCAAACTGTGTTTTGGGTCATTGTCTTGTTGGAATTTCCAACCCCTGCGTAACTTCAACTTTGTGACTGATGCTTGAACATTATCCTGAAGAATTTGTTGATATTGGGTTGAATTCATCCGACCCTCGACTTTAACAAGGACCCCAGTCCCTGAACTAGCCACACAGCCTCACAGCATGATGGAACCTCCACCAAATTTGACAGTAGGTAGCAGGTGTTTTTCTTGGAATGCTGTGTTCTTCTTCCGCCATGAAAAAAACGCTTTTTGTTATGATTGAATAACTCAATTTTTGTCTCATCAGTCCAAAGCCCTTTGTTCCAAAATTAATCTGGCTTGTCTAAATGAGCATTTGCATAAAACAAGCGACTCTGTTTGTGGCGTGAGTGCAGAAAGGGCTTCTTTCTCATCACCCTGCCATACAGATGTTCTTTGTGCAAATTGCACTGAATTGTAGAACAATGTACAGATACACCATCTGCAGCAAAATGTTCTTGCAGGTTTTTGGAGGTGATCTTTGGGTTGTCTGTAACCATTCTCACAATCCTGCACATATGCCGCTCCTGTATTTTTCTTGGCCTGCCAGACCTGGTTTAACAGCAACTGTGCCTGTGGCCTTCCATTTCCTGATTACATTCCTTACAGTTGAAACTGTCAGTTTAAACCTCTGAGATAGCTTTTTGTGGCCTTCCCCTAAACCATGAGACTGAACAATCTTTGTTTTCAGATCTTTTGAGAGTTGCTTTGAGGATCCCATGATGTCACTCTTCAGAGGAGAGTCAAAGGGAAGCACGACTTGCAATTGACCATCTTAAATACCTTTCCTCATGATTGGACACATCTGTCTGTCTGTCTATGAAGTGTAAGTTTTAACAAGCTAATCCAACCAATTTGGTGTTGCAAGTAATCAGTATTGAGCAGTGACATGCATTCAAATCAGCAAAATTACAAGGACCCCCACATTTTTGCACAGCCAGTTTTTCACATTTGATTTAATTTCATACAACTAAGTACTGCTTCACTAAAATCTTTGTTCGGAAAACATCCTAGTACTCAAATGTTCCTAGGAAATGAAAGACGTACCTCTGTTATCTTTTTTGTTGAAAGTAAATTATTATGCAGGCTAAGAGGGGTTCCCAAACTTTTTCATATGACTGTATTCAGAAGTTGCTTCCTGTAGGCCCACATCGCACATCTTCTGTTTATAATTGATGATCTCACTTTTCTATGTTATTCTGCATCTTCGAAGTGCTCCCCCAGCTCTGAAGATTGTCCAGATCTTCTTAAATTATTTTTGCTGCCTCCTCAGTATCTCCCATTCCTCCAGTTTTAAGAGTCATCAGTGAATTTCACAGGATTACTAACTACGTCATTAATATAAATCAGAAAACACAGCAGGCCCAATGAAGACCCCCTGAAAAACTTCACTGATGACCTTGGTCCATGTGGAACTTTCTCCTCTTATCTATACACTTTATTTCCTGCCAGTTAACCAACTTGACGTCCAGTTTTGTTGTGTTTTCCTCTGACACAACCCATTTCTAGTTTAAATATGGATCGTAGGTATGGGATTGACTCAAAGACTTTTTGAAGGTCTAAGTAAATTAGGTCGTTTACTTGCTTTTGTCAATTACCTAGTAGGCTGTTCAAAAAAATCTAAAGGATTGATTTGGCAAGATCTTCCTGTCAGAAACCCATCTCTATATACATAAAATCCAAAGTCTGTCTGTCTGAATGTCTGTCTGGTTTTCACAAGAGAACTACTTAACGGATTTAGATTGGGTTTTATTCTATAATTTGCTTGAACATTCAGGTTGATTTTTCTGACCTCTCTCATCACGCTAAGTATCATAGTTCACTTGCAGGAGTGATATATTTGCACTAATCCGAGACAGAGGCTGCAGGCCAAGGGGAGGGGGAAGCGTGACGTCAGGAGGGGGTAGCCGGGCAGGGCCTTCCTCACTGTTCTGTTTCACTACTACGTGGGTGAAGCCGTGGGGAGGGGGGGCAATGCTGAATATTTAATACACCGTTTTCATATTGGGAGTTTTCTAATTTATTTCTTCTATTATAGGCTCCACAAATTTTGCATTATACAGAAGTAAGACTTACTGATCTGTAATTACTGGGATCCATCTCCCTTCTTGAAGATTGCAAGCATATTTGCAACTTTCCAGTCCTCTTTTCAGAAGGTTAAAGTGACAGCTCAGATATATCAGTTTATAAATGATGATTTTCATTTCTTTCAATACAATTTGTAAAATCCCACCTTCTCCAGGGTTTTTACTGTTCAATGTATTGAGGGCCAAAAACTGACTCTTCTATTTTCAAGTCTTTGAATTCAGAGCTTGTTTTAACCTCAGCATGGGGCATTCCATTATTTCTTCCTTTACAAATACTTTGGTGAAATATTTGGTTAGCTTGTTTGCTACTTCCTTTTCGTTTTCAAGGATTTCTCTGAGGTTTGTTAAATTCTCTTATCGTCGTTTTACTGGATAACAGTAAAATAACAATCAGGTTATTGTGGAGAGATGTTGTGTACAAGAGGAAGGATTGGTATGGATGGGATTGTTTTAACACACATGTAGAGTGAAAGGTAGACTAGAGTTTCACCACTGGGATGGTGGTGAAGAGAAAAAAGCCAAAGGAGGTGTGGGATGTCATGAGAAGACATCCCAATTCAGGGGAGGCAACTGGCCAAAACTGCTGTACTGGTTTACTGCCTATTAAACCTGTTTTGTGGTGTTCTCTTGTCAGTGTCCATCTGTGACCAAAAATCTCCAGTGTTGAAATGTGGTGCAAGTGCAGATATGAACATGTCATTACCTCTGACAAAGTAGACAGCCCATTGAATCACTCTGTTGGCATTAAACTGAACTTCTCATGATGACTGCTCATTTCTTAGCAGTTGTATCCTTCTGTGTGTCAATCTCTCTTGATCGGCACTTCCTCTCTCTATCACATTTCTGTAAAGCCTACTACTCTGACTGTCATTTTGAGGTGCGTTACTGATCTCCTCTACTCTTATTTGACTACCACAAAAGGTAGATAGACCCCCATTTCCCGCTATGAAAACGTTATTCATAATTTTAAATACTTCCCATGTGTAAAAGTGACTCCCAGCATTCCTCTTACACCTTTTTTTGGTATCCTTGTGTTTCAGCCTCTTTTACCATTGCTTCCATTCTTGATCACAGTTCTGTAAAGCCTACTCCGAGAACTGTCATTTTGAGACACATTGCTAATCTCCTCTCCACTTTTTCCCTTCCACCATTTGTAGATGGGCCTCCACTACCTGCTATGAAAATATCACTGATATTCATGCAAATTCTTCTCATGTGTAAAGAGGACTCGGCGTTCCTCATGTCCTTCATCAGTATGCTGGTGTGTCTTATCCTTTCTTGCCCAGTACTGCTACTCTCAAACACATTCCTGTAAAGCTACTGTTACTTTGAGACACATTGCTCATCTCCTCTCCGCTTTTTGACTACCACCAATGGCAGATAGGCCCCCATTACCTGCTATGAAAACATCATTCGTAATTTTGAGTACTTTCTGTGTGTAAAGGAGACTCCCAGCATTCCTCCTACACCTTTCTTCGATATCCTCATGTCTCACCCTCTCTTGCTGGTGCTTCTTCTCTCAATCACATTCCTGTAAAGCCTGCTTCTCAAACTCGGTCATTTTGAGACACTTTGCTCATCTCCTCTCTGCTTTTTGACTACCACCAATTGTAGATAGGCTCCCATTACCTGCTATGAAAACCTAATTTGTATTCTTGTGAATATTTTCCATGTGTTAAGGCGACTCTCGGTATTCCTCCTGCACCTTTCCTTGGTATGCCTGTGTGTCCCTACCTCTTTTGCCAGGTGCTTCCTGTTTCGATCACATTTGACTGAGCAACCAAAGAGAATCTGACCAATCAGATTGCTTGAAGGGACCAGGCACACGCACACACACACACTACCATTTTATTATATAGATTCTGATTTATGTAACATCTATACTGCTTCTGTACTTTTGCTTTACTACTGTGAAACTGTGCAGTCTAGATGTCTCTACAGTTCTGTTTTGCACTGTGTACAGTGGCCATTCTTCTGCTACAGTTTATTTATGGTTTTATTCATTTATACATCTTATTGTCGGTATTTACATCCCTGCCAGTGTAGCCCGAGAACTTCACTCTGCTCTCACAAGGTATGTGACAATTTGAAGCCAACTCCTGGAGTGTGCAACACCAGTAGAAACTACTGCTCTGTAACTCCCCCCTCTTTAATTAGTTACATTTTATTAATCCCATGTGAAATATAAACGCATACAGCATCAGAAAAAGAAAATGCCAAGATACAGACTAATGGAACAAATAATACAATCAATCAATTAATCAATGATACATGTATATTGTGCCAAAATTGCAAAATCAGCTTAGAGTATCAGAGTTTAGTTTGGGATGTCCAGAAGAAGTGTTGAATTGCCTAATAGCAGTGGGTAGAAAAGACCCCCAGAGACGACTCTTAGCATACCATGGAGAAATGAGCATGTGGCTAAAGGTGTTCCCGAATAATGACTCCTGGAGAGGATGGAGGTGGTTTTTCAAGATGGCAACCAATTTTTTTCACCAACCTCTTTTTCCATAACTGTTTCCAGGGTTTGCCCTGTGATGGAGCAGGCTTTCTTGATAAGTTTTGGGTTCAATTAGCTTCCCCCAGAAGACCACCCCATAGAGCATTATACTGCCTACAATAGACTGACTGAACATTTCCAGCAGCTTGTAGACTTGACTCTCCTTAGCAAGCTCAGTCTGCTCTGGCCCTTCTTGTACAGCACCAATATGTTGTCAGACCGGTCCAGAACCCCCAAGAACTTGTAGCTCTGCACCACTTCCCTGGATGGTGACTGGTCTCAGGGTCTCCTTGACATACCACACATCCAGCTCTTGTTCTTTTGACTTGCTGATGTGGAGTTGCAGGTAATTCTCCCAACATCACAAGACAAAGTCCTCCGCAAGACTTCTGTACTTGGACTCATCTCCATTATTAATGCTGCCAATGTTGGAGGACTCATCTGAAAATCTCAAGTGATGTTATTGTGCTGGAAGTCCGTTGTGTTGAAGGTGTGAAGGTAGGGAGACAGAACAGTTCTCTGTGGTGCTCCAGTGTGACACACCACCATTTCTTCCACACAGTCCCTGAGCCTCACCAACTGTTGACTGTTGAGCCAGGAGATTGTGGGGGCATCAAGATGTATAGCCTTCTAATCAAAGAAAAATATACTTACAAAAATATTCAAACAAATCAGCATGAATGTGAAGGTCTAGTTCGAGTGCTGCACTGAGCTTCTTTTCTCTCTTGGATTTTAAAGCTGTCACTTCTACTTCAGATCTCCATTTTGTCCATTTGATCCATTTTCAGAAGTGAGCCATAGTCTCTCTCTAACATAATACAGTAGGATGAATTCCATTTTCGTTGTGCTTAATGTTATTGATTCCTCACACAGTTGCTGGTCATGGAGCTTATTACGTAAGGTACTACAGTATATGATGGAAAGTTTAACCAAACATCAACGGCTCTCAAGCTCCAAACACTTGGGCTTGGTTTTCCAAGTATCGCCATTGTCCATTGTTTCTGAATTTTGTTTCTGTAATCAAGCAATAAAAATCCTACACTTTTGAACAATTATAACTTGTCTGCAATAGAAATATTTTTGTGCTCTTTAACTGGCAATTTCATGAGAAGATTATATCATCAAAAAGAAATAAGTTCCTTCTTTAGAGCATCTGAACCAATATGCATTTAGATTCATTTCCCAAGAACAATTTAATAATACAGCGCAGCATAGTAATTTATTTCAAAATTGCACTGTAAGAAGTGGAACTTGTGCATGATAATTAAATGGCCTAAGTAGAAGCTAAATCAGCGCTTTAATGGCAGCTGTCTCTAGATAATTCACTCCCGAGACTAACATAATGGAGACCGATTCCACAATGTGTTCCAGCTCTTGGTGCACCAGCAGGCTTGTTTCCGAAGAATTGTAATTAAAAGCATTTAAGTGCGTTCGGGATTCTTTTTTTTTTTTTTTTGATGATTGTTTCATGTTTCACAGCAGGGTGGCACATTGGTTAATGCTGCTGCCTCCCAGGTTCAAGTCCCTTGGTGCATGCCTGGGGTCTGGCGCTCTCCTTTGTGGTCTGTCGAGTCTGCTTGCTCTCCCTTTGTCTGTGTGGGTTTTTCATTGGGCACTCCAGATGTATTGTCCCCAAAGAGTTGCAAGTGTGAGATGAACTGGGGGCCTCAAATTCACCCTGTGTGTTTGTGGGAACCTACACGAGTGCTACTCTGTCCATAGTCGTCTTGATCCAAAGCTGTTGGGATTGGCTGCAGTCCCCTTGGACTGAAATAAGTGGGTAAGAAAATGGAACACACTCAGCCAGCTAAGGATCTGAGCTTGGTATCTGAAAGGTTGCCAGTTCAAACCTCATTTCTGCCTGAGGGGATCCTACTCTGTTGGGCCCTTAATCTAAAAATTGCTCCAGGGATGCTGTACAAAGTCTGACCCCCCAAAGGTCATGTGAAATGACAATTTCCCCTCGGAGGATTAATAAAGTATAACAAATAAAAAAATAAAATAAAAAATAAAGAAATAAAATCAAATCCACAGCTCAAGTCTGAACATTAATATCAATTCTGGATTATCTGCCATGTTTTCATTGTTTCGACATTGTCCACTTGAAGGTAATTCATATTCACCTTTGTCTCTAATAATTTATGTAGTTCATGATAAACAGTCATGACATTTTATATGGCAGTCATTCAACATTATTTTATTCAGAAGTGAGCTTTGGATGCTTAAAAGAATTTCCTTTGAGAGAATATCAGTTTTGTTTATTTGTTAATGTATTCATTTCCCTATATAAAGAATGGCTTTCACAATTTTATACTTTCTTTGTGGTTCTCTTAATGGAGTTCCTATGGAGGAGGAGGCTGTGTTGGAGCAGCTTTTAAACTGGAATGCCGTATTACTTGTGGTGCATCAGTTCATGCTCCAAAGCTAACTTCTGCTACTTCTACTTCTACTGCCTGTTATGCCTCTTTGGCACATAGCAATGGAGACTTTCCACTGCCATCTGTCTTGAGCCAGCTTCACCATGGTGTGCCAACTGTGGTTTGTGGTTTTCAGCTCTGTCTCCACAATATGCCACCATGTATTGCTGGGCTGTCGTCGCTTGTGTTTCCCTTCAGGAGTTCAGTGTTTAAGAACTCCTGAGGTGAAGGAGCTGCCTTCACTTCTAATAACGTGGCTAATTCTTCTCAAGATGACAGTGGCCATACTTTATTGACCGAATTGAGGAAACAGTTCTACATTAGAGATGATTCTTGGCCAGAAAATGTGTTGAGTTCTTCTTGGTTTTTTTCTGGGGAAGGTGGCCAGCTTCGTCATATCCAACACTCCGATCCATGTAGAAGAATTAATTGGACACAACTCTGGGACAGTCTTAGCAGAGTAGCCTGGCTGGCTAACTCGCATTCTGTCCACCGATCACAATATGAAATTGGTTCTTTGGGCTTCTAGAAAGGTTCCTAACATGTGGACAAAACAAATCTTTAATGTACAGTAGGCTACCTAGCAGGATATGGACAGATCAAGAAAGAAGAAATTAAGCTTGTGTTATCGTATGCAGCAAAAGTCCTTTATCTCTTCACGTCTCTTTGTGGAGACTGTTGCAGATCTAAATATATAATCTTTCTAGAGCCTTCATACTGTATGTATGGTTTTTTGTGGAACCACAAATTGTTCCCCTATGTTGCATTACACTGAAGATCCACTTTGGCACCTTTATATTTTGGGGTGTACAGAATCCTTTCAGTTAAGGCAGGAATTACATAGTTGAGAACACAAATAGGAATGAAGGGCATGTACATTCAAGACAGAATCCAGGAAGCCATTATTTCTCCCCAGGGTTTTAGGAATCCGGAACAGACTTAAGATATTCATGCGAAAAATGTGACAACTCTTTAAAAGGGTATTTGGATGAAAATTTGGGACAGCATACTTTTTAGTTAACCAAACGGGCTTGATAGGATCAATGGCTGATTTGAAAAACACAAAGAAACCGAGTTAGCTTGATGGTGGTGGTCACATTTTTGCTCTTCAAGAGTCTTAGTAGTTTGCCAGATGGGGAGAGGTGCACTTTCAATAGATGTAACAGTTGGACGAGGCTGATAACAATGATTGAAGTTAGGCTTTAATGCCAACTTTTAAAGATCTGGATGGCCAGGAGATAGGAGGGCAGTATAATATAATTAAACATCACCACCCCAAAGAAACACTTTCCATCATTCACACAGAGGTGGCTCCTTTAGTGTGTCACTGAGCAATGATTAAGACCATGGGCTGACATCTTGTACAGAGGATTCCATCCAGAACAGCAATCACCATAGATATTCAGATTGGTATTGGACATGAGTGGCCTGTGCAGCCATAGACTGGCACTGGGCCATCTTCAGAGGCGAGTCCTACTCTTTCTTTGGAGCTGAATACCATCAACTTTACACATTGGAGCCATGATAAAGCTCCACTTCCTAAGACGTGCTGCTTGGGGTATTTTAACCATGTGATGAAACATCAAGGACAGGACAATGCTCATCTACAAATGGCTGTCATCTTCTGAGATGCCTACATGACATTAGCATGTTTCCTTTCCAATCAAACTTGGACCCTCCACAGACTGCTGCTATCCTGGGTGAGCAGACACACACTTTTTGTTTGGATTTGTCACCTGATAACATTGGGACCCGTGTAGCCTAATGCCATACTGTAATTGGGTTTTATTCCGACACTGAAAACTCCTAATGTCACGTGTAGCCCATTGTGGACCAACAATTGTTTGCCTCTCGTTTTCTACTTGTTTACTTCTCTGGTGTTACCTGCTCTATGCACTGGTTTTCATATTCAATAAATGCCACAATTAGGATTGTTTCAAAGGAGAATATTTAAAAGGGAGATCAAAAGTAATGGGGATGGCACCTGATAACCTACACTAGCAATGGATTGGCTTATCGGTGACATTTAAGTCCTGCCTTCACTTCCAGATGACAACAAAAATGTCTAAAAACCAACCATCCCAGAATGGAATTTAAATTTCTGCCTCCAAATGGTCTGAAGTTCTGTTTAGAAGGGTGGATAGACTACAGGAACCCCATGAAGTGACCACAGAAAGACAGAAGTAAATGCAGTTTATGGCATGTGCAGCTCTTGAGGGTGATAGATTGACCACTGGTCACTCAATACAATACACACTGGTCTGTTGATAAGGGGAGTAACACAGAGTAAGGGGTGTCAGGGGGCGAACTTTACTTCTTGGTGAAAAGAGAGCTGTCTGCAACTCAGCATCAGCAGATCCAAGGAGCTGGTGATTGATTTTTGCCACACTAAAGACCCTCCATGTCAGATCACTACTCAAGGAGTGGATGCAGAGGTGGTCCACTCCTACAAGTACTCGGGGTTCACATTAATGACAGGTTGGACCGGTCTTGGAACACAGAGGAACTAGGAGACTGTTTCTCTAATGTCAGAAGTGATGTCCTTCATGTCTTTTACAACTCTGATGGCCAGTGCAGTTTTCTATGCTGTGGTGTGCTGAGCTGGTAACATCACCGAGGTCCACCAAATCAAGAGATTATTAACAGGGCGGGCACTTCCATATTTACCTGATCTTTTCTGCAGCTACATAAAGCATATAATCCGTACCACGCCAGTAGTGTCCATTCTCTTTATGCCTCTAGTTCACAACACCACAGAAGAGTGCGGTATATTTTTACAAATGTGACATGCTGTGTATTTTCTACCGGAAGACACACAAAATCTCACCTTTTGTAGGAAAACTCAATACATGGAAAGTCATTGCTGCCCACCATCCCCAAGACTATAACCTTACAACAGCTTTTTCCTACTTGTGGTTAAGTACACTTCTGTTGCCGCTAGATACCTTTATTTTGTAGTGGATGCCATATCAGGATTGTTTTGGTGTTGTCCTTTCCCTCATTGTTTGTCTACTCATTCGACTGTGTTGACTTCCCCAGGATCTTCATCTTTAATCTTCTCACTGTTATCCCCCAAGTGTCACTTGGTCTTCAAATTGCGTGTGTACGGTTAAGCCTGAGTGTTTCTTGGGCTCAGTTGTATTGTTCTCATGTACAGTGTTAAGCCTGACTGACACTCGGAGTATTCTGCTGCCATCCATTGGATAAAATATCATGCTGCAAAATGATCATGAAAACTTGTATGTCTTTTGCCACTGTGTGGTAACTTATCAATATTCATGAGTGGGGTGGATCCCTCAATCAAAACACAATGGCATGTAAACAAAAAGCTATAAGCCCAGCTTTTAGAGCAAACTGAAACTGAACCATTAGTTGAATCAAGCAATAGTTAGGACAACATAAATTAGTTATCAGAAGTTGACACGGATAGTGAAACTGATGCATATGGTACCGTACGACCAAACAGGTGTGATATTCCTGGTAAGTTCGGTCATGTGAAGATTCAGTGTGGTAAAAAAGTTAAATGATCGCAATCAAATAGAAGAACAAACAGACTAAGCACTGTTCACAAAGCCGCATCTGTCAATCTTCATGTTGGAGAAATGTGGAAGTCACTAAGCCTTGCGTTGTGGTAGCCCCCAAAAACACAATCGGTGGGGTTGCTTATGTGGATGAGGCACTGACATTGTACCTTCTCATGTTCAAGAAACAGAAAAATCTAAGGAAAGTGTGCAAAGAAACGTGCTTCTACTGTCCCATTTGTGACGTTGGGATGTGCATTGGTGACAGTTTCAAAACATGTCAAACAAAGGACGTGTGCTAAATCTGCACCAGTACTGTGGTGGACACTAGCTATGCCTTTTCTACTGTAATAATGCTGACATTTTGAAATTAGGGTGTTTGTTACATTTAAAAAAAAAAAAAAAAAATCAATGTTTGGCTCATTTTTCCTGGGGGTAAACAACACTTAGCAGGCTATGGGAGAAGATGTACTGTAGACTGTGGACTTACCAGGGCAGGAGATACTGAGCAGAGATGAGGTTTGGAAACTCTGAGGATCTCAACAGCTGTGGAAAATAAGAACTTCATAAAATCCAACGTCCGTCTGTCTCTCAGTCCACTTTTCATGAGAGAACTACTTAACGGATTTTGATAGGGTTTTTTTTTTCTATACTTTGCTTGAACATTCTGGTTGATTTTGGAACCTCTCTCATTGCTCTAAGTATCATGGTTCACTTGCGGTACTGATTTATTTGCGCAAATCCGAGAGAGACACAACGGGCCGAGGGGAGAAGAAGCGTGACGTCAGAAGTAGAGAGCTGGGCAGGGCCCTCTTCGCTGTCCTATTTCAATTCCACACGGGTGAAGCTATGTGGGATGACTAATATATTAAATTGATTTGATTTGTTGATGGTTCTTTAATGTACATAATGTAAAAATATATAATCATTGTCTTGTGGTTTACTCCTCAAATATCCATCCCCATATCTGAGTATACGAGAAAGTCTAAGGGAGACCACTCCCAATTTTTGCTTTTGTTTTACTTGCAATAAGGCCAGTGTTACACTCCATGACTTTACACAGTTTTCAGTCTGAGAATTTAATGATTTCAGTTGTTGATTCTTTCTTCCTTGACGGTGTCAAGCAATAAAATCATATAGGGCAACCTACAAAACAATTTACTTATGACTTTCCATCATGGTTCGAAGTTTCCCAAGATCACCCCATTTTGGCAGGCAATCAATATAATTGTTTGTAGTTGGCTTAGTGGCTATATTGAGTTCACCCACAGACTCTGCTCCACCACTTTTTTGGTGGAATAAGCTGGCTGCAGAGTTTGACAAGTCTTTTCACCATTTGCATGGTCCAAAACCTCTGCATTCTTTCTTTTCTCGCAGTCAATTCACTGTCTGCAGTCATTATGGGCCTTGTAGTACCGGTGCTCATTGGATGTTAACTCTCACAGACTTATAAGCTGCACCACAACTAGTTTCATTTTCTCATAGTGTTGACGTCTGAGTCGCTGGGTATGTTATGGATACTCAGAGATTGTTCACCACTTACTAAGATTATGTAAAGGGGGGTGTATTATTCCCGATTCTGAAGGGGCTACAATGGCTACAGGTCTTAATTAGTGACCTGTCAGTTATTTAACTTCATTTAATTAATTTGCCATTTAAGACTTGGACCCTTTAAATCAGGTGTGAAGGGCGTCGGTCCTGGAGGGCGTTAGTGGCTGTAAGTTTTTGTTTCAAGCCAATAGCTTCATGAGAAATCATTCATTGCTGATGAAGCACTTATTGTTCAAGAGGTATTTTTCTACTTCATTTTAGTTGTCTCGCTTGGTAAGATTTTGACCCCTTAATTGCTTATTTTACTCTTAAGCGGCTGTATTCATTGTTTTAACTGTTCCTTATTAGCAATAAGATGCAAATGACAAAGGAACCAGCAGTTTTCCATCCAGCTTCTCTACCATTTCCACCTGTGTGTATACATCATTCAATATTTGGTTTAATTAAGTACAGTGGTACCTTGGTATACGTCCTCTTTGGAATAAGTCCAACTTTGTATACGTCCTGTTTGAACGGGAAAAATTTTGCTTGGTATACGATCTTTGTTTGGAATACGACTCACGTGCTAGAACACCTCGCGCTACCGTTGTTTACCTCTCTCGAGACAAAGCCACGGCTGCCCACAAGCATCAGTACGCCAGTTGCTAGCATTCAGTGAACATCCTGCGCTATAACTCTATGTGAATTTTCACGTGATTTTGTGTTTTCTCGTGTAAATTTAAATTAGCTGTTGAAAAGTATGAAGGTGGCATGCGTATTTGGGACTTGGCTGCTGCATACCGTATGGCAAGAACGACGGTATCTACAATTGTGACAAACAAAGATGTTATTAAAAAGTAAAGTGACGTTAAATTTTCATTTATTTCATCTAATTGCTTTTGTATTTATGTATTTTAGTATTAAGCAGTGTTTAAATTATTTTATACAACCCCATTGATGTATAATATGCCAATAACAATAGGATTTATTTTTCATGGGAATGGATTAATCATTTTCCCTTTCTTTCTTATGGGAAAAATTTGTTTGGTATACGTCCTGTTTGGTATGAGTCAAAGGATCTGGAACGGATTAAGGATGCATACCGAGGTACCACTGTACTTGGAAGGAAACTGAAGAGAAAGTGAAGAACTGAAAATTACTCATCTGTTTTTTAGGCTTCAAACTCTTTGGATGATATCCTCTGAGAGGAAAACAAATCTGCGATTGTAGAATGCCCTGATATTGTTTCAGGGGTCACTGTTTGGGTGGCATATCCTTTATTTAAATCATCTCTATGAGCTCTTAGTAGTTTGTAGCCAAGGTGGGCTCAGCAGCGCGTGAGAGACATTAAATAGGTCTTTTTTCTGGGAAAAAAAGGCAAGTCAATAAATAATGATCAAAACATTTCAAATGAATAAAATGGGTAAAATTCTGGAAAATTTCACAAAATAAGTTTTCTTTAAAGTGAGTCTCTTTAAGACAAATTGCTGATCACAGGAGATTCCACACACCACCATACAGCAAAGTTTGCTGACACCAGAAGAGGCAACCCGTAACAAACATTACTAGGACCTCAACACCCATTGTTAATACAAGGTATGCCCTCTCCAGTGCTCTAGCTGGCACTCACGTGGACACAAAGGTTTTCCCAGCAGCTATTTTGCCACTCTGCTCTGTGGCAGCAAGAGTATGTGCCACCTTGCCATGAGCTTCTGAAAAAACGGTATTCCTAGCAGTCGTCCCTTCCAGTGATACCGGCTCTTGGTGTCCATCCCTGTCTCATGCCTTGCCTGTCATATTCCCAGCAGAAATCTCTACATCCCACCTCACAACCGCTTAGACATATTCCTGGTGGGGACCCTCAGCCTCACTCTCACTTGCTCTCTTTTCTAGACGATTGTAAGCACGTTAATATCCCCAACATAGTCTTTCCTTCACTGATCGCGATTATTCAACCGCACAATCACACCCATCTATGTTTTCTCTTATTCTCACAAACCCTGTCATTATTTTCGAAAGCTGACACAACATGCACCTCAATAAAAAGGACAAAACCCAGTTAATCACATTGCAGCCCCATGCCGAGCCAGGTCTCGCCACACATTGCAGAGTTAAAACACTAGCAAGCCATAAAATTAAACAAGATCTGTTCTTGGCAAGGTATGTTTCTTTAAAGCAACTGGGTTGGAACAATAAAAACCTGCAGCCAACACAGCCCTCCAGGACTTACCCCGACAATCCTTCATGTCAATAAAAGCTACAACAGAAAATGCTGGAGAAGCCAAGTATTGTGATATTGACTCTGCATCCAGTTCATAGTGCATAGCAGGTAGGAGATGACGTTTAAGGGCTGATTTATACTTCACGCTTGGAACACATACGCGCACGCATCATGGCTGCCATGTATTCCCAGTGTTCCTTTGAGGCATCTTCTGAGCACATTTTCAGAAATTAACACGATGTGTGTGTGAGTTGCAGCACCAGCAAAAATATGGGTGCCGTGTGTTTAGGTTTTGATACGTGATGTCAACATTGTTGTCTGCTGTCAATATGTGGTGGCAAGCCGACATTGAAACACACTGACTGATCCTGTTGGAGCTGCAAAGTTTGATGAAACGGTTCGATGCAGTGAAGCAAATCATCATACTTAAATGCTGACATTCGAATGTCTTCATGGTGCTTTTCTTCATCCATTTCTTGCATAGACAATACAAGCTTTCCATATTCCTCATCGCAATGATGTGATACATTTAAAGGTCTCACGTACCATCTTCTGTGTTGCTGTTGCCTTTTTTTTTTCGCAACAGTATCCGAATGCAAAAAATTTTTCTTTTAATATCTATCTTCTCTCAATTCATAACACAGTGAAACTAGATGATGTTTTCTCACCATGTTGTTTTCTCACTCTGTCGCCTGGTGAAATCCTCCAGATTTACTTAAAGTACACGTGCAAGTGCAGACAGTACAGCATCCTCAAGCGCATGCGTCACGTAATGTTAAGAATATCCCAGGCTTAATACTCCACCCTAGGAACAGAAAACACGACCAATGTGGTCACCACAATACTAATAAACTGCATAAAATTCACAAGTCAAGTAGGAGGTTTTGCAATGGATTTATTTGCCTTGTCTTACACAAGGTTTTGTCTGACAAACATGGCAGTACAATAATAACCAATAATGACTTGACTAGGTTATTTTATAATTTTATTTTAAATAACATTTATATATTAATTTGAACCGCATTTACTGACATGGCTGGCGACTGCAAAAAGGAAGTGAAAGTCGTTTAGGGTTGGCTGTGCATCATGAAGGAGTTCATAACTACTGCACATCAGAAGGAGACTAAGCGCCATAGGACTTGAGGGAGGGAGACGACCATTGAAGAAACCAAATTTCTAGCATGTCGTTAGGAGAAAAGGAAGAGTTTAAATCAAAGAGAAGGAAAAGACGGCACATCTGCGTCGATTTAAGTGCGCCATGATTTAAATGGGTGCTGAAATGGTAAGATTTGAAAAAGCAAATAATTATTTTGAGGAATCAAAAAATCAGGTTGCGATCACCTTTATCTTTGTTAGTAGAGACTAATATTGCACAAAACTCAATCTGACACAAGGGAAATAATTTGCTTACACGAATGTTCAAATGAAAATTCAAATCAGAAGGTGGCTAGTGTCTACTGCAACAGTGCTAAAATCGTTACTTCACCCTAAAAACTAATTCAATAGCACTTCTAGCTAACGTGAGAGGGAAATGTAAGCCACAGTCACTGATAGTAGATGAGGACCTTCATGGCAATCGGTCAAACTGCCACTAGCCATACCAATCGGTTTTTATGGTTATTTACAAAATGATTTGACATCTGGGAGAGGAAAGAGATTATCTGATAAAAATCGTTATCTATTTATAAAATATCTTTATGGCATATGCAAAAGTAAGATTAGTCTGTTCAACTTCAGCAAAGGGAAAGCAAAAACCCCAAATTCATGATGCCAATGTCATGAGTTGAATGAATTGTTACAAACGTCTTATCAGGAACATAAATATTGATAATTTAATGTTTCTTTACAAAGCATTTTTTCTTTTTTTTCTTTTTTTAAAGGTAATCTTACTCTAACAATTCTGCAGTTAAAATAACCTACCAAAGTGACAACTGTGTCCTTAATAAAAAGCGCAAAATATTGCTTTGCAGCATTTTGTGAAAATAATATAAAAATAATTTCTATATTACAATTTAACCTTGGCTTGTAAATTCCCAACATGTCACATTCTCTAGTCCACACACATTACACACAAACACCTTATTTTTATTTTTTTTTAAACAATAAACTATTCAGATTGTTTTACTATGTACATTTGTACCTACTGTCATGTGCAAATAAATAATTTAAAGTAGTGTAAAATCTTTCAACAATGTTTTAGTCAGAGGTGAGAGCTCATGAGCTTGTTCCATACAAACAAAGATAACTGCCACGTGTGGAATAGAAAATTATAAACCAAGCTGAAATGCAAGTTACAGTCAAGGCCAGGGGACATTTTAACATCACGATCTGTAATTTACAACAAATTATCGTTTACAAGAATCCGAAAGGAGAGTCGACAAAGGTTTACAAACAGACATGATGCAGAATTAGACAGCTGGAAAAGAATCTGTGTTATTAAATCATTTGGAAAAATAATAATAACGAAGATAAAATATCTCAAGATGATGCTGCGTACAAATTTGTATCTTGGAATAAAAAAAAGCCTGTTTGCATTTTTTCTGTTTTGGCACTAATTAGTACAGAAAATTCATACACAATTCTTGGGTGGGGTGGGGGATTATAGTGAAATAAAGATGGATGGGAAACCATGCACTGATCAAGCTATTAATTATCCTGAAAAGAATGAGGTACTGGAGTCCATTACATATTTCAAGCGATGTTTGACGTTAGTTGTTCGAAGAGAGTAATAAATCTTCCTGCCTAGAAGAACATCCTGACCAGCCAAAGGGGAACTGGACGGCCAACTAGAAACAACTGAATTGGACTGCTTGAGCAAGGCAAGAAAGAAGAAACGGCTTATTCCCCATTACGACTATTATGTAAAAGGTCGATTTTTAGGTTTACGGAAACATTCAACAGCCCCCATATTGCGTTACTATTACCACGTCAGATCCAAGAAAATTGTTGTACTAGACAGGACACAATTTGTTCTAACAGGTCAACCACCGTAGATAACACTGACGTCCAATGTTGGAACACAAGATGTGTCTGGTTGTTAATGTCAACCAAGAAAAAGTGGTGGTCTGGCAATGCATGGAATCAAAACTGTAAGATCTAAAATAACTGAAAAAACCAAAAGAAAGGGGGCAGTGCACTGATTAAAAGTGGGGAGCAAAAAGTAGATGAAACCAGAAGCACAAGAATACATGAATAACGACGTGTTAATGAAACATCCAGAATATAAAATCTTTTTATTACTTGAAGCAGTTAGGTCACTTGTGTCTGACTGGTGGTGTGGTTCTCAAGGTGAGGGCCTTGAACTCAATCCCAAGTGGAGGATAAGCGACACTGCCTAGCAAAGGGTGATCCAAATCTAATGACGGTAAGAGAAGGAGAAATAACCTTCAGCAAGGAAGGTGAATTTAAGTGAGGTGTAGTAAATCCGAATTCTGTTATCCTGCAAGTAGTGATGCCACTTGTGTTGGAGTGGTGGGGGGACTCTCAGGGCTGGGCTTGGATTCAAATCCAAGTCGAGGACAAGCCATGGTGGTGATTAAGGATGAGACCAATCTTACCAATAACCGTAGGAAAAGGAGAAATGACCTTGAGCAAGAATGGTGAATTTAGGGATTGTGAAAGCCAATTCCAGAGGCCTGCTTGAACTCAAGTAGTTAGGCCACTTGTGTGTCCTATCAGTCATGTGCCAATGACTGTGACAACTGGGGTTATATCTCCAGACAGGAATGAAGAGTGAACAAACCCAAAATCAGTTATAGTGCTGCCTGATGTATGGATACTTTTCACTGACAGGGGAGTGTATAAAAGTATTAAACATCTGAGTGTTAAATGGTATAGTAATGGCATCGGCTCCTGCAGACACTTCCAGGACTTGAGAAGGATCTCCTCACTTCTGATAGTACCATTTTTCTATCCAGTGTGCAGGTTTAGGATTCGGTCTCACATCAGCGGCAAACTGATAAATGTGAAATGTGAGCCCAACCTCATTTGTTGTCAGCGAGGGAGAGTTTAAGACTGTTTAGTGTCCATGTCTGTTACAGTGTGGTTGCGCATTTAGTAGTAAAATGGCTTATGTGTGTGGTCTGTATAAGACCAACGAGTGAGAGGGCTAGGGGTTTGATCCTATGGATGATACATCTACTCATTATTTGACCTTGCTCACTCTAATTCTGGGTTGTGGTGAGAAGATACTTAAAGGTATTTCTGAATTCACCACTCAATCATCGAAATTCAAATAACGGCAAGCTGGTAGTAGGCAGCGTTTTAACAATGCAGAAAGGGATCAGGTGGTAAGACAGGAACCACAGAGATGACAACACAAAACTCCATCAATATGATCTCGGCATCAAAATCCTTACAATTTAAAGTATGCTTTAGAATGTGAGAGTATTGCATTTAGAAAAATATAGGTGAGGTTGCTTGTCGCCACTGCCTTTGAATTTGTCAGTAGTACAGAAATCAGGCGTCAGTTGATTTTACACATTCACTGTGTAAAAGACAAAAGGTGACCTCATAAGAATTAAATATAATATATACAATTGATTTCAGAATGATAAACCAGTAATGAACTGATAAAAAAAAGATAAATGCTATTAACTACATCTGAAACTTTGCGACATGCATCTCAAATTATCAATACCTCGGCTGAAACTCCTGATCACAACCAATAGCTCAGTCAGATTGTGTCTGAAAAATAATGTAGAGTCATTTATTTGTACCTGTAACTGTGGAGTACTGTGTCCAGTTTTGGTCTCCAGGCTATAGAAAGGATATTGCAGTGCTAGAAAAGGTCCAGAGGAGAGTGACTAGGCCTATTCCAGGGATACAGGGGATGAATTTTAAGGAACGATTAAAAGAGCTGAGCCTTTTCAGTTTTAGGAAAAGAAGATTAAGAGGTGACATGACTGAAGTGTTTGAAATTATGAAGTGGATTAGTCCAGTTGGTTAAGACTGTGACTTTAAAATGAGTTCATCAAGAACATGGGGACACAGTTGGAAACTTAAGTGTAAATTTCACACAAACATTAGGATGTTTTTCTTCATCCATACAACCACAAGCACTTGGAATAAGAGACCAAGTAGTGTGGTAGACAGGAGGACTTTAGGGGCTTTCAAAACTCAACTTAATTTTATTTTGGAAGACCTAAGTGGCATAGGACTGTAAAGCTTTGTTGGGTTGAATGAGCCGTTCTTGTCCAAATTGGTCTAATGCTTGAATGTTCAATCTATAGACGTATAGAAACTACAGAGCTGAACTTGTAAATGCTGCTTACTATTGAACAAACATACAAGTGTCACAAAGTGGGACTTCTGGTGGTTGCTTCTACTTGCCTCATGGTTCATTGCCTTTATGGATTTTGCATGTTCTCCATGTTCCTCTCAGCTCTCTGATTTTATTCTGACACCCAAGTGAAGTGGGCAACAGGTGAATAGTATGTTCTAAACTGGCTTAGTGTGAGCAGAGGTGAAGGCGTGTGCATGAGCGGACCAGCCGGTGGGCTGACTTGGTCTACCCTGTGTCCAGTGCTGTTGAGATGGGCTCAAGTCCTATGTGACCCTAAACTTTTACTGCCCTCACACTTTTTCAAAAGTAATTCATTCAAACACAGGAAGCCCACAGGGGTTGTGTGTCTTCTCACCATTACTGTTTACTCCGTGCATAAGTGACCTGAGAGCAATGACCACGGCTCCATATTGAAATATGCTGATGACACCCTGCTCATTGGACACATGGCTGGGGAGGATGAAAGCCACTGTCTAAATCAAGTGGACTGTATGATAAACTGGAGTAAGAGGAACTGTAAAAAAGACCAAAGAAATGATATTTGATTTTAAGAGACAGAAATCTGTATGTTCACCTATTGTTCCGGTGGAGGAGGTAGAAATAGTGACTGAAAATAAATACTTCAGAACTAACCTAGACAAAAATCTTAACTGGAATACAAGTACAAAAAAATATTCTCTTAATGCAAAGACCTCATGTTGTCCTTTTATTGCAGTGTGATCCAGTCTGTTATCCTTTTCAGTTTTATTGCCTGGTTTAGTAGCCTGGCAAACCCTAATTTTAAAAAGCTCAAGCAGATTATTAAGCATGCAGCTAAAATGGGTCTGACGTAGATGATTCGGCGAGTGTGCATCAGAGGACAACGCTAAGGAAACTGGAAATTATCTGAACTGATGGTAGACATCCATTACATGTAGAACTTAATTTCATTAAAACAGGAAGAAGAGTGTCTTTGAAAACCCGCACAAATCACTCCAGAAACTCTTTCTAGTGCCATATGACTTTTTAATAAGGAATATTGGAGAAAACAGTAGAGGTTTGATATGTATCCTGTAACTAATTCGTATAAATATGCAATATTTATCAAACTGCCTTACCTTAACCTGCCTTGTCTCTAATTTCATTCTGTCTGTTATTAGATGCAACTGACAAGGCAAACTTCCTGATTTCTTATATAAACATAACTTAAATAAAAAAACCTTGAAACCTTAAACCAATGTCACATTACAGCAATTTTCATTTACGTAACCTTAGTAAGTCGCAGTAAAATCCTGTAACTTCTCAGCTGTGCAGTCTGACATACCCAGCCACTCTGCCTAACTAGTCTGCAACTCACCCCGACAGAACCAAGCAAATTTGATTTTGTCTCAGTCTGTAGGGCCGCACTCTGCGTGTGTGTGTGTGCAAGAGTTGGGAACTAATGAATAATCTCTGCTGAAGTGCAACGCATGTAATGCAGCGATGAGGAACAGGGAACAAGGGAGTTTTGGTTTTGGACCTGACAAACAGGAATGAGGCTCAGCTGTCTGATGTCACCTGTTTTACATACCACCTCAGAATATGAAAAAAAAAAATGGAACTTGCCATATCTATAAAACCTTCTTACAGGAAGCAGACTACAGGCGGTCAGAAAAAATGCGTTGGTTCACGGCACTTTGAAAATGTGACACTGTGCTGGAGAGCTGTCATTCTGTCATGTAATTTGAAATGCCCTGTTATTTCTAGTCTTGCAATCGGACATCCTGTGGTAACGAGATCAGCAACAGCAGTCATCAAGTTTGACATCCCCTGTGACTGGAAGTCATGTAATGTGACATCTGTTTTAGGTCCAAGGTAGGAATTAACCTTGGATGAGATGGCTGATTCTTTAGAATGGTTTGTTCTAAAGGACGTCACCAACAAGTGAGCATTTAAAATAACTAATTAATGAAAGGCAGTTTGGCATGATTTCGTCTTTAGAATGAAGCATGAATTAATTTAAATTGCATTCACTTTAACTCATACTTGTGTAAAATGTTAAATTTGTAATTTTCATTAATAAGATCATAAAATCGTAATGACCCACAACAAAGAGTAGACACCCGTGGGCCCACAGCTTTACGACTGACGATAGGTGATGCACAGGTTATGTGTTTTGATAACATATTATAACTCAACCAAAATCAAACAAATTCAGTTGGAAAAACTCGATGATTCTGCATTGATACGTTAATGTGTTTGCATTGCAGAGCAGGCACTTCATTTTATGGACCATGCTTTGTGTTGAATGGAGTAGAGAACAGCATGTCAAAAGGTGCCTCGAGGATCAAGACTAGTGTCATGGGAAAGACCTACAAAATATTTGAAGTATGTCTTGGGTGGATCATAAACTGTTCAGCATAATAAATTATATACATATAAATATGTAAATTATATAATATGTTGAATGATTTATGAACCACCCAAGTCACGTACAATCAAATAATTTGAAGGACATACATATGCATTTGAAAAATACTGTATATACAAAGTGTGTGTGTGTATATTATATTAATATGTACTATATTTAGGGTGGCATGGTGGAGCAGTGGTAGCGCTGCTGCCTCGCAGTAAGGAGACCTGGGTTCACTTCCTGGGTCCTCCCTGTGTGGAGTTTGCATGTTCTCCCCGTTTCCGCGCAAATTTCCTCCTAAAGACATGCAGGTCAGGTGCTTTGGCGATCCTAAATTGTCCCTAGTATGTGCTTGGTGTGTGCCCTGCCCAGGGATTTGTTCCTGCCTTGCGCCCTGTGTTGGCTGGGACTGGCTCCAGCAGACCCCTGTGTTAGGATATAGCAGGTTGGAAAATGACTATATATATTTTTTTTTTTACCAATGTATTCAGCTATCGTTCATTCACATATAGTTAAACATGCTGTGGCTACTGCTGGAAGACTAAGGTGGTTGCTTATTGTGCACCTGAACACACAGACAACTTAAAAATGAGCACAAAGCTTCACAGAATTCTTTCCTTCACCATCGGAATAAACGGCAGTCGCAGTGTGCCATGAAGCTGGCAGTAATGTGAACGGCATACATGAAGGAAGACACCTGTGTGAAAATCTGAGCTGTAGCCACAATTCTTTAAATTAGAAAACTGAATCTAAACAGGTAGCTTCCGAAACCTTCTCAAGAGAGCTTTGGCATGACAATAATAAGAGGCAATTTGCTACCAAAGATCCACTCTTAACTGACACTTTAAGTCCAGAATCCAAAAGGTGTTGTGTTATTAAATCTGTTTTCTTGTGTTGGTATTTTCTCCCAAAGATCAGGGACACACTTTTTTGTATGCTTTTACACTTCAGTACAATTAAAGGGAGCTTTGTGACTACAAAATATACCTTAGGCCTAGGGTATTATTATATTGTTATTGGGCACCTTGGCTTTATGTGGCACAAGTCATTGACTCCCCATTTTTGGTTTGGGATTTAGGAAGCTTGACACTGGCATCTAGTGGTAATATGCTTCACACAGCTTGTACTGCATCCCACCATGGCATTTTGACACAGTTAGGTGACGTTTTAATGGGCAGAGCTGTGGAGTGTGCACTGAATGAATATCAGCAGTCTTTGGATTTGAATGCTTCTTTAGAATTAGAATTCTAGCCATTTATGAACGTACAGACATTTAAAAAAAAACAAAAAAAAAAAAAAAACAAAACAAAGACTGGTTATTGCTCTAAGGAATCACTTTACAAATGTATCTAGAAACACAGATGCACTGGCAAAATAATTTGAACTGGTGAGTTCTTCTACTCAATATATATACTTGACATCTAATACATTTTATTACTGAGTTTGATATAAATATGTTGCCTTTTTCAGTTGCTTCCAGTTGCGCCTTGATGTTGCACTTTCCTCTGCCTTAAATCAACATACAAGAATTTGACAAAACAAAGCAACAGCAGGGCAAAGAAACTGCTGGCCTGCTAGGGTTTAGGGTGACCGAGGGCTCTAGGCAACAAGAGCTGTTTTTCTATTTAATTATTGATTGCTTTATTTTTGTTAATTGGTTAGCCTTACAGGAGAGCCCTCTCATTTTACAGTCTGCCAACCAATCAAACAAGCCTTTATTTTAACCTGACACTACAACCAAGGAATTTCCAAATTTTGCTTTACAAAAAGCTAGAAAGGATAAGACAGCATATAAAAGGGAAGAGCAGAGCAGATGATTAGCCTTTTACCCTGAGCTAAAAAATTATTTACAGGTATGGTGCAGGGACACTTATGTATGTGTGTGTGTATATATATATATATATATATATATATATATATACACATCCATCCATTTTCCAACCCGCTGAATCCGAACGAACACAGGGTCACGGGGGTCTGCTGGAGCCAACCCCAGCAAACTCCACGCAGGGTGAAGCCGGGAAGCGAACCCAGGTCTCCTAACTGCGAGGCAGCAGCACTACCACTGCGCCACCATGCCACCCATATATATATATATATAATGAGTCATTGGGTTATAGGTAAGAAAGGATGAAATGTTGCAGTGCCAACCTAGTTACTCAAAATTAGTTCCATTAAATTAATAGGTGAAAGACGGCGCAACACAAATACAAAAGCACAGGGTAGCCTTAGACTGCTGTGAGATTGCTCTCGAGAGTGGTCAGGCTTCAGGGTCAGACTTCCACAGCATGGTTGGCTCATCTCCAGAGTGAGACTCCTCCTTCCAGGAGCACCTTGCTTTTATAGCTCATGGGTCGGATGGGGCAGTGCCAGTTGTCCTCAACTGATATCTTCTCAGAGCTCTGGGTGGAAAATAAAATGAGATGGAAGAGTCAGCAATCACACCTGCTAGTTAGTGTCCCAGGGTGCTAGTGCTTACCTCTGATGAGCCCGGATGGTGACTGTCTGATGTGAATGCCTGACTAAATGTGTGTATGTGTGTGTGTATAAGCTTTTGTACTGCATTTTAAACTGAGACAAAAATTGCATGCCATATTGTAAAGCAATAGATCATTTGGTTGATACAGTTTTAATTATGATAAAAATAAAACTGTGCCAAAATTAAATACACCACGTGCACTTAACACTTGAATTGCATTTAATTTTGGCCCAAATAATCTTCCATGCTGGAGATGCAGATTCAATTTCCAGTTACATTCTGTGCGGATCTGAGCATTCCTTTCTGATCTGGGTGGGTTTTTATAGACACTCCAGTTTCCTCACATTTTCTGAAGGTGGGCATGATTCTTAGGTTATCAGATGACTCTAAGTTAACCTGCTATGAGAGTGTGTACGTGAATATCTGTTGCGTTGAGCCCGAGTTGGTGCCCACCTGGCCACTCTAACAGACAAAAAGATTTGTAAAATTCACCAATGGACAATTCACTTAACCTTTTCGGTACGGTTCTAAACCTAATAAATCAACTTTTAAAATGTGTAATAATTAGAAAAAAAAAAATGAGCTGCAGATCATGCTGTCATCTGAAGATTTTCTTTCTCATTTCACTTTTGCAACAGAATCTAGGGAGCTGTGCTCTTCCCCTTTAAATAAGGTAACACCGTTTCCCTAAAAGTAACCAAATGACATGCTAGAAAATGCACATGAGTGATGACCTAGCAGATTACAAGAAATTCAGACTTCAAAAAGCTCCTTTAATCTGCTTAAACCTCCTGGCTGGGCCGCCTCTGTAATCAAGCAGTGGCTTTGCCAAGGCAAAGCAGCATTTAAGGCTCCAACTGTGAATTTATTAGGACTTAAAGGGGAAACGCTGTTTTCTCTAGTTTATTGATCCTAAAGTGCAAAGTGCAAAAAGCCAAATTGAAAACAAAACGCAATCAGCAACAAATCCCTGGTCGTAACTGTAAAAAGAATTCAGCTTTCTGAATTGCAATACCTTGCAATGGTACTCATTAATAAAGCAAAAAAAAAAAAAGAGAAAAACAAAAAAGAGGAGCGTTATCTCTTTAACAGAGACAGAATATTGGTACAATGCAATAGGCTGGAGTTCAGCATGTGCTGCTGCTGCGTCCTCTCCAACAGCACATGCTGGACCGACACGGATACCCAGTAGTTCATCCAAGCCTATGCATTTTGCCTTCCTTTTCTCTGCGTCTCATCTCTTCCTTGTAACAGTAGGAGCAGTAATTTTCAGTCTCTGGCCGTCCATAAAAGGAGCAGTTCTCCTTCTTACAGCGGTTTTGCTGAATCGGATAAAGTGAACAACCTATACTTCTGCCTTTGCTTTTTTCGTGATTTAACCAGGCCTGTGGAGAATCTTCATCTGCATATTCCAGACAGTCACGGACATCATTGGCATTGAAGCCGTTAGTGTAAGTGTGAGACTTGTGTTCCCCTGACCGGGAGCAATTCAGAGACTCCACAGTGTTAAATGTACGAATCCCTGACATTCGCGCTGGACTGTAGCTCTGAGATGACAGTGACCGATTCTGCTGTGGATAGGTGGCGCATGTCTTTAGGGTGCCTACCACAGGTTTGTAGATATCCTCTTGGAAGCTTGACGATTGTGAGCTGACATCCTGCAAGTGGATGACACTTTGACGCTGAATAGGAGGGGTATGGCTGTAGTGGGCAGACACCGGGATAGGCCCAGATTTCTTAGCACCATTACTGGGTGAGGTGAAAGGGCCGGATGTTGGACTGTTTCTTTCCTGCAGTTTCAAAACCAGCTGCGAGGTATGGCTTTGGTGTAAGACTGGGGATGATTCCTCAGGTGGAGAAGCGTCAGGCTTATCTTTTGGGAAAGTCTCCTGTTCTGTTTTTTTAACTTGTGTCCCATTGGCTGCAGGTTTCTTTTCAGCCTCCTTTCTTTTCTGCTCCTGCTCTGCGCTAAATCGTTCTTGGGCACTGGTCAGGTAGAAGCTGATCATTTCTTCATGGAACTGGTGCCGATGGCTAGTCAGAAGAAGTCCAGCAAAAATAAACTTCCGCTCCCCTTGCATGGCTGCTCGAAGGATGTTCAGGCTTAATTTTACATCAGTGCTGTATTTCCAGTGGTCCGTTTGCTTGTCATTTGATGATTTCATGGAGGAGCAGTACTTCTCCACAGGAGACGCTCCAGACGCCCTCTCGGTAGGCGATGGACTAGTGGTCTTCTCTGACGGTGATGTGCTAGCTGATTGGCCTGATTCCTCTTTACTTCCTTTGCGGGTTTTTGCTTCCTTTTTCTTTGCCTTCTCGCCGGGCTCTCCATTTCGGCCATTGCCTGTGGTGGACTTACTAATTTTGCCATGCACCAGTCCCCCTAACCCTCCCATGTTCTTTTTCAATTTGATCCCCAAAGTCTTGCTAAGGCTTCCAAGTTTGTTGGCAACAGAGTCTGTGCGGTTTCTTTCTTTTTCTTTCCTCTGTTTCTCCTTATCCTTTTCTTTGTTAGATTTGCCGTTGTTAACATTTGAATTGCTACAGACGGATTCTCGGTCAGAGTCCATTGAGTCAGCCAGAGACTGGACATCTTCACCAGCTGATGCTGTAGGAGACTCTGGCTGAGCCAGAGGAGCCTGTTTTAAAATAATAAAAAACAAAAAAAGAGAGAAAAAAAAAAGTCAGAAAGGCTGCATAGGATAATTCAAACAGCCTGCTCAGCAGCTTTTGTTCTTTGTAACTGAAGATTATATTTTGTTTGCATGGAATAATTGGAGGTTTCATCTTACAATTACATTCATTTGCTTGGCAGATGCTTTTATCCAAAGCAACTTACAAAACAGGTAAACATAATCGAGTAACATTTAGCTCGGGCCTGTTTGTTCACCAAGTGTAGTAGGAAAGGTAATAAAAGTTGATTGCCACAAGTGAAAAGATGCAATAACTAATAAATGTACAATCACTGACTGTAATTTAACTTAATATAACAACAAATCAACCAACAATACAACAGATCACAGAGCAAAGATGTTCTTTTTCTTACTTTCATGGTACAGAGTGTATCCTATGCAATGCTGCCCTAGGCCACCTTAAGTATAAGACTGCACCTACTGTAATTTGGCACACACATTCAAGCTTAGTATACCAACACAATGTAGTCACATGATTCATGCACACGGCCTGAGCATTACGTGTGCGACTCCAAAACAAAAAAAAAAGAACACACATAAAATGTACAATTCCATACGAAGACACACTGCACACCAACTAAATTAGCTAGAAAGTCTAAGTGAACTTTCTTCTGAGTGACCTTCTAAAGTCCTGTTCGGATGGGATTAGTTTTACACCAGGAGGCGGGGTAGAGTCTGTGCTTGAAATGTCACCAGCATACATTGCTACTCCATCCATCCATTATCCAACCCGCTATATCCTAACTAAAGGGTCACGGGGGTCTGCTGGAGCCTATCCCAGCCGACACAAACCCCAAGCAGCGTGCCAACTCACTGCAGGGCACACACACACACACGGGACAATTTAGAATCACCAATGCACCTAATCTGCACGTCTCTGGACTGTTGGAGGAAACCGACGCAGACACGGGGAGAACATGCAAACTCCACACAGGGAGGACCCAGGAAGCGAACCCAGGCCTCCTAACTGCGAGGCAGCAGCGCTACCCACTGAGCCACCGTGCTGCCCTACATCACTACTCTGTACTGGCATTCCCTATTCTTGCCTTATGAGTACTGGTTGTTAATGTATAAGCGCCGGTGCATAAGGTCAGTTCAGACCACTTTAGCTGCCCTTATTTATAACACAATGTATCGGTTTGTATCTCCACTGGGGAAACCCGTGTTTCAGTTTAAATTGTGCACATCAATGTTTTTGGTAAGGGATTTGTAATAGCAGTGTTCAGGTTTGTAATGTACCATCTGTTGGAATGACAAATGCAATGCACATGTTTTTGACGTGCCATCTATTGGAATTAAAGAGACACGGCAACCAGACAGACACGCGTATGCACAGAGACTTGTCATTTTATTAAGGTGGATTGCCACACTACCATGCTGTAGGACTTTAAGAGACGCATTGGTTCTTCATGAACTAGAGCAGGGGTGTCGAACTCCAGTCCTGGAGGGCCGCAGTGGCTGCAGGTTTTCATTCTAACCATCTTCTTAATTCGTGACCAGTTTTTGATGTTAATTAACTTCTTTAGCCTTAGCTTTAATTAGCTTGACTCAGGCCCCTTAGTTGTTTTTTCCTTAATTAGCAGCCAGACAGTAATGAGACATAAAACAAGCAGGACATGACCAGCTCACCTGTACCCATCAAACAAAATCTGAAAATAAAGATGAAGGTCTCAGTAAGGTTGATCCCTCAGGTTACCAAAACATTTTAGGAGTTCTTAGAAAAAATCCGAATATCAACAGTTTTGGAAATGTCTGCTGTGGCAAAAAGAGAGCAGCAACAAGCCATGGAATTGAATAACGGGTTTAATTAACAGCAGGAATCAGCAACTCATTAAGGAACTGGTTGGAGTTTGAAGCCCCAATTTAGCTGGTCATCTGTTGGCTCGTTTCATGTCTCATTTCTGTTTGGCTGTCATTTAATGAAGAAAATAATCAATCCAGAAGACTTAATTCTTAAAAACAGGGCTATTAAAACAGAGGGAAAAGAAGTTAATTAGCAGTGAAAACCGGACACTGATTAGGAAAAGGGTCAGAAAGAAAACCTGCAGCCACTGCGGCCCTCCAGGCCTGGAGTTTGACACCCGTGAACTAGAGCAACCCCAGAAAATACTTAAACTTCAGATATTCAGGCAGAATAAGCATCTTTAACAAACTAAAGCACATGTTCAGGGTGAACATGAACATCTCCATTGCGAGTCTTGATTTTTAATCAGCACGCCTACAGATTTTTGAGGGGATCCTTCACCCCCCCCAACCCTTCATAACAAGAAGTACCAGCAGTTTTATTTTTTTTTTTGCACTTCAGGTACTGGGTAGTGTGGGTACAGAAAATATTACCAGAGAAAGTAGTCCTGTCTGAAATGGTCAAATGACAGAATTTTACTGACATGAGGCAAGTTTAAACTTTCTTTTCATAGAAAGTAAAGGCTCTTAATCTTCAATGGGATGTTAGCACACGGTCCATAAAAAGTTACTGACAGGAACAATTTAGATGGGACTAAAATTACCAACGTCCTCAACTAGTAATTACGTTACTCCACCTCCTGGTGTCCGAATTGGGCTTAAGTCACATTTCTGGTTTTCTCGCTGTTTTAATGCCTAGCAGTTCCAATGTGTGAATGGGACTATATAAGGGAACGCAATGTGGTATTCTACAGTAATGAAGGTGGAATATCAATCCAATGGTGACGCATGGTGGGGACAGCATTAGGATGTTGGGTTGTTTATCAGAGGCAGGGACTGGGAGACTAATCAGAATTGAGGGAAAGCTGAATGGAGCAAAGTAGTTGAGTATGTTTTGAGAATAGTTCTATTTTGTATAAAAACTTTTGTGCCTACTTTTTACTTCACTGCATTTTTCAAATCAAATGTCTACTTTTTGCTCGATAAATATGGATTTCCTCTACTTTGGGAATTCTCATGTATGCAGAGGGTTTTCAAATGTTTGTCACAGGTTCAACACCCAATTACTCTCATAGTTGTTCCAGGTACGCTTTGCTGCAGCCCCCAGAATGGAATGGGGCGATGCCGCACGTTGGTGATGTGCAATCCCAGTGTCAGTTATTTCCACTAATGCTGACGCATTCAGACACTATCCTTACTCAGCGGAGTGCCGATGATCCACAGGCTGCAGCGAGGTGTGCTTGTGTGTTATTCACTACAATAACCTTCATTTGCTGACCTTACACCACTGCCGTCTCTCCAGAGTTTTCAGCATCATCAACCTCTGCAGTTAAGGTGTCTCTCATAAATGTGCCGTCATTGTCAAATGCAGCTTTTATCTTGCAGAGCTAACTTTGTTTTTACTTCAAATGAATTTGACCAAACATGCAAACACGCATTCGGTTTTCATGGACATTTTCACATTTCACTGTTGCCGTTGGACAGAACAGTTACAAACTGTTTTCTCTCCTTAATTAGATTAAAGTTTTTTTCTTGCTGATCACTACAAACTACATGTTTTAAGAAACTTTAAAACAATATATGTGTATAATTTTTGAGTGGAGCATTCATTTAAGTTGGTTAGGCAGCTTTCTTTAACTGACATGAGCATTATTAGTGTCCACTTGCAGAAAGATAGAAGTTGGGAGCATGCACTGACACAGCGTGTTGCTGCACCCACCACATGACGGACCACCTCAGATAAATAATACTTTATTTGTTCCCAAGGGGAATTTAAAACTTTATAGAATCTCAAGAAAAATTTAAATACTATAATAAACCACACACCCCAAACACACACATCCAAGACCTTTTGGCTTCAATAATAAGAGAGCTACTCTGGCGTCTGTTCACGGGCAAGTAAGTGGGGGAAAGATGTGGCCAGATCTACCCAGTTGTACCACTTAAAGGTATTAACACTTGGATACAGCAGGTCCATCTAGTTGTGGAGCATGATAGACGTTTGTTCCCCTGGTTGAAGTCACCAACAAAAGGCAAAAAGAAACTGGTTTTGTATGAAACAGTTTACTTGGTTCACTCTTCTCCTGGATTTGGATAATACACTGTAATCAATTTAAGGAATTATATAATATTCAAACATGTAGCATTCCCTGATACACTAGGTTGCTCATGAACTAGTTAAAAAATAATTGACAACATCAACAAAAATTGTCAAATGAAAGCTTTGCACAAGCTAAGTGAAATATGCACCAGAAGCTCAGCACAAGAACACACTGGTAGACGGGCAAGCCTGATGGATCCTATTTCACTACATTGACATTCATTAAACGGAGCTTACCTCCCCTATTTCAGACAGCCAGTCTGCATGATCATGAGTATTCTTTAAAAAGAAATCAAAAGATTTAATTTTTCAGCAGGCTTATGTAGCATGCAGACTCACATCAAACACATGGAGTTATCTATTGGGCAGAATGAAGAACATTGGCTACTGTATGGACTCTTAGCAAGGAATAGCTGATGATCTTGAAAAATGTTAACAGCCTGCAGTTGGCTGAAGATGATAGATCTTTAAAGAAATAACTTTTAAAGACAAAAGAAGAAAAAATACAGAATTAAACCACTAGAGGACCAATAGGGTACCAGCAGCCTAAGTGCATGGACACCAAATTATCAGCTGTAAACCTTATCCATTTAAGGGGCCAAACTGATTTTTATATACAGGCCTTTTGTGGAAGACCGCCAAGGACAAAAATATTTAGTACAATGGACAATCTATTTGACATCATATAAAGATAATAGCAAGGGTGACATTATAACAAACTGGAACAACTTCACAGAGGGTTAGAAAGCTAAAAAAGAAAAAAAATTAAATCAAGACCTCTGATAAAAATGTGTTTACACTGCCTATAAAATATATTCACCCCCTTGGAAATCTTCACATTTTATTGTTATACAACATTGAATCCCAGTGGATTTAATTTGGCTTTTTTGACACAGAATCTTTGATGTCAAAGTGAAAACAGATCTGTGCAAAGTGATCAAAATGTATTACAGCTGTAAAACACAATGCAAGTATTTACCCCTTTAATCCAGGAGTTAGCAGCCACGACAGCCCTGAGTCTGTGCTCTGGTCTCTCTGTCTCTATCAGCTTTGCATATCTTCACGCTGCTATTTCTCCCAATTCCTCTTTGCAGATCTGCTTAAGCTCTGGCAGGTGTCACGGCTATCCCGAGTGATCAGCCCTCTTCAAGTCCAGCCGCAAATTCTCAATTAGATTGAGATCCGGACTCTGACTCGGCCACCCTAACATGGTTGCTTTCTAGCCATTTCTGTGTGGCTTTGGCTTTATGCTTGGGGTCGTCATCTCCAAATCTTGTGCATCAGGTTTTCCTGATATTTTAATGCATTCAGTTTACCTTCACAAGCCTTCCACAGCCTGCTGCAGAGAAGCATTCCCACAGCCTGATGCTGCTGCCTCCATGCTTCAAATCTTTTGATACTGTGTAAAATTTGATTTGCACCATACATGGCATTTAATCAGATGGCCCAAATGCTCAATTTTGTTCTCTTTAGGCCTTAGAACCTTCTCCTAAATGACTCCAGTGTGCCTTCTAGTAAACTCAAATTGAGATGTCATGGGTGTTTTTTTTTTTTTTTTTTTTTTATAATAATGTTTATTCGGCTTGTCACTCGGGAAAGATGTGCAGCCGGTTAGGGTGATAAATGATAAAGATGGAAACGTACTCACAAGCGAGGAGAGTGTGTTGAGCAGATGGAAAGAGTATTTTGAGAGGCTGATGAATGAAGAGAACGAGAGAGAGAAGAGATTGGATGATGTGGAGATAGTGAATCAGGAAGTGCAACAGATTAGCAAGGAGGAAGTAAGGACAGCTATGAAAAGGATGAAAAATGGAAAGGCTGTTGGTCCAGATAACATACCTGTGGAAGCATGGAGGTGTTTAGGAGAGATGGCAGTGGAGTTTTTAACCAGATTATTTAATGGAATCTTGGAAAGTGAGAGGATGCCTGAGGAGTGGAGAAGAAGTGTACTGGTGCCGATATTTAAGAATAAGGGGGATATGCAGGACTGCAATAACTAAAAGGGAATAAAAGTGATGAGCCACAGCATGAAGTTATGGGAAAGAGTAGTGGAAGCTCAGTTAAGAAGGAGGTGATGATTAGTGAGCAGCAGTATGGTTTCATGCCAAGAAAGAGCACCACAGGTGCAATGTTTGCTCTGAGGATGTTGATGGAGAAGTTTAGAGAAGGCCAGAAGGAGTTGCATTGCGTCTTTGTGGACCTGGAGAAAGCATATGACAGGGTGCCTAAAGAGGAGCTGTGGTATTGTATGAGGAAGTCGGGAGTGGCAGAGAAGTATGTAAGAGTTGTACAGGATATGTACGAGGGAAGTGTGACAGTGGTGAGGTCTGCAGTAGGAGCGATGGATGCATTCAAGGTGGAAGTGGGATTACATCAGGGATCGGCTCTGAGCCCTTTATTTGCAATGGTGATGGACAGGATGATAGACGAGATTAAACAGGAGTCCCTGTGGACTGTGATGTTTGCTGATGACATTGTGATCTGTAGCGATAGTAGGGAGCAGGTTGAGGAGACCCTGCAGAGGTGGAGATATGCTCTAGAGAGGAGAGGAATGAAGGTCAGTAGGAACAAGACAGAATACATGTGTGTAAATGAGAGGGAGGTCAGTGGAATGGTGAGGATGCAGGGAGTAGAGTTGGCAAAGGTGGACGAGTTTAAATACTTGGGATCAACAGTACAGAGTAATGGGGATTGTGGAAGAGAGGTGAAAAAGAGAGTGCAGGTAGGGTGGAATGGGTGGAGAAGAGTGTCAGGAGTAATTTGTGACAGACGGGTATCAGCAAGAGTGAAAGAGAAAGTCTACAGGACGGTAGTGAGACCAGCTGTTATATGGGTTGGAGACGGTGGCACTGACCAGAAAGCAGGAGGCAGAGCTGGAGGTGGCAGAGTTAAAGATGCTAAGACTTGCATTGGGCATGACGAGGATGGACAGGATTAGAAATGAGTACATTAGAGGGTCAGCTCAAGTTGGATGGTTGGGAGACAAAGCCAGAGAGGTGAGATTGCATTAGTTTGGACATGTGCAGAGGAGAGATGCTGGATATATTGGGAGAAGGATTCTAAGGATAGAGCTGCCAGGTAAGAGGAAAAGAGGAAGGACTAAGAGAAGGTTTATGGATGTGGTGAGAGAGGACATGCAGGTGATGGGTGTAACAGAACAAGATGCAGAGGACAGAAAAATATGGAAGAAGATGATCCGCTGTGGCGACCCCTAACCAGAGCAGCCGAAAGAAGAAGAAGACTCTCCCATAAACCCGAGACTGGTGATGCAGCGAGGCTCAGCTGTTGTCAGGCCTTACAGGTCCAATAGAGTCCAGCTGCAGAAGAGACAGCCTGACGCCTTGGACAGATTCAGCAACCTGAGACATTCCGAGGTCCATAAACTCACTCCCCTGTCAACGGCATCTCTTTTGACCCCGGCCATTTTCCAAGAGCCACTCCCCTTTTTTCGCTGAGGTACTGACGCGTATATTCCACGCACCTTAGTTCCTGCCCTCAAACCAGTAGACTTGGTAGTTTTGAGGCTGTTTATCTCCACATTTATTACACTTCTAAACAATCGGACTCTCAGTTCTGCATCCGAGGAAAAACCACAGAATGGATGTGTCTTTTCTTGTATATAATATATTATGCAAATATATATATGTGTGCATTCTCAGAAGTCAGCTTTTTTGTGTGGGGGGAAAAAAAATTAAATGAATCAATTTTCTAGGTAAAGCAATAGTGTCCACTAAATCCAATTAGTAAATCATTTAATTGCAAAATTACACAAGAGGTAAAAATAAATGTTGCGTATCTTGCATGAATATGAAAAGGTTCTGGGCCTCATAGTGTCTGAAGTGCTTGGATCTGTCGGAGGCCTAAAACTGTCCTGACTGCAGCTGGATACTTCTCCACAGGTCTCCTGGTGGCCTTCCTCACTAGTCTTCGTCTTGCCATGATCACTCATTTTTTAGGGATGGCCTGCTCTAGTCAGATTTACAGCTGTGCCATACTCTTTCCATTTCTTTAGGACTGATTTAACCCGACTCCAGGGAATATTCAGTGACTTGGATATTCTCTTGTCTCTATTTTCTAACTGGTGCTTTTCACGGAGTTGCTCTGAATGTTAGTTTGTCTTCATTGTGTAGGTTAGGCCACCATACTGACTCACCACAAGTTGGCACTTCCAGATAAGGACCTTCTATACCAAAATCAGCTCAAACCCCAGATAGGTGAATTCCACTGAAACGAATTGGCTACACCAGTGATGATTTAGGAGTGTCATATTAAAGGAGGTGAATACTTATGTGATTAATTATTTTGTGTTTTATATTTGTAACTAGCTGTTCACCCAAGCTTCAATCAGTACATGTGTGAAATAAATTAAAACCTCCTCATCATGGCTTTTCAATTTCTTCCACTTTAACCTCCATTCTGTTCCAGTCCTTCCTGACTTTCTGCCTGGACCCCTTTTAAAGATGGACAGTGATGGAGCGCTAATGATGCAATTGACTGAACCCTTGCATGTTTGCAGTTGAATGCACGATCAGCCGATTGCCCTAGCTGCCACTCCTAGAGCTGCTCTGCCAAGCTACCAGATACAGCTCACAACCTTCCAAAGTCCAAGAGCCTTTGATAAATCTCTCTCTCTATTATAAAAAAAATACACTTGGGACAAGACTTTTTTACTGCGATGAGACATGATCTTTTGAAGAGAGACAGAGACACTTCCACGTCCCACGAGACAGGCAAGTCACTCCATACTTACAACCCTTGGAAGCAAGTCCTGTGATACACATGCAGAGCGGATTAGAGATAATGGAAGTAGGAAAAAGTCTCAAAAAAATGAGAGTAAAGATCACATTAGCACAAACAAATGGAAAATATTACAGCAAAAAAGAGATTGAATAGTGTTTGAGGATATCTGGGGGAGAAGAGAGACAAGGCAGTGACTTGTCGTTTGAAGCTAGGCAAAAAATACAGATCATGCCAGACAGGAGCAGCAGAAACCCAGCAGCTGATCGAGCAAAGAGGAGGTAAAAAAAACAACTGTTATTTGATCCCCATTGTATCACTGTTTAAGAGGGGTTTCAGAGGAGCAACTGCGTCTCCTTGGGGTGCATTCAGTCCCCCTTTTCACAATGGTGCTTGGCGGGGGGAAGGGATTGGTGAGTGAAGTGAGCAGGGGGCGAAGCCTCCTAGTTATTTATTTAAAATGATGCTTCTTTATCACATGCTCCAGCACAAGCACAGATCTTGTCACATTTTCTCGTTAATTATTTGTCTTTGACAAAATTGAACTGGACTATTTGTCACAAAGTAAGCATTCAGGAAAGTGGGAAGAGTTACTGAGCTACAAACAAAATTCTCAGTAGTTATGGTGGTCAATATAAATACCCAAAATTGGCATTGCTGTGTTACACAATTGTTTCAAATTGTTTGCAGTGAAAATCATGACGATATCATGTTGCATTCTTGAGATATGGAGTTTAAAAGGTGCAATGGGTCCAGCAAAATGGCCAAATGTAATCCAATGTGATTCAATGTTATGGAACAATAAAACTGGAAAACTTCCCAGGATGAATACCCCCTTTTTATAGGCACTGTACAAACCAAAGCAGGCTGGATGGCATTTGTTGCATTTTTAGAAATCATTAAGGATGGCATTGCCATTACTAATCACCACATCAAAGAATTTTCTTGAACTTAACTCAAAGCTTAATTCACATAAATCTGCATACTCTTACTGGTTTACTTCACAGGTACTGCCTAAAGCATTCAAGTTTGTGTACTTTTCATCGAGAAAGTTACAAAATACGTTTTGGAAGAAAGCAAGTGACTTTACTGATGAGAAGCAGACTTGAAATGGTGCAAACATGATGGGAATAAAACATGAAGCAAGAAAGACACAATAAACAGGCAGGCAAAAATGTAAAATCTGGTACCCTTGTTTCTGACGGAATGCGGATCCACGTTACATTCATGTAGTTGTGCAGAAGGCTGAGTTTTGCTTCCAAAGACAGGATGAGACTGTGGGGGGAAAAAAAAAAGAAGAAAGTGTTACCGTCTTGCACATCTAAGCAGTGGATTAGTCAACAGGCAGAGCTGATCTTTAGTGTTCAAAAAGACTGGCTAGCTAACTAACTACTGTATCTGTCATGCAGTGCCTTTCACTTTCTCTCACTCTCTCTCTCTGTGTCCCCCCCCCCCCCTTATTTTTTACAGTGCCTTTCATTTTCATTCTCTATACTTTTATACAGTGCCCCCTTCTCTCTCTCTCCTTATTTTATATGTTCTTTCACTCTGTCCTTATTTTACATAGTGTCCCCTCTCTGTCCTTATTTTACATAGAGTCTCACTCTCCCTACTTATTTTATGTACAGCCTCCATCATTTTTTATTTAGTGCCTCTTTCTCCTTATTTTATATAGTGTCCTCTCTCTCTGTGTCCTTATTTTATATAGTCTCTCTCCTTATTTTATATAGTCTCTGTCTCTCTCTCTCTCTCCTTATTTTATATAGTCTCTGTCTGTCTGTCTCTCTCTCTCTCTCTCCTTATTTTAGTCTCTCTCTCCTTCTTTTATATAGTCTCTGTCTCTCTCTCTCTCTGTGTCCTTATTTTATATAGTCTCTCTTTCTCTCTCTCTCTCTCATTTTATATAGACTCTGTCTGTCTCTCTCTCTCTCTCCTTATTTTATATAGTCTCTGTCTCTCTCTCTATCTCTCTCTCCTTATTTTATAGTCTCTCTCTCTCTCTCCTTATTTTATATAGTCTCTGTCTCTCTCTCTCTCTCTGTCCTTATTTTATAAGTCTCTCTTTCTCTCTCTCTCCTTATTTTATATAGTCTCTCTCTCCTTATTTTATATAGTCTCTCTTTCTCTCTCTCTCTCTCTCATTTTATATAGTCTCTGTCTGTCTCTCTCTCTCTCTCCTTATTTTATATAGTCTCTGTCTCTCTCTCTCCTTATTTTATATAGTCTCTCTCTCTTTATTTTATATAGTCTCTCTTTCTCTCTCTCTCTTTCTCTCTCTCTGCCTATCTTATTTAATGTAGTGTCCCCCTCCTTATTTTATACAGTGGCGCCCCCCCCCCCCCCACAAAAATAGGCATGACAGATCTATATACCCTGGTAACATGTGTTGACCAATGTCTATTTCTATCATAAATAAGAAACACACTTGTAAAAAGTAAATAACGTCTCACTGAATAAGAAGAAAAGTGCACACTTAAAATGCCCTACTGCATATAAAAACCCCTTTTGTGTGTTTGTGTTTTTTTTTCCCTCAAGTTTGAGGTGAATGCTGATTAAAAAGTCTTGGCAACAAACAATAAACCAAAGCAACATGCATAAATAAAATACATCAAAAGACATTTTTCTTTATTCAGTGATGATAAGGTGCCAAGGAAATTGGCATACATAGTTTCTCCTGACAAAGATAAGGCTTCCTTGTAATGAAAATTCTGTGCTAAGTAAAATGCATTCAGCACAGACCTTTATAGAGTTTGCTCTGAGAATATTAACAATTTGTTATCTGAGTATTTTGAGTGCTACATGTCCTGAATTCTGACCAAAAAGACTGGTCTTCTGCAGGAGTCCAGAGGCATTAGGCAAGAATGTAGTGTGTGTGAGAGAAAACAAACGGGGAAAGATGACGTCTAAAGTCCTTACTCATTCAAAATGAATTATTATTTGGATACCAGTGAGGTACTTCAACTCAAATTTCTAAATAATTTAAACCAAACAATTAAAAATCTGTTAACTGGTGATTTTCATTTTAATATAAACAAATCTCCCAAAAGACAATTTGCTCCAAGACTTTGCCAGCTACAAAATCAAAAAGATGAATGGTTGATGTAGAAGTTCAACAAATGCCCATGCTACTAACAGAAACGTAACAAATAACTTAAAATGACGAAGATCTAAGGGCAATGAATAATGTAGTCTTATCATTTTCATAAATTATAGAGAGTACTGGGAGCAGGGCCCTGCATAGGCAAAGTAGGCGACCGCCTAGGGCTCCCACTGACAAAGGGCCCCTTCCGGCCTTTTTTTTTTTTTTTTTTAATAGTCGTAACCAATTTTTCAGAAGTACAAATTTTGTCCAGTGGTGGAATTCTCCGTATGGTTATGCATGAGCAGAGAGGAAACAGTGAGGACAGGCAGCATTGATGGTGACGGTGTTGCCCCAAATTGGAGGTCAGATCATACTCCTCGCCTGCCAGGGTGTCTGCACAACAGTTCGATCATACTATAAATAGTGGAAGCTGAGTGGATAAAGCCATTCCACAAAGCGGCACGACTGTGGGTGGTTTGCCTGGTCCGTCTGCTTTGCTATAATTATAACTTACTGTGTTTCCGTCGACTTACACATTATTTATCATTAGTCTGTCTATATATTCATTTGAGTTTCATCTGTCAAAAATATAATCAAGACCACTGATCTACGGTCTACTGTAGCATCAGTAGTTTTGTATGCACATTGCACCACAAGTGATTAAATGAAGCTGATTTTTCAGTCTGGTGCCGCTAAATATAAGAAAAAAGCCTCTGAACAGGCTGTAATTGCGTCACAAAAAGGAGCACTGTTGAACTTTGTCGCTAGAAAAGATGAAGGTTCTAGTCGTAACATTAGTAGTAGTACTCCTGCCGATACTTCCTCAAAATCAAATGCAACAATGATAGTAAATGATGGCGATGGTGAACGATTACCCACCATTCTCTTTGAACAACTGAGTGAGCAGAAAGATCAACGAGGTGTTGATGAATGCGCACAACAGCATAATTTACCTACTCACGATGAAGACCATGTCAGTGAGGGCAACAATGAGCAACAAGACGTGTCAGTGTCTCTGTCTGATGCTGAAACAGCTGTTATATGGATAGAAACAGCAGGGCTCCGTCAGGGACCTTAGTCTAGGTCCCCCAAAAACGTAAGAACGGCCCTGCTGGGAAGGCTAACAGGTATCCAGCCAAGAATTTGAGGATCAAGGACAACTCTAAGTGACCAAAAGATGAAGTTCAGTAATTTTTAACAAACTGTAAAGCCTACTACTAGCTAAAATTAAGTGGGCAGTGTTATGGTACAACCGCAAGTGTGTGGAAAGGGCCCACAAAACAGAAATGAATTGTCTCTCTGCACAACTTGAATGACCTCAAAAAGGAATTGCCAATAAATGTAGAAGAACTGAATTCCATACAAATAACTCAAGTTTTACAAAAAAAGGTTTGAAACAAATCAACCTCCACCCCTGAGAAAGAGCTAGGCCAGCAAAGTAAAACTTAATTCTAGTAAAAATAAGTAAATAGACAAATTAATAAATGAATAAAGATAAATGGAGTAAAAGAAGGGAGAGAACCTGCTTCCTCAATTTAAATGCTTATTCTAAAATGTTATTGATTAGACCCTGCCAGGTTTTGAAAAAGTTTTGTACGGATCCTGTAAGTGCAAATTTGATTTTTTCCAGTTTCAAATAGTATATAACATCAGTTACCCACTGACTTAGAATAGGAGAGTTAGGATTCTTCCAATTGAGCAAGATAAGTCTACGTGCCAATAGTGTAGTAAAGGCCATTACAGTTTGTTTGTTCTTCTCCACTTTAAGCCCATTTCGGAGTACACCAAACACGGCCGTTAGTGGATTGCACCAAGGCTGTCTGTTAGGCATTTAAAGATTTTGGTCCAAAATGATGTTAATTTGGTGCACCCCCAAAACATGTGATCCACTGAAGAACTAGAAGAATTTGGATGAGACCTGGACATTCAGCTCAATACATCACACCAATCCAGTGGATCGAGACTGTTATTTTTATAATGAGTTTATCAAGAACACAGAGATGCAGTTGGAAACTTGTTAATGGTAAATTTCTCACAAACATTAGGAAGTTTTTCTTTACACAGAGAACCACAGATACTTGGAATAAGTCAAGTAGTGTGGTGGACAGTGGTACGTTAGGGACTTTCAGAACTCGACTTGAAGTTATTTTGGAAGAATAAAATGGACAGGACTGGAGAGCTTTATTGGGCTGAATGGACTGTTCTCATCTAGACTGTTCTAATGCTGTTTTGAGAAATAAGGAAAGCAGGTATTTTGGACATGACAAACAGTAGAGAGCTTTGTTTGTCTAATGTCTTCGGTGTTACAGAATTAAAAGAAAAACAGAAAAAAGGACAGAGTTTGAGGCTCAGGTCAACATATCTGGAAAGTCTTTGCACAGCAGCGGTTCTGTCAGGAAGCAGAAGTAAAAAAAACTAACAATGATAACGTAAAATAAATGTGTCCACTGGTCTGTGCTATAAATTTGTTTTCTGTAGGATTCTAATAATTTTGATCATCTTTATTGTCAAAATCACTGAATTGCTGCATTTCCTGTTCAAATACAGGGGAGACACTTGAGGTGCAACAGCGATGAGCCTCACCTCACCTCAGACTGCGCTCTCCCTCACACACTGGGTTGATGCCTGTTGCTGTCTCTCTGTATATCGCCAATGTAAGGTTTGCAGTCAAGTTTATTATACACCCTGACTTTTCACAGTTTGGCTAAGATTTTTAATGAATGTGTGTGACATATTTAGTCTTGCTGATTGGACATAAAACCGCAGTGAAAAGGCACAAGGTGAGGCAGACAGTACCTTACCGCACTGAAGGGGGAGCATGTGAGCCAAACAGGTGCTTGTTGCTGCTGTTCTTCTACGCAGACACGCCAATATGTTAGCAGTATCAGAAAGTCAAGTGCACTGCAGCGGTCTGTTTTTATTTTTTGATCTGACTAACTGCCAAAATGGAAGATTATATATCTAAGATTAAAAATTTCTCAAAACTGGACTTTCAATCAAAACAGGAGATGATAAATAATGGAAGAACAATGCGAGTGCTAAAAGGTTTGCTTCAAACTAAGGGCCAAAAGACAAGTCACTCTTTTCAAACAGAGCGGTACACCCAAAAAGACTGGCTGTGTGGCTGTCCTACAAGACGCCGCCTTTACTGCTTTCTGTGCCTTTTGTTCTCAACTTATGACAATGTCTGGACTAACACAGGATATTGTGACATGAAAAATTTTACTAAGCAGCCTGCAGTCAGTGAATAAGCTACTCATTTGGGTTCATATATTTGTAAATCGGACAAGGAGTCAGTGCCTCACCAGCCATGAACCTCGCTGCACGTCACTGGAAAGAATGGGGCACGCTCATAAAACTGTGCTGGAAAGTCATTACGCAGTCAAGTAATTGTGCATCCCGATGTCTCTATTTGTGTAATCTGACATCCTCAGGCGGCGATGATATTTGTTTGACATGCCTTCTGACTAGAAAACGTGTAGGGTGATGTCAGCTTTAATTCTGCTGCAGTGCAGTGATGGGGGCACCAGCAATACAAGTGGGACTCTAACTGGAAGTCTTTGTGGAGGTCTCTAACCTGGTTTTGAGTTTTCAGAGTTTTCAACTTTTCCTTGTCTCTCTTCATTTTGATATTTTGTCTTGCGCTTTTGGATGACTCTGCCTGTCATTTTTTTTACCATTCTTCTGATCTCGGTGTCTGTCTTTTTGATCACTGATGTCAGAATTGTACAATGAACCAACACTGATTTTTACACTTTGCCTTTGCCGTTTTATTGTTTTATGGCCACCTAGGAAAGCCAACGATTATATTCTGTGTGAAAGGTGCTGCCATTTCTGTGAGCACTTCCAGCCAGCATGTACACCCCTTTTATGGACTTGTGTCCCATCCCATATTAGCCATTAAACCTGTTTTACTGGAAGGCTGATCAGAAGAAAAAGGTTTATATTATGGACAGAGGAATGAATGACTTACTAAAATTATAATTTATATTTATGTACATTAATCCATCCAGGTTGCTGTGCTGTTCAGAAGAAATCATTTTAGATAGCATCTTAAAAGCCACAACATTTCTAATTCAGTGCCATTCTAGAATAGAAATTAAAGGGCAGTATGGAAGAAGTCCATGGCATTTTTTACAGAAGGTAATCCAAGCGGTTGTAACACTGATCTACCTCAAGGGATTGTTGGCTGACATCACACATAAAAGCAGCTTCAAACACGTAACCGGGAGTGTTCATCACCTTGTACATATAAGCTCTCCTGTGCCCACTTCGGCACGCTACTCACAGTAAGGCGGCTCTGAGATTAGTCGTCACTATCATTTCATGCATATGAGGCTGATTTAATACTAGCATTGGCAACAATGAAAAACAATACACGGCACACTTTAAGTCTTTGCACAATACCTATGTGTAGCGCCAAGCCAGCTTCATGTTACTGAGGGTCCTTACTAGAAATGGGCCATGCTGTGGGGGTTATGCAAATAAGAAAGTAGGCATAAAACATGGAGCACTTCGCACAGAGGCGCGTCTATTGTCCTTTGGCATATTTAATTACATCCGTCCAGGTGTTTCCAAAAGTGTGCCCCTTTATGAATAAAATGAATGCATCGATTGAATGTTATCTGAATTACCAAAGAGCTTTAAGGAAAAAACAATCAAATTGAAAACTGGCAACCATCTGCAATTTAAGCATCAGCTTTAGAAAGCCTTCAATGTATGAAAACAAATGAGGAGATTTTACAAAGCGCTCTTACTCCTTTGGTCTTGGAAACACATCTGTTGTCATGGCCTACAAGAGGTGTAAGTATCTGGTGTCTGAGTGTGAGTATTGTTTCTCCATTTATGTTTCCTAAAATTGACTTTTTTGTTTTACTTTTGTCATTTTTTTTCTTTAACACTGCACTTCTATCTAGGGGTGCTGTACTGCTAGGGTGATGCCTCCATTTTTGATGTCAGGGTTAATGACTGCCTCATCTAAATTGTATTACAAATAAAAAGCAATACTCTTCAAAACTTCAGACTTCACTTTTTCATTTTTTGACTTGGAATTTGATTTGCTGTTTCTACTTGATGCCTGCCTGATACTCACCTTAGCACTTTCAAACCTCTTTTTATCATCTGTTCACCAGTTGTATTTTGTAGTTCACTCATTCTTCTGTTTCTTTAGAAAAAAAATTGAAAGAAAATATTTCCTTAATTACACCTGCTTGATGCTGGAACTAGCTATGCTACCTGTCTAAGGCGGGTTGAAATCTAAGTAATCGACAGACACTACAGCGTTAACGTTTCCAGCACACCCTCTATTGGAATACATTTTGTAATTCTGTAACATTTAATTGCGACAAATGCTTGTAATACACCATCTGCTGGAATAAAAATTGCAGCGACTTCCTAAAAATATGCCCCGAAATATGTGTCAGTTTTGTAATGTATGTAGTAATAAAATGCATTGCACTAGTTATTCCAACAGGTGGTGCATCACAAACATTTATAGCAATAAAATGCAATACTACAAATATTCCATGTGCCATCTGCTGGAATGACACTTGCAATGCATCTGTCTCTGTTTAATGCCATTAGGTAAGAGGTTAGTAAAAGCACTGTTCATGTTTGTGATGCACGATCTGTTGGAATGAAAAATATAACTGCATTTTATTACAGACATAGCAACCGGCGGGCACACAGAAGCACAGACAAATCCTTTTATCAAGGTGGATTTTACATTATTTAAAAATACCAAATTGCATTTTTTACTTTGAATAATTTAAATAAAAAAAACTGCACTATGTTTTGTAATAACAGCTATTACTATACAGGAATCGGTGTGTATCCTTATTATATTTCTTTGTGTCAATTTATAGCTGTGTTTACCAGGAAAGGCAGGAGGGTTGTCTCTCTGTTCTGTGAAGTTCTCTCTTTGTTCACCCCCTCTTGTGATTATTTTATTACATACTAGCCATGGAACTCTCCTCAGATGGATGGAAATTTTAGTAATCAATGCAGACTTCAGCATTAACAGTTGCAGTGCACCACCTACTGGAATGTATCTTGTAATTCTGCCCGCATTTTAGTTCTACAGATGTTTGTGATGTGCCATCTGTTGGAATGACAAATGCAATGCATCTGTCTCTGTTATATGCCATTTAGTATGGGATTTGTAAAAGCAGGGTTAATGCTTGTGATGCACCCTCTGTTGGAATGACAAATGCAATGCATTTTAGTACTAAAAATGTTCATACGTTATCTTTTGAACTGACAGAGACATAGCAATCAGACAGGTGCAAAAACAGACACACAGACACTTATCTTTTTATTAAAATGGATTGTATCCACTTATTTAAAAATACCAATTTACATATTTCAGTTTTCAGTAATTTAAATAAAAAACTATATGCATTGCAATCACTGCTATTAATCTAGAGAAATCAACGTGTATCTTATCATATGTCTTTGTATCGGTTTAGAGCTGTATTTTCTCTGAAAGACGGGAGGCTTTTCTCCCTGTTCTATGAATTTGTCTCTTTATTCAACTTTGTGATTTACTTTATAATAAACCAGCTGTGCTACCTGCTAAGATGGATTCAAATGTAAGTAATCAACGCAGACCTCATTTTTTTCATTTTTCTTTTTTTTTAATTTGATACCAGGGTTGTCCATTTGATAGGCTAATTTCCTTGTAGACTCCAATTTGGCATTTTTATTATTATTGTTGATTCTTTTGCCACTCTACATTTTTGCCTATTAATTTTCCTTCCTAGCCCTAGCAACTGGACGGCCGGGCAGACGGACGGATGGACAGACACTTGTCCTATTATTAGGATGTAGGTGTCATTTTTGTACACTTTGACCCAGTGAGACTGAATCTGCCCTTTCTTCTGAAAACCAACATTTGGTAAAATGCCTTAAAAATACAGGTATGCGTGAAATAGGACGTTCAGTGATTTGGATGTTGTGTCAACATTATATACAATACTTAACAAAACTATATGGGATAGTGTAGTGTGCCTGTTTTAACTAAATAGCCCGGATCGTCTTCCTGCTAAGACAGCGTAGCCTTTGTGTTTGGGCCTCAGTCCATGTCATTAGCAATTTCTCCATTCCTAACGTGGGTTCCTCTTGCACTTTTATTAACCTTGTAGGTTTCAGTGGAGCTTGGAGAATTTTCTTCATTGTTTTTGAACATCATCGTAATTGCCGAGCGTGACATGCCTAAATCACAAGCTATAATAGCATTCACTGTTTTTTTTTTGTGTTTAATAACTTTTTGTTTTACTTCCAAACTGATACTTTGCCTCTTAGATAGATAGATACTTTATTAATCCCAAGGGGAAATTCACATACTCCAGCAGCAGCAAACATAAAGAACAATATTAAATTAAAGAGTGATAACAATGAAGGTATAACAGACAGACAATAACTTTGAATGTTAACGTTTACCCCCTGGGTGGAATTGAAGAGTCGCATAGTGGGGGGGGGGACGATCTCCTCAGCCTGTCAGTGGAGCAGGATGGTGACAGCAGTCTGTCACTGAAGCTGCTCTTCTGTCTGGAGATGATACTGTTTAGTGGTTGCAGTGGATTCTCCATGATTGACAGGAGCCTGCTCAGCACCCGTCACTCCACCACGGATGTCAAACTGTCCAGCTCAATGCCTACAATAGAGCCTGCCTTCCTCACCAGTTTGTCCAGGCGTGAGGCATCCCTCTTCTTTATGCTGCCTCCACCGCACACCACCACGTAGAACAGGACGCTCGCCACAACCGTCTGGTAGAACATCTGCAGCAACTTATTGCAGATGTTGAAGGATGCCAGCCTTCTAAGGAAGTATAGTCGGCTCTGACCTTTCTTACACAGAGCATCAGTATTGGCAGTCCAGTCCAATTTATCATTCAGCTGCACTCCCAGGTATTTATAGGTCTGTACCCTCTGCACACAGTCTCCTCTGATGATCATGGGGTCCATGAGGGGCCTGGGCCTCCTAAAATCCACCACCAGCTCCTTGGTTTTGCTGGTGTTCAGGTGTAAGTGGTTTGAGTCGCACCATTTAACAGTCTTTGATTACCTTCCTGTACTCCTCCTCCAGCCCACTCCTGATGCAGCCCACAATAGCAGTGTCGTCAGGAAACTTTTGCACGTGGCAGGACTCCGAATCGTATTGGAAGTCCGATGTATATATGCTGAACAGGACCGGAGAAAGTAGAGTCCCCTGCGGCACTCCTGTGTTGCTGACCACAATGTCAGACCTGCAGTTCCCGAGATGCACATACTGAGGTCTGTCTTTAAGATAGTCCACGATCCATGGCACCAGGTGTGAATCTACTCCCATCTCTGTCAGCTTGTCCCTAAGGAGCAGAGGTTGTATGGTGTTGAAGGTGCTAGAGAAATCCAGAAACATAATTCTTACAGCACCACTGCTTCTGTCCAAGTGGGAGAGGGATTGGTGTAGCATATAGATGATGGCATCCTCTGCTCCCACCTTTTCCTGGTAAGCGAACTGCAGAGGGTCGAGGGTGTGGTGGACCTGTGGCCTCAGGTGGTGAAGCAGCAGCCGGTCCATGGTCTTCATCACATGTGACGTCAGAGCGACAGACCGGAAGTCGTTCAGCTCACTAGGACGTGATACCTTCGGGACTGGGGTGATGCAAGATGCTTTCCAAAGCCTCGGGACTCTCCCCTGTTCCAGGCTCAGGTTGAAGATGCGCTGTAGAGGACTCCCCAGCTCCAAAGCACAGGCCTTCAGTAATCGTAGCGATACTCCATCTGGACCCACTGCTTTGCTGGCACAAAGTCTCCTCAGCTCTCTGCTCACCTGCGCTGCTGTAATTGTGGGCTGGGGGAAACTCTCTCATATGCTGGTATTAAAAGAAGAATGGGTGGAGGGTGCAGTACTCTGAGGTGAGAGTGGGTTAGGGTGGTCAAACCTGTTGAAGATGTTGTTCATCTGGTTTGCTCTCTCCACGTCTCTCTCGATGGTGGCACCCCGCTTCGAGCTGCAGCCAGTGATGATCTTCATCCCATCCCACACTTCATGCTGTTATTCTGTAACTTCTGCTCCAGCTTTCTCCTGTACTGCTCCTTCGCCGCCCTGAACTGGACTCGCTTGAGCTCATGCTGATCACCGCCTTTAAAAGCCCTTTTCTTCTGGTTCAAAAGGCCCTTGATGTCACTTGTAATCCATGGCTTGTTGTTAGCATAGCGGCATACTGTTCTTACTGGAAGTACAATGTCCATACAGAAGTTGATGTAGTCAGTAGTGCTGTCAACAACCTCCTCAATGTTCTCACTATGTGATCCTTGCAGGACATCCCAGTCTGTAGTTCCAAAGCAGTCTCTCAGAGCCTGCTCTGCCTCAGGGGACCACTTCCTGAATGAGCGTGTGGTTGTAGGCAGCTCCATCACTCTTGGTTTGTAGTGAGACTGAAGCAGAACCAGGTTATGATCTGCTTAACCAAGCGCAGGCAGTGGGGTGGCGCTGTATGCGTCTTTAAAGTTTGCATATAGAAGGTCAATAGTGCTATTTCCCCGGGTGTTACAATCCACATACTGGGAGTAGGCAGGTAATGTTTTGTTCAGTGTCACATGGTTAAAGTCTCCAGCTATTAGCACAAGCGCCTCGGGGTGCTGTGTTTGTACTTTAGCAACAGCGGAATGGATGATGTCACCCGCTATCTCCACGTCCGCCCGAGGAGGGATGTAAACAATAACAACAATGACGTGTCCAAACTCTCTGGGCAAGTAATAGGGATGCAAACTTAAGGCCAACAGTTCAATGTCCCTGCAGCAAGTGGAGATTTTAACGTTTACATGCCCAGAGTTGCATTACCTTGCATTGACATAGAGAGCGACTCCTGCTCCTTTATGCTTCCCGCAGGTACTTATGTCTCTGTCCGCTCTAACTGTGCTAAACCTGGGTAGCTCCACGTTAGCATCAGGGATGTTAGTTGTTAGCCACATTTCACTAAAATAAAACAAACTGCATTCTCTGTAGGTCCTGACATTTTTCACCAGCGCAGCCAGTTCGTCGATCTTATTTTGTAGTGAGTTCACATTTCCCAGGATCACAGAAGGCACCGAAGGTTTGTAGTGACACTTTCTTGCTAGACGCTTGGTTTTTATCTTAGCGCCGGCTCTGCTGCCACGATACTGCCTTCTTACCTCGTCAGGGAAATAGGGAACCACACCGGCGCAAGCATTTGTCCTTGCTGCTGCTATAACTAGCACTGGTTTTTCGGAGTTTGGGATCCATGATGTACTTCGCAGTAATACTTTTAGAAAATGAAGTCGTGATAAGGCTATGATATGCGTGATTGGGTGCTGCTGCCTATGAGGACATACTGTATATGCGGTCAGACGCTATGAAGTGCTAATCTGTAGTGAGGACTGAAACAGGCAAGTTTCAATTCACTTACAGCTTTGCAAAACTAACAGTAAAGTTTGTTTTGCAGACTATTTGTTAATTGTGAAAAGTGAAACACACAAAAGAGTTCTCGAGTCTTTTAAAGGTTTATTTTGGAGTGGAATACTTCTCGATAATGTCAATTTTTTTTTTAATTCATATCCTCCATACAAAGACTAAAATGCACTATTTTTAGGTTTTAGCTTGTGCTTCTTAGGGAGTCAAGGCTGTCAAGAAACAGGGCCTGTTAAAACCCATTGACACATTCCTTGTATGCTTTTGGGCTGTACAAGAAGTACATTTGTTGGTTTCAATCAAGTAGCTTGTTTTCCAAAGGCTTTTTTAAAGCTATAGAGACACAGTATTCATTAGTAGCCATCACTCACACCCGTGTCTGCTTGTCAGGAACTGGCTGCAGTATCTTTGGGTGGGTAGCTTAACTCCTTCATTGGGCTGAGGTTTCACTTAACACCAAATCACTTCACCGGCTTACATTTAATTTGCACAATCGAGACGGCATCGACATTAAAATAACTGCACGTGTAAAGTACAGTGGCATGGTGTCCACTATCAAGGGTCCTAAAAAATGTGTGTTAATATTTATTCCTAATTCAGTCCTGTGTTATGTTGTGAAGATCAAATTCATACCACCAAATTCTTTGAAATCAGAATGTCAAATTCTGTTTTACTGAAAGCCAAAAAACTCTTTAAATATCGAACATGGTCAAATACAGCCGTATTTCTTTATAAACAAGACACACAGGTATCTCTCTGCTCATCATAGTCATATGTTCTACCTCATGTCTCTTCTGAAATTGCTTTCCCTCTTCATCAGTATTTGTATTCTTGGAAACTGCAGTAGGTTAAGAAACCTTCCAGCAGCCATGGGAGGAAAATCCACATTGAATTAAAAAAAATCATCAGCACGTAAACTCAAGTGATGGGGCAATTAGAATACAATTGAGAATTTGTAGCTAAAGCAAAGTACATCTGCATTAACATGTGAGTCAAGATTACATGGCACTTCAGGTCAGGGCAGGTTGGGGGGCAGGCATTGGTACAGCGTGTTTCCGCACCCATCACACAACAAAACAGCTCAGGATCCCAGTTGGCAACCCCCCAGGCAGACACGCGGACCAGTTCCACCCACCGGAAATGACTCTATCTGCCGAAGCCAGGTGTTACGTGGGCTTCCCCTTGGTCTGGTTCAGTTACTCGGGTCCCCAACAATGAGGATTCTGTGAACCGGACCACCCTCGGGGGGAATTGTACCACAGGGCTGTAGTCCCATAACTGATGCTCCCTCACATTGCAGGTATTGTGCCTCATTCGGGACTCCATAAGCAACCGCTCATTTGACACAAAGTCAAGTCCAGTCTTTGTCTCAAGTCACTGGATAGCGTCCATGTCTCGCAACCATATAGCAAGACAGGAAGCACCAGGACTCCAAAGACTTGGACCTTCGTCCTTTTACATAGATATCGGGAGCGCCACACTCCCCTTTCCAGCGACCTCATGACCCCCCATGCTCTCCAAATCCGTCTACTGACTTCATAGGAAGAGTCACCAGAGACATGAATGTCACTGCCGCGGTAAATAAGCCTCTCGACAAAGGTCAACACTCTCTCAGCAGACAGACACACTGCTGATGACTGTGCCCAAGAGGTCATTAAAGGACTGGATCTTGGTTTTTATCCAGGACACTTGCAAGCCCAGACACTCGGACTCCTCACTCAGTGTCTTGAGAGCTTCTGTAAAAAGTTCAATTTCCCCCTGGGGACAAATAAATTTCCATCTACTTTAGGTTTAAACAAATGTATTTTAGGCAAATCAAAAATTTTTAGTTTTTTAAGGATCATGGGAGAATGAGTGCTCTCTGATGTAGTGGTGCCCCTATCTTGCACACAGTATTGCCAGGATTATAGAAATATACAGTAAGAAATGCAACACTATAACAATATTAATATTGTGATGATAACACAGAGCAGGTGCACATAATATACAATGAACATTTGACAAAACTGACAATATTGAAAGTGACCCTTATTTACTATGGGTGCAGAGTTTATTCTCTTAAAGTTGAGGCTCATCGCTGTAATGCAGCACTGCTTTACATACTTTTCTTGTCTCTTGCTGGCTGATGTACTGTTAATTTCTGATAATCTGGAATGAAAGCCTACAGAGTAGGCTGCCGACAGACCGCCTGGGTGAATCCATAATGAGAACTCGGAAGCAAGCAGATCTCTGACTCACTGTTAGCTGTGTGCGCCCTCTGCAGGCAGAAATGTTGATTATGATTTAACGTGTTTTCACAGCCTTCAAGAATTTAAAAATCGTATTTTTAGGTTAAAAGTTACGAGTAAACTAAATTCAGCAATGTAAAGGATGACAAACTGAAACTATTAGGTGGTTATTGCTGCTGCCTCACATAACTTCATAAATATGGGTTCTACTCCCAGCTTCAATGCAGTCTGCGTTTCTTCTCACTTTTCACATAAATTGCCATGAGTACTGATATAACGTTTATAATAATTACATTTATGTAGTGCTTTTCTCTGCTACTAAAAGTGCTTCTCATAGACAGAGGAGAACCATTTCAACCACCAGCAATGAGTACCATTCACCTGGATGATATAGGCTCACAACACATTAGCTGTAAGGTGGTGAGGAGGTGAGAGATGGGCAATTAGGGGGCAAGAATGGTCAAGGCAGTGATGTGCAATTTAGCCAGGACATCGGGATAAACCCTGCTGTTTTCAAAGGATGCCCAGGGATCTTTAATAGCCACAGAGAATTAGGGCATCTGTTTTACGTCTCATCTGAAAGGCAGCACCATTTTTACAGAAAAGGGTCCCCATCACTGCACTTGGGCATTGGGATCCACATTCAGACAACAGGGTAAGCGGCCCCTCCTGGCCTCACCAATATCTCTCCCAGCAGCAACCTAAGCTTTTCCTAGATGGTTACCCATCCAAGTACTGGCCAGGCCCGAACTTGCTTAGCTTTGGGTAGATGACCTGTTCTGAATTACAGGTGGCATGGCCGCTAACATCTCTGAAGAAATGAGAGCACTGTTGGATGGGATTTGTTAGGAATTACATAAGGGTGAATCCTATTGCTCAGGCTTCAGATGTGCTGAAGTCTTGTTTTAAAGAGTGTACTGGAGAATGACATGCTTGATAAACAGTCTTCTAATAACATGGCCAACTTTTATTTATTGGCAATACTACATAAAGATCCAAGAACTCTGGGTTCAGGTGAGGAAGGTCAATTTTACTAACATGCTACAATGCTATGAGGAAGCAACAAAGTATATGATAAGGGATGTGGATATGATTATTATCTATCTTGATTTTTCAGAAGGCTTTTGATGAAGTACCACATAAAAGGTTAGTGATCAAACTAAAGGAAGTGGGAATTCTGTGCATGGCCTGTGGGTGGGAACAAAATTGGCTCCAACATAGGAAGTAAAGAGTCATTCTTTTACAGGGCCCTCAGCAGAAAAATTAATAACACAATAGCTGCTATAATTTCAAAAAGACATCAAAAGAATCCCAAATCTATGAATGCCCTATAAGTACCAAATGATCTCTCTATCTCTCTCTCTCTCTCTCTCTCTCTCTATCAACAATCTGGACAAGAATATAATCAATAATTGCAGATGATACCAAACTAGGTAGAAGGGAAGATAATATCGAATCAGCTCAATTGTTACAGAGGACTTGGACAATATAATGGCATGTTTGTGACAGATGACATTTAATGTAAGTAAATGTAAAGCGCTACTCATAGGAAGTAGAAATGTTACATTTGAATACACAATGGGAGGTCTGACACTTGAAAGTACCTCAAAAGAGAAGAACCTACAATTGAAGGCCAATAAGATGTTAGGTTATATATCATGATGTGTGGAGTACAAACCATAGGAGATTATGCTCAAGTTATACAATGCACTGGTAAGGCCTCACCTGGTGTACTCTTTTGTTTTGTTCTCCATATTATAAAAAGACATAACAAAGCTAGAGAACGTCCGGAGCAGCCAGGGTTTTTCCAGGAGCAAGAGATAAGGAGAAACTAAAGGAGTTCAGCAAAAAGATATTAAGAGGAGACATGATTTAAATGCTTAAAATTATTCAGGGAATACAGTGAATCTCACTTATTATTTTAAGACAAATTTTGTGGAAAGAACAAAGGGATACAGTAGGAAACTTGTTAAGGGCAGATTTTGCACAAATGTTAGTTTTACTTCACACACAGGACACTACACACGTGGAATAAATTACCAAGCAGTATGTTGGAGAGTAGGACTTTAGGGAACTTCAAACCTCAACTTGATGTTATTTTCAACAATCCAGGTGAATAAGTTGGGACAAGCTTGTCTGGCTGAATGGCCTGTTCACGTCACAAAGTTTCAATGTTTCAGACCTTGGCTCTGTTTGTGGATCTTCATATATGTCATTTGGTACTTAAAGGGCATTCATAGATTTGGGATTCTTTTAACTTCTTTTTGAAATTACAGAAACTATATTGTCGTATTGATTTTTCTAGTGAGGGCCCTGTAAAAGAATAAGCCACAAGATTATGCATTTGATACACACTCACCTAAGCTTTAAATCCTATCTCCATTTCTTCTTGTGTTCAGATAATTCATAGCTGAGCTCAAAGATAATTTTGTAAAGCTCCTTTTATTTTGTCCCCTGTAATCAATTACTTCACCAGCCTAAGGAACTTTCTTTAGTACCACTACAGCTTTTTTCTTCCTCTTCATCTTTTCTCACTTCTATGTGAAGTTGATGTGCTTAGTCATGTTTCCCCATACAGGTTGGTCCTGCACCTTCTCACCAGTGCAGTCTTTCCCTCAGATCTTCTTTCACTTTATCCATCCACCTTTGCCGTGTCCTCCCTCGCTTTATCTTCCCCTGTACTTCCATCCCCATCACTCTTTTGCCCACATATTCATTGACTCTCCTCACCAGAGGTCCATACCACTTCAATCTGCTTTCCTGTACTTTCTTTAGATATCTCTCCCACTTTTATTGTACCTCTGACTGTATCATTTCTTTTGTCCTTTTTCAACTCCACACATCTACCTCAGCATTCTCATTTCTGTTACATCCAACTTCTCCCCTTCTTTACTGATCATGTCTCAGCTCCATACATTATTACTGGTCTTACAGCCTTCTTAAAAAGCTCACCTCACCTTAATTCTTTGATCACACAACACTTCTGATACCTTCTTCCAACTGTTCCACCCACACTGCACTCTATGGATTATCTCTGCATCTAATTCTTCATCTTGCGCTACCACTGATCAGATTTGTATATTTAAACTTATCCACTGTTTTCAATAGCTCTAACTTCAGGCTAACTTCTGAATTCTGATCATCATTAAACCTCATATTCCATGTTCTTTCTATTATTCTTCAGTCTTCTGTCTTCCAAAGCCTTTCTCTTCTAACTTCCTCTCCACTGTCTCCTTTGTGGTGCTGCATAGCACAATATTGTAGTGGTGCTACTGGGTAAAGAAACTTCAACTCCCTGCAGTGGCTCTGATTGGTTGTCCGCTTAGGGTGCAGGGGCTGCTAGGGACAAGAAAGCCAGAGTGAGATTTAAAAGGAGGCCAGTTCTACAGAGAAAAGAAAAGTCTTTTGTTGTTTCGTGTCTTGAGGTTACCTGTCTGTTTGCCTTCCACTTTACTACCTGTGGATTCTTGTTTTGTCCTGGATTATTTCCTGTGCGTACTATGTATGGTCTGTCTGGTGTCTGCCTGCTGCGTGAGGACTGATTTGCATTCTGTGTCGATATTCAAAGAAAGGAGTGCTCCTGATCCCATCATTCATCATCTTCAGGAAATACCAGTAGGACTGACTTTACATTCACATACAGCAAGCTGATCTCTGGACTATTTATCTCCATCATTTCCTTCCATCAGTTGCCGTTTTTCATGGACTTCATTGTGTGTGGTTTTTGTTATTGGTTTGTTATTGTTGAATTTGTGTTTATTGTATATTGCCATAAAGGGAACTGTGGTGAGATTGTTGTACTTTGTATAGGTACATATCGTTTATTATTGTTTAATACAGTCTTATATTTCTCTTTTATTACTGGTTGCTTTTTTGTCTCTGTGAGGGAGTGTGTGAGAGTTGGGCCAAGGCTGGGTGTGTTCCTGGGATCCCCCCCAAAAAAAATAATTAAATCACCATCAAGAGTGGTGAGAATCTTAGCTGGGTTTTAGTCATCTACAATATCATCAGAAAAAGCCTATACAGGGGATTGGTCTTTTATCTCATGAGTCAACACATCCATAACTATGTCAAAGAAGTAAAGACTTAAAGAAGGTTCCTGGTGCAGACGTCCTCTAACTGGGATGTTGTCTGTTACCCCAACACTGCTTTTACCCCGAGTCCTCACTCCCTCATACATATCTTGGACTAATCCTCACATACTTCTCTGGTCCTCCTTTCTCTCTCATGCACCTCCAGACGCTCAATCATAAGTCTTCTTCAAATCAGTAAACACCAAAGACAAATCATTGTTTTTCTTGATGCTTCTCTATCAGTTGTCTCTCTACCTGCCATAAAACCAAACTCCTCCTCCCTTATGGTGGTCTCTTCCTGAGCTTTAGTATCACTACAGCTCATTTACTGTATATGTGCCTTACACTTTCTTTTAAATAACATATTATACTCTGGGAATGTTTCAGTCATAATCTATTATAATATTTTTCTTTGAGATTTCGGGATAGATCTCTGATATTGTATGATTGCTTAAACTGGTGTAACTCAGCATTGTATGTTTGAATGTATGTAATGCACTCAAAAAATTAATGTTTCACATGTTTTTTTTTATCAATATACTGTAGTTTAAAGGTGGCAGGTAGCTGTTATTTTGCTGACACATATTGTAAAAACTATTCAAATATTTCTCAGTCTTAGGACGTGGAAGCAACATCAGAATTTTGTTTCAGAATAACAGCTGGTGGAGCAAGACACTGTAGAGTTCCTGACCTCGCATTCAGATTGTTTCAGACTGTCCCGCTACACTTCGGAGTGGAACATTTTTAACTCCCAATTATGTTTTTCAGATTCAGCAAGGTAACCAACACAGGTGTAAAGAAATCGGGGATCTACCTTATTATTTATACACGTTCGGTTTTTAGACACATTGGCATAACATGAGAAAGAAACTGCTGTCATCATGTCTGTCTTTCTCCATGAAAAAACACGACTTCCAGTGAATCAGTTTTATTGAAATCTGAATTTGAAATAAATTTGTCAGGAATGTTCAGTTTGAGATACCTTCAATAGAGTGTGCTCTACAAATTCCTGAAATGTCAAAAACTCCTCTTTATAAGGCATTGGCAATTTTTTCAGTTGTTGAAATGTTGCTTTTGCTGCCTAAATTACAGAATAATTATAATTTTTAAGTAACTTCAGAGAGGTTATTTTAACATGTATATTTTACACATCTGATAGCTGCTTCAAATCCTCCAAGTCCAATGATAGGCAGCAGGAGGGTTAAAAAAAATTGAACAAAAAATGTTATTAAACACTCACTTGCCTCATAGATGAAAACAAATATAACCTAACCTGTCCGATACATTTTGGCCTAATATTTTTGAATATGAATTTACAGTACATAGTATAACATATGATCAGATTGGCTTAGGCAGGCTCACAAATGAATGCAAGAATAAGACAATGCTTTTTTTGTGAACAATAATATTTTAATTCTAATCTCAAGAAATGAGACCAAGCAAATGCCCTTATCTCATTCTAACAGAACGTGTGCAGAACTAAATGTCTACTTATGATCTCCCTTAGTGGTACGGACTGAGCTTAATTTCAGAACTGAATTTCGTATGAAAAATTAACCAGTATTTTTATTAAAGGGATTAAGGCCCAAATGACTTCACATTTGCCCATTTTTAAAGAAATACTTACTTGGCAAGTTTTATGTTGTCATTATCATCTTTTCCCCATTCCCAGTCCTTTCCAGGATCCATGGCAAAGTGAAGAGACAACAGCTTGTGCTCAGAATCTGTTAGTGGGATTACAGCTAAAAAGGAAACACATTAGCAAGAGGTTATAAGTCTATATAATTTTTTGTATTTCACCTTGTTTAATATACAATATGTTAACGAATGCATGCATGACAAATAAACATTGTTTAAAGTGCAGATGATGGGATTAATGGGAAAAAGAGGAATGGGGGCATCTTGAAGAGCGGAGTGGTGGCTCTGAGGCTAAGGATCTGCGATGGTATCCCGAAGGTTGCCGGTTCGAATCCCCGTCACTACCAAAAGAGATCCTACTCTGCTGGGCCCTTGAGCAAAGCCCTTAACCTTCAATTGCTCCAGGGGCGCTGTACAATGGCTGACCCTGCGCTCTGACCCCAAGGGGTATGCGAAAACTAACAAATTCCTAATACAAGAAATTGTATAAGGCAAAATAAAGAACAAATATATATATATATATCTTGTTGTGCATGGTGGAGCCATCAGGGTGATTTTTCTGATTGTTTTAAGAGTGTGGTATTTTGTTGATTTTAAACAGTAAAATATACTATATGGCCAAATGTATGAGGACACCCCTCCGAATTACTGAGTTTTGCAGTTTTGGATGTACCTGTGCATCAAATCAAGCACACAGCCATAGCAATCTTCATTGACAAACATTAGCTGTAGAATGGGTCATACTGAAGAGCTCATTGTCTTTAAACATGGCACTGTCGTAGGATGCCACCCCTCCCGCAAGTTGGTATGTGAAATTTCTGAACTGCTAGATCTCCCCTGGTCAACTGTAAGTGCTATCATTGTGAAGTGGAAACGTCAAGGACAAACAGCTCAGTGGTAGACCACACAAAGTCAGAGTGGGGCCGCCGAGTGCTGAAACGCATAGTGAGTAACAATTGCCTATCCCTTTTTTCACAGAGTTCCAAACTGCCTTTGGAGGCAAAATTACACCAAGAACTGTGCATCAGGAGGCTTCAGGGAATGGATTTCCATGGCCAAGGTGCACCACACAAGCCTAAGATCACAATATGCAATGCCACGTCAAGGCTGGAGTGGTTTAAAAAAATATGATGGCCTGTACCATACCATTCTACACTTGATATGCTGTTAAAAAGAAAAATGAAGTACAGTATGTGTTTTTGTTAGGTTCTTCTAATGACTAAAAAAAAAAAAAAAAATCGCAAAATGCCAGAAGAAAAGCCTAGTAGTTTAACTGGTTACAGCACAAGCAAGCTACCTGCGTTTTAAAACCCAAAATTCCCTGCTAGAAAAAACTTGTTTTGACCTTTGCCTGTACCTTCTGACTGGGAGATCAAAATCTTAAATCAAAAACTGGGGGAGTAAAACACAGGCATTAAAACCAGAAACCAAGAAAATCACACTAACTTTTAAGAAGATGCCCAAAATCTTGAATGTCAAAAAATAAAAAACAAAAACAAAAACAAAACGCCCCCAATTGACCCTTTTAATCCTGTTACAGTGATGACATTACAGGTTTCTTACTTGTGGTTCATTTCCTTAGTGACATTTGAACAACTAGAAACAACATGTTGGTGTCTGTGGTGAAAAACAAAAGAGCACTAAAACAAGATGCAAAAATTTTTAAACTAGCTGTGTAAGCATGTGCTGTAAAAAGCCCGGGCTCCTAGAAACCATGGATTCTGGCACTTCAATCAATCAATCAATCAATCAATCAATCAATCAATCAATCAATCAATCAATCGCATCGGTTGTGCATTAGCGGCTAAGCAGCTTTTGTCTTTCTTCAGAGGTTTTGTTTTGCCGACGTGCTGGCCTCGCTTGTGTAGCCCCTACCCTGACTCCACCTCTCACTTCCGGGCTGTACAGACAAACACACTTCCACACGTAGACGTTTATCTATAAGATACGTACAAAGGACTTGCTATTCTGCACAAATACGTATTTCGTGTTTTTTATTTAAAAAACTTAGTGTCCTCTTCAGGTTGGTTTGCATTGCACAGCCAATTATCTTCAGAGGTTGGTTCAAGCAGACTTCCTCTTTCCCTGGAATTGAGATTCTCCTCAGAAATGTTTTATCAGCAAGTTTTGTAGAAAACTGTGATCTTGTTGTGGAGCCTCTCAAACATGCTTTGTATTTCATTCTTCATGTATAATATCCCTGAAACTAATTGTCATGCATCCTGGTTATTAATGTTAGTATAATAAAACATACAATACAATTTTGATGATGTTTAAAAGTAGTGTATGCTTATCCATCTATAATAAAGTGCCTTTTATATAGACACATGTATCTATATATGTAGTAGTATCTCTATATATACTGTAGGTAGTGTCCAGTCTCAGCGAGGAATCTCTTTGGTCAGTTTGGCTTTGGTGTGTTTGGTCAATTAGGCTTTGGTGACGCAATTGAAAGTGAGTGCGAGTATGAGACACACAAGAAGACATAAAGCACTAGGAGTCACAAGGAGATTTGCCTTTAATGATGTGAAGTATGAAAGCACATAGAAGGCGAGCAGGGCACCTCGAAAAAAATAATGTAGTCTGAGAAGCAGGCTTAATGAGGGTGCCGGTCAAGAGAGGTTCAGACATTTGAGGATACAGAGAAAAGGTGCAGAAGGTACATGTAGGGCAAGAAATAACAAGTATTTTAAAATGTATTCTATTACCTGTCATGCCTAGTTTATACAAAAGTTAAGCAGTTTTTGTTTTTTTATTGTTTCATTTTTTTCATTCTTTATTGACTCAGACAGTTGTAGCTTAACATGCATTGTTACTTTAAAACCATTAATACTTTGACATAACTATTACAGTCCATGAATTGAGCATTTCCTAGTATTTCTTCCTAGTAAGCTATGTCAGTACTTTCAGGCTTGTTTGGTGGCAGCAGGTTCATAATGTTATATTTAAGAAAAAAATATTTTATTCATTGTTCTCATTTATAATGATGTTCATTGCAAATTACTCTCTATTATTGGCATACTGTAAATTATTACAATGTTTCTTAGTTATTATTTTAGTTCAATGCTTTTAATTTTAAATGAAAATTGAATTTCTCTTTCTACTTTGTCAAAGGAAACACACATAAATACAAATCATGAATATTCACCGTATACCTCATCCATCTAATAATAATCATCTTGTATCTATGTCACCGACATCCTGAATATAACGGAAATATTTGGATTTATGAGTGGCTTGGATTTGTATTTTTCAATAAAAATTATCACATTCTGAACTGTTCTTCACAGACAACCCCTGATGAGTGCAAATTCAATAAAGAGTTGCAACTGAGGTTTCAGTGAGATTAAAAGTTTGGATTTAATTATTCAACACCTCCACAGCAAAATAATGGAAATGCATTTTAAATCAAGCTTCAGGATGCTTCAAAACCCACAAGAATGTAAAAGACCAGAAGAACCCAATGTTAATGCAGCAATAAAGGTCAAAATGAACTCATTCATAAACACTGTAGTTCCTTGGGGTGGCACAGTTTGCAAGTGTGAATCATTTTAAGAGGCAGATCAAATAATTCAACATTTCAGACGTTGGTTGCAATTAGGACGGGTTGGCTCTTGGTCACCTCTCTGTTACAAGTATAATCAGGAAGGTTTTTAAAGTTTAAACTTTTTCTCTTTTTACCCAAGATACAGTAGACCTTATAACTCCATCTGTCATGCTTCCAAGTATCTAATACTCCATGTTGACCTCAGGGTTGAAGTTCAGGGTGGACGGCATCCAAGGTAGACTTGTACAGCAGTACTCTAGGGAAATGAATGGTTTTTCCACATAAAAAATAAAACCAGAAAATGGTTGACTTTAATTACCAATATATAGTTCCTTTTGTAAATACTTTAATGATGTTGATACAAGTTAAAAACATACCATAAAATAAGGCCGCAATGAATTAATCCTTTCATTAATTGCACTTTTTAATAACTAATGCGATAAATGTAATGGAAGGCCAAGGCATGAGTAAATCTATGAGAGAGAGAGGTGTGTGTGAAACCTGGCATGGAGTATAGCACTGTCATTGTTCTGGTGAGAGCAATAAGTACATAAATAAACCCACCCAGGGTGTGCTGTGGGCTGCACTATGTATGGACCATTGTCAGGAATGTCTAGCACTAGACATGTACAGTGCCTCTGGAGAAATTTTCAGATTAAGGACCTTGCTCAAGGGCCCAAAAGAGTAGGGTCCCTTCTGGCACTAACAGAATTTGAACTGGCAACCTTCTAGATACCAGCGCAGATTCTTAGCCACAGGGCCTCCGTGCTGTTGTTGGAGGAATTATATGCCTTGGCCAGGCAGGGAGTGCCTACGGATATTTCAGGGTAAGCTGAAGACTTGTTCTGAGGTTATTGTGACCTCATCTATCTAGCAACCCATAATACTCACAAGGAAAAGAATCAGAAATCAAATGATTATTGGCAGGTCTAGTAAGGTTCATCTCTCTATTATATAAAGAGACGAGACGTGACTTTTTCAGAGAGACACTTTCACGTCCTGGTGGACGAGACTTTGTGCCAAGAGATTTAACCATGCTCGGGGCCAGAAATAAAAGACAAAGAGTAGATGACAAAGTAGAACGTCATAAAGAATTCAAAAATGTTGGCACAATACACATGCAGAGCAGGTTAGAGATAATGAAAGTACTAAAATTTGAAAGTCTAAAAAAATGATAGTAAAGATCACATTCGTACAAACAAATGGAAATTATTACTCGGTGAAATAACAGAACAGTGAGAAGAGATCAAATACAGTATATTGTTCAGATTTAAACTTTAAGTCAGAGACTTGTAGATCGTATAATTTGTGTTTCCATCAGGGGAAAGTAGTGTTTCTTCCCAATGAAGTGGCGTATCCGTGAGAATTAAAAGATTTGTTTAGTAAAAGTGAAATCCACATTTGCTGTCATGCTTAGGCCAGAGAGTTGCACAGATACATAGGAGATTTTAGAGACAGAAACGTTATTCAAACACTTCAAACAAACAAGCCTTTTTCAGGAGTGAATCGAGCTTCATGTGTAGTCGTAGGGGACAGTTCCATCTCTCCCCCAACAAGATCTGAGGATGTCTGGGGGAGAAGAGAGACAAGGCAGTGAGACAAAAGGACAGCTGCTGTACAGGGTTTTAAATGTTCAAAGTGCTGGGCGAGATGCGCACGGCACGGCAGCAGCTGATCGAGCAAAGAGGAGGTAAAAAAAAAAAATGTATTTGTTTCCCATTGTATCACCATTTAAGAGGGAGTTTTGGAGGAGCGACCGTATCTCTTTGAGGTGCGTTCAGCCCCCCTCTTCACTACGTGAGTGGCAGAAATGTGAAGTGGTGAGCGAAGTGAGCTGGGGGCAAAGCCCGCTAGTACTTTTAAAGAGAATCTCACAGTGTCAACTGCACAGGTCCTCTAAGTACCACATATTGGTAAACAACAGCTAGGAGGTGTTTAAAGGATGCTTTTGAAGTCACAATGTAGTCTGCACTGAAGTGAAAGAGAGAGAGAGTGGTCATGGGGTGTGGAAAGAAGGAAAGGTAAGTCCCCCCCAAATTCTTAAATTTCAGCAGAGGATTCCTTACTACATTTTACGGGAAGCAGCTGGTGTCAAACCACCAACTGTTTACAGGATCTCATCAGTTTAGAGAGATCTGGGGCCACCAGAGGGGATTCTATGGAGACATGCCTACAGGTCTGAAATGTTGTTCTTGATGTACTGATGAAAGTTTTGTCCTACCATGTTCCAGGTGTTGTGTGACAATCTGTAGAAGTTCAGAGCATTCCCTGGGCAAAGACTTTTACCAAGTCAGATGAAATCCCACAAATGATGTACTGATTTTGTGTATTGCCACAGAAAGCAACACAAGAGTGGTGTCTAACAGTTGTTCTTACCCATACAGCTTAGAGTCGGGGCAAAGGCTTAACTGGAGTGGCTGTGTTTAGGCCAGAGATGGTTTGGGGGTAAGTACTACTTTGTACTCTTTGTTTGAGTTTAAGGTGGCATACAGAGTTGACACCTTGTAAATTAATTAGGCCCAACTTGCCTTTTCTTATTTGCCATTTGTTCCTGGTGAAATGAGAGTGGTGACTATGTTATTATTATGATCAATTCTGTTATTTTTATTATACTTATGCAGGGAGCACATATCTATGCTACCAGGCACTGGATGTAAAGTAAGATTCAAGCCTAATGAAGAGGTCTGTTCATTTAAGAGTAAAGTTACACACACAAGCACAATTAGACTTGCCAGATAAATTACCACAAATGTTTTTAGCATGTGGGGGCAAAACGGCATACCCAGAAAAAAAATCCTTACAGACATGCAAACTCCACCCAGAAACTGACCCACAGTGTTAACCATTATGCCAGCCTTGTGTTAATTGTGTAGTCAAGGATTTGGAATTTATCTATGTTGGACATACTGCTTATATTTTACAGCATTTTAAAATATATATATAATGATTAAGAGCACAACACGTAGCATGTCAGGGTGTAGCAGGACCCATTAGGGCTGGGCAGATTCAGAGGGCGCAGGGGTTGCTGGGAAGAAGGATAACTAAGTGGTCCCCAGTTGATTCATGATCATCTGTGTATATTTGTACCTATGCATCAATTCCTTTTAGATTACAACTACATTCACCCTGGAATTAGTTTCTTTCTGGATTTACTGTATGTGCTTGTCCTGTGCCTGCTTGTTTGTGGGATTTCATCTGACTTGGAAAAAGTCTTTGCCCGGGGAATGCTCTGAACTTCTACAGATTGTCACACAACACCTGGAACATGGTAGGACAAAACTTTCATAACATTCAGGAAACTGTTCACTTGGCATCTCGTTTCATTCTCTCGGTCTTGACCACCTGCTCTACTGAATTGTGTTTTGGACTTTGTTGTAAGTGTTGATTGTTTATCATCTAGTGCCTACAGTTTCATTAGGTTTCTGTTGTGTAGTTTTCGTAAATTACCACCATCAGGAGAACGGGTAGGATTTTTGCATACATGATGTTTGACTATTTTTTCATTCTCTTCATTATTTGTTTAATGTATACTTTATTATCCTTATTATTGATCAATTCATTAAGCCTCTTTATCAGTTTCTCTGTATGTGAAGGTGTGTGCACTGGGTCAACAGTGGGTATATTCCTGCCCCCCTAGTAAAATAAATAAATCACTGTCTTTGGATGGTGTGAAGCTTTGCATCCTTGCAACCGCTACAAGGGTTGTCTGAGGTTTCACAAATGCACTTCAATTTATGGGAAGACAGGCTGCATGTATCCATATAAGGCGCATCTTAAGCCTGGGCTGTGGTCAGCTCTGGTGTAATTTCCACAGTATCTTATTTACGGTAACTTTTATTATTCTTTACTTCTTTTGGTCACTTTAACTTGAACTTTGTCAGAATGACTAAGCAAATTAATTTCTCACACCAACGAAAACCTCTAAAATTCCCAAAAGAAGGAAGTGATAGTTGCTTGAAGTGTTCCATACCATATTCTTGTATATTGCTGTAACTAACTAAATGAACTGATGTGAACAGCAAAAAAGTGAAAGTTGTTAATAAAACCATTTTATTGTGATTCATATGGAGGATTGCTGGAGGTAAACATTTAAACATTTTATGTCATTGTTCAATGTGAATTTAAATTAGTGCCCTGACAGCTTCAAAGCTGTGATGTAGCATTGTTTTATATAAAAAGACCTACTAAACACTATTTTAATGTAAGTTTAAGATGTGCTGGAAAACACACATTTTCAATATTTTATGATTTCCCATATTTAAATACATAACTGGAAATAACATATCAAAACAGTATTTTATCACTAAACACAGTATCAAATGTACTCAGACCCCTGCACTTTTCTCACATTTCAATATGTTGCACCCTTATTGTAAAATCATTTACTCATCAAGCAACACTCGATACCCCAGAACAACAAAACAAAAACAGGATTTTAGGACTGTTTGCAAGTGTATTAAAAATATCACATTGACATAAGTATTCAGGCCCTTTGCTACGACCTGTGAAATTTGGCTCCGATGCATTGCATTCTATTGATCATCATCGAAAGGGTTCTGCATCTTGTTTGGAGACCACCTGTGATCGATTCAATTGATTGAACAAAATTAGGAAAGTTCCCAAAGTTGACAATGTGTATGAGGGGGAACCCAAAAATAACAAGAATTTTTTTTCCAGAGGCTGGAGGAGTGTTAGCTCCGATGTTTGCCGCTAGGTGCGTGTACTGGACTGCCCTCTGCATCATTTGGCCAAGCGGCATCCTTGGGGAAAGGTCAATAAGGTCAGTGTAATTTTTTTTCTTCAGCCTCTGTTACCGTCTTCGTCGATTTTGTGATGGCAGATTTGAATGAATAACGTGTATGCATAAAGTTCTGTTTCCTTTTGGGGAAAACAGCAGCAGAAGCTGTCACAATGCTTCGAGAGGCTTCCAAAGAAGAAGCTTTGAGCCAGGGAAGGGTTTTTACTTTAAAGTGCTCAAGCAATTGCGTGATGCTGTGTGGAGAAAACAACCCGAATTGGGGCGATCAGGCGAGTGGCTTCTGCATCACAACGACACTCTTATTTCCAACTCTACAATGAAGAGGGACCTTAAAGGAAAACGTTTTCAGCATGGAGAGGAGTTCAAGAAGCAAATGACGGAGGCACTGAAGGCTATCACTTTGCAAGAGTTTCTAAACAGTTTTGAACAATGGAAAAAGTGGTGGGACAAGTGTATTGTGTCTCAGGGAGAGTACTTTGAAGGTGATTAAAATTTGGAAATGTTCAGAGAAATATACGATTTAAAAAAAAAAAAAAACTCATTATTTTTGGGTCCCCCCTCATATCAGAGTAAAAACCAAGCCATGATGTCAAAGGAATGGCCTGCAGTGCTCAGAGACAGGATTGTGTCGAGGCACATATGGTGTATGGAGAAGGCTACAAAAAAAATCAGCAGGATTGAAGGTTCTCAAGAGCACAGCTGCCTTAATAATTCTTAAACTGAAGAAGTTTAAAACAACCGTGACTCATCCTGGAGTTAGCTGCTTAGCTAAACTGACCAATTGGTGAAGAAGGGTTTTGGTAAGAGGTGATCGAGAAACCTGATGGTCACTCTGGGTTAGCTCCTGAGAACCTGCGTGCAGATGAAGAAACTTTCAAAAAGGACAACCATCATGCAACACTTCATTAATCTGCCTTTATTGGCAGACTGGCCAGACAGCACAACTCATGCTTGGTGTTTGCAAAATGGCACTTAAAGAACGCTTTGACTATGAAAAGTAAAATTCTCCAGTCTATTGAAACCAAGATTGAACTGCTTGTCTTTAACACTAGAATTACCAGAGCCTACAGCATGATCGTGATTGAGAGAATAAAACTGAAAAAAGCTAACTGTTACGAGTACCATAAATTTATACCCAATGTCCCATATATTTGTCTCTTTCTTTTCTCCGTGCTGCAAGAACCGTCCTTCCTACATTTACGACGTGTGTACCTGTTGCAATGCGCACACTTTTCTCTATGCTGTGCTTTCTATTACATTGAAAGGACACTTGACACTGACTCAGTTTACTTTCCTGGGGAAGTGGCCGTCTTGGAACAGAAGCTTGTCGATGTTGCATCCTCCTTTTCTTTTTCCATCGCCTTTTCTAGTAAGATGCGACGACAATATGAGCCATGAACACTCTTCTTTTCACAGTGGCCCCCGTGCATGCCTGTGCGTTGACCCTGCTGCACTGAATAAGCTCACGCCTTCTGGTGCACGATGTCAATGCAGCACGGAGAAAAAAAGAAAGAGACAAATATATCGGACATTGGGTATAAATTTATGGTATTTGTAAAAGTTAGCTTTTTTCAGTTTAATTCTCTCAATCACAATCACGCTCTAACACCCCCCCACCAACCTCACCTGATCTGACTCTAAGTAACAGCACCAGTGTAAATATTGCATTAGTGCGATGATGTTTTCTGATTGGTACTATTCAGGTCATAAAATGATTTCTTCAAAATGTCACATATATTGTCTCTTTCTTTCAGGTGTGTAACAGAAACCACAGCACAGAGAGAAGTGTGCGCATAGCAACAGGTACACATCGTAAATGTAGGAAGGACCGGTCCTTGCGTGTGTGTGAACTGTTAACATTTGAATTTGATGATTGCATATAGCGCTAACTTACCTCATAAAAGGCCATAAAATGAATAATTCCAAATATCATATATACTTATGTCTTTTTTTTTTTTTTTTTTTGAATCATAAACCGTAAGGTGCATACTAATTCAACGTGAGTAGGAACACTCAATAAAACTGAACAAAAAAAAAATCAAGTGACGGTGAGATACGAAGAAGGCAGGTTCACCAGCATTTGTGTGTCAGCTTTTATCCCTCCAGATCAGAGAATGTCCAGTTCCATTGCCTCAAAACACCACTCACATCTACAGTTATTCCCAGTTTCAAATAAAAACTAACAGCGTCAGGTCCCTGGGTGGAGGGGCGGTAGTATGTGTTCAAGTACAGTACTATAAATGTACACGGTCTGTTATAGTCGCAAACCAAATGTATGTGTGTACTGTATAATAACAATAAGAGCAGCTCACTACTGAAAATGGCAAATATAGGAGGCAGTCAGGATCGAACCTGGGACTCTTGATTATGTCAGCAAATCTTACCGCTACGCCACGGAAGCTGTTGTAGCGTCCTTGAACCTTTTGTGAAAGTGTTTATTTGATCTTTGGACTTCAGGCTTCACACATTCTATAGTTTATGCCTACATTTTGTAACTAAAACATTTATTATTTATTTTAGTTATTTATTACTAAAATATGAAAAACTTTCTGTTTTAACAATGTGTTTACACAGATTACTGTAGAAACGGAACACACATGAAATGCATGTGTTCCAAATAACAATCTATTATTTCCACTCTAAAACTCCAGCAGTTCACTCCCAGATAATCAACAACAACAACATTTATTTATATAGCACATTTTCATACAAACCGTAGCTCAAAGTGCTTTACATAATAAAGAATAGAAAAATAAAAGACACAATAAGAAAACAAAATAAATCAACATTAATTAACATCGAATAACAGTAAGGTCCAATGGCCAGGGGGGACAGAAAAAACAAAAAAAAAAACTCCAGACGGCTGGAGAAAAAAAAAATAAAAATAAAAATAAAATCTGTAGGGATTCCAGACCATGAGACCACCCAGTCCCCTCTGGGCATTCTACCTAACATAAATGAAACATTCAATCAAACAACGCATGAGCTGGGAGAACATTGTGAACGTTCTGCAATGGTGGGGGGATGGAATAGCAGGCTGCTTGTCTTAATCGGCACATTTACAGGACAAAAGACGCTGATGGAGAGGTGCAAACGGATTTAAGGTGGGCCGGATTTACGAGTTTTCTTGTAGGCTCTGGTAATTCTAGTGTTAATTCTATTTATCTAATCTGGAGGAATCCAGGCACCGCTCATCACCTGCACAATACCATTCTACTGGTGAAGCATGGTAGTGGAAGCATCAGCAGCAGGGACTGGGAAACTAGACAGAGTTTAGGGAAAGCTGAATGGAGCAAAGTACAGAGATATCTTTATTGAAAACCTACTCCAGAGCCTTTGGGCCGAAGGGTCACCTTCAAACAGGACAATGACCCTATTGCATATCTCTGCAAAGGCTTGAAGATAAATGTCCACTGATTTGTCTCCATCCAACCTGATAGAGCTTGAGTGGATCTGCAGAGAAGAACTGCTGAAAATCCCCAGACTTAAGTATGTGAAGCTTGTCACTTTAGACCCAAGAACACTCCAGGCTGTAATTGTTCTCAATGGTATGTCAAAGATGTACTGAGTAAAGGGCCTAAACAATTGTGGCAATGTTCTATTCCATTTTCTTTGTTTTTAATAAATTTGCGAAAAAACTGAAAAATGTTGCTTTGTCATTCTGAGGTATTGAATATTACTTTATGTGGGGGGAAAACTTTTAAATTCAAATGATTTTAGCATAAGTCTATAGCATTAGAAAATGTGAAAAAGTGAAGGGGTCTGAATACTTTCTGAAGGAACTTTAGAAAAGCAATTGGCCTCCAATTGTTTTGCATGAAAATATCACACGTTTGGCTGCCACCACTTGCATTTCAAATTTTCACTTTTAGGTGAACACTCTGATATTTCTTGAGGTAAATTATGTCCTTCTGTTCCTTAGCTTTAGCTCAGTAGTACTAGGGTGTTGTACCATGTTAGCCATTATGAATGTAGTGAGAAGTCAAGCAAAATGACATCTTTTATTGGCTGAATACGATATGTAAGCTTTCGAAGCAACTCAGGCCCCTTCTTCACCCAAGATGTAATAAAGAAACTGGAGTTTCCTGTGTTTATATACACAGTAGGACAAATAACACTAGAAAACCTTTAGTGGATCATCTTCAATGTAAAAAATGAATGGACCTCTCCAGGCTAAGATTCATTTAGCAAGAGATGATAACATTGTATGGTCAAGATCTTTGGATAAGATAACTGTCTAACAAAGTCTTTTGATGTTTCTGATGAGTTTTTCAATACAATGTGGATCTGTAGTCAGGTTGTCTGTGTCAGTTCGAGAAATGAAAACAATCCTCATATCTGGCCATAAAACTCTTGTCTCTCGTTAAACCATGTTGTAATGTAATATGTTAAATTGTAGCATGAGTTTGACTTCCCATACTTTTTTCTCTTGCTGTGTTTTGAAGTTGCTCATAACCACTGTGATTTTAAAGACCCTCTCACAGTGTCAATGGCTGTTGAAGTGGGCTGCTACAGGAACATCTGTGTTGCCATGCTTGATGTGGAACCTGTGTAAATTCATTCCTTGGTGGAGTGTTTGTCCAGTTTCTTCCACATAGAGTGCAGCGTCAGGACATTTCATGCATTTCATTTAAGATGTCTCATTTAAAGCTTTTCCAATGTTATTTGTCCTAGGGTGTATATAAACACAGGGAACTCCAGTTTCTGTATTCCATCTTGCCTGAAGAAGGGGCCTGAGTTGCCTCGAAAACTTGCACATTGTAATCTTTTTAGTTAGCCAATATAAGGTGTCATTTTGCTTGACTTCTCACTACATTTAGCTCAGTACGTATTCCTGAATGCCTATTTCTCTTTAAGTCTTTCCACAGCATCTCAGTCGGGCTGGTGTTTAAAACCCGACTTTCCAAAATTCCAATTTTCTATTCTTTTTTTTTTAAAATGGCTCTAGTTCGGCTCTTTTTACTTTCTCGTATACAAAGTATAGGGACAGCATTGGAATCCTCCAAAGATTCAACCTTGAGATTTTGATCCTGAGTCCAAAAATACCATTTTTGGAATTGTGTGTGTGCGTGTGTGTGTGTGTGTGTTTATAAACAGTATAACTTTTGCTTTCACTTAGGTCAACCAAGTATTAGGTACAAAACGTAGATTTCTATCAATTTTTGGGCTATTTCCATTAACCCAAAGTAGTACTTTACCTTTTATTCTTGCAGCTGCAGAGTCCGATTTGTTCAACTTTACTTTTATAATAATTGTTTGATATATTATTAATTTGATTTGTTGATGGTGGTTCTTTAATGGGGGTAGCACTGCTGCCTCGTAGTTAGGAGATCGGGGTTCGCTTGTTCTCCCTGTGTCTGCGTGGGTTTCCTCCGGGTAGTCCGGTTTCCTCCCACAGTCCAAAGACATGCAGGTTAGGTGCACTGGTGATCCTAAATTGTCCCTAGTGTGTTCTTGGTGTGTAGCGCGCCCTGCCCAGGGTTTGTTTCCTGCCTTGCGTCCTGTGATGGCTGGGATTGGCTCCAGCAGACCCCCGTGACCCTGTAGTTAGGTTATAGCGGGTTAGATAATGGATTGATGGATGGGTTCTTTAATGTCCACAATATAAAAATATAATCATTGTCTTGTGGTTTACTCCTCAAATATCCATCCCTATCTCTGAGTATATCAGAAAGTCTAGGGGAGACCACTCATGATTATTATTATTTTTTTTATACAAAAAGACACTTTTATTATAAAAATAAATAAATAAATAAATAAATGTACACTCTTAAAAATAAAGGTGTCAGTGTGGTTCTTCACAGCTATGCCAAACGACCTTTCCACATGAAGGTTTACCAGAAAGAACCTTCATTTAGATCTGTAAACAGGTTCTAAACAGTAAATAACCATGAGCAGATGGTAAAAGATTTGTGAAACACCAAAGCTCAGGATGTTAAAAGGACTCTCACTGCACACAATAGCAAATGCTAAGTCCAGGTTTTCTTAATCTGTTTGTATCCTTTAGCCTACCAGAACATTACAGATTTCCACTTTTTTCTAGATATTAGAAAGGTTTCCAAAGCACAAAGAACCCGTCCCAGAATGAAATGGTGCTTTACCAAGCAATGGAGTTACGAGGAACAACACAACCCAGTAATGGACCATAAAGTGCCATTAAAGAACCAGCATTTTTGAGAGTATAAGCAGGATTGTCTTATATGCTTCTACTGGTATTTTTAATACATGACAAAAGTACAGTTTATATAGACAGAACAAGGCTGGAAGTTCTTTTCTGAAGTTGCTGGGAAACTCTTTGTTGAAAAATAGAAAATGGGAATTTTAACATCTGTGGGAGAAAATCAAAACCTAATTAGAAACCTGTGTTTGAAATGGTCATAAGTACAGGCTTACCTAGTTGCCTTCCTCCAGTTCCTTGGCTTGTGCATTTCTCTTAACCTTGCCTATATGTAAAATATTGTAATGGCCCGAGGGATGTGATAAACTGAGGAATGAATCCAGTCACCTTGCGGCAGAATGTTACGTGTATATACACACAATACTTGACTTTTAGTGGACATCTTAGACTTCAAACAATATGAACCGTGTATTAATGCCATCACTGAGCAATTGGAACACTCGATAAATTTTGTAACATATCACAACATCTACTTATGTACCACAATTATGTTGTTAGAGCAAGATATATAACAGATGAATTACATAATTTGTATTTTCTTAAAAGATATAAGCTACAACAATTTAATGACTTGAGTATCAATGTTTACACAAATTTTGAGTCATACTGACCAAGAGAGAGCAATTCTACAAGGTTTTCAACTATTACAAGACTTGCCAGCAGAGGGCAGCAAAGTCTGGTACATTTGCTTAAAGGACACATTAACTGGTCATGTTGGAAAGTTTGTGGAACGCATCAGTGCCATTGATGGTAAAAATAATTTCGGGAAAAAGGTTAAAATATATACATTTATTACAGTAAGTTATTAGTTAAGGCTTTTGATCAGATGAATTCCTGTAATACAGGAAACATCCAGTCCTAGAGAATTTGATACCAATTAATACATGGGCCAGGGAGGCAGTCTCGCATTGTTCACCCATAATAATGACCTCTGGCAACATAAGAGCTCACCAAAAATCCTGGCTGGCACAATCAATCCAGCTATGCCTTTCCATGGATACAGCAGACATACATCAATGATACAAAAGGTACAAAAATATGACACCTTAACAAAAATAATCAAGGGGTGGAATACCTAAAAGAAAAAATTCAAAAGTTAAATACAAGAACCTGTTGCACCTACTTTAAAGATTCAAGGCCGTGTCAATCAGATAGGGTTACTCGTCTTCTCACCTATCATAATAAAACAGCAAAGCACTCCTCAGATCCCATCTCTATTTCTGTTCTCTCTTCCTCCCGTAAGTTGATTGTTTGACCACTCTCCTCTCAGCTATTCTCTCAGTTGACTTCTGGCCATAAGACAACTTTAAAGTCCTTCCTGGAGTGAACTTCACCCGAGTCTCTGAATAATTTTCCGTGTCCCAAATGGCCTTTTATTTGATCCAGAGACACCTTTAGGTACCCCTGAATCCTTTAGACTTGTCTTTGAATACTCTGGCCTGGCCTATCTAATTAAGGAACCCCACACATGATCCTACATATTTCTTTCTGACGTCTACTGGCTAAGGAGTGCTGCTACATCTGGTGTTTCTTTTCTGACCTCACTTTTTTTTATTTTAGTTAGAGGACCAGGACTCCCTTCTCACTGCTGGGTTGCTTATCCCAGTGTTTTAGGCAGAACATTTCATGGACCATTTCTGCCTTTCACTTTCTCACTGTTATCCTGTCTACTACACTTCTTAGGCACAGAATACAGCTACGGATCATGTGTCCTAGCTTGAGATTTAATTTACACAGTTTGGAGATTTTTATTATAAATTCTGTTTAACTTTGTGGTTCCATGCTGTTCGGTAAGATACATCCTACTTCCTAATCTGCTTATTCAGGACGGGGCAGTGGGGCAGTTTAAACCTTCCCTAGCAATCATCGGACACAAGGCAGAAACAACACACATACAGGTGCATCTCAATAAATTAGAATATCATTGAAAAGTTAATTTATTTCATTAATTCAATTCAGAAAGTGAAACTCATAAATTATATAGATTCATTACACACAGAGTGATATATTTCAAGCATTTATTTCTTTTCATTTTGCTGATTGTGGCTTATAGCTAATGAAAACCCAAAATTCAGTATCTCAGAAAATTAGAATATTGTGAAAAGGTTCAATATTGCAGACTCATGGTGTCACACTCCACTCAGTTAATTAACCCAAAACACTTGCTAAGATGTTCTGACCCTTTAAATGGTCTCTCAGTCTGGTACAGTAGGTCACACAACCATGAGGAAGACTGCTGACTTGACAGTTGTCCAGAAGACAGTCATTGACACCTCCACAAGGAGGGTAAGCCACAAAAGGTCATTGCTAAAGAAGCTGGCTGTTCACAGGGTGCTGTATCTAAGCATATTAATGGAAAGTTGAGTGGAAGGAAAAAATGTGGCAGAAAAAGGTGCACAAGCAGCAGGGATAATCGCAGCCTTGAGAAGATTGTGAACCACAGCCCATTCAAGAATTTGGGGGAGATTCACAAGGAGTGGACTGCGGCTGAAGTCAGTGCTTCAAGAGCCACCACACACAGACGTATCCGGGATATGAGCTACAACTGTCACAGCATTCTCTTGTGTCAAGCCACTCCTGAACCAGAGACAACATCAGAAGCGTCTTACCTGGGCTAAGGAGAAAATGGACTGGACTGTTGCTCAGTGGTCCAAAGTCCTCTTTCAGATGAAAGTAAATTTTGCATTTTCATTAGGAAATGAAGGTCCCAGAGTCTGGATGAAGAGTGGAGAGGCACAGAATGCAAATTGCTTGAGGTCCAGTGTGAAGTTTCCACAGTCAGTGATGATTTGGGGAGCCATGTCATCTGCTGGTGTTGGTCCAGTGTGTTTTATCAAGTCCAAAGTCAGTGCAGCTGTCTACCAGGAAATTTTAGAGCGCTTCACGCTTCCCTCTGCTGACAAGCTTTATGGAGATGCTGATTTAATTTTCCAGCAGAACTTGGCACCTGCTCACACTGCCAAAAGTACCAATACCTGGTTTAATGACCATGGTATCACTGTGCTTGATTGGCCAGCAAACTCGCCTGACCATATTGTGAAGAGGAAGATGAGAGACACCAGACCCAATGATGCAGACGAGCTGAAGGCTGCGATCAAAGCATCCTCAGCAGTGCCACAGGCTGATCGCCTCCATGCCGTGCCACATTGATGCAGTAATTCATGCAGAAGGAGCCCCAGCCAATTATGGAGTGCATACATGGACATAATTTTTAGTAGGCCAACATTACTGTATTAAAAATCTTTTTTTTTTTTTTTTGGTCTTATGTAATATTCTAATTTTCTGAGAAACTGAATTTTAAGTTTTCATTAGCTATAAGCCATAATCAGCAAAATGAAAAGAAATAAACACTTGAAATATGTCACTCAGTGTGTATTGACTCTATATTAAATTGAATTACTGTGTGATGATGCGGGTTTGCTGAATGCTCCCATCGTCCGTCCAGGAGCCCTTGAACCTGTCACTGTCGGTAATGTTACCGATGAGCTTGGCAGTGAGGCACTACAATGGAGCAAGGGCATGATGCAAAAATGCCAAGTGCTTTTATTAAAAGAACAATCACAATGTTCAAATAAATAGTGCAGTGATTTAAAAATCCTCAAATAAATAATCCAATAAAATGGGTGAAAGGTGGTGGCAAAAATCCAATAGAAAAAAGTCTTTTAAAAAACAACGAGGTTAAAACAACACTGGAAGCAATCCTTTAAAAACACAAAACCCCGTGTCTTTTTACCTAGCGGCTCCCCTGCTTCTCCCATCGGGCTTTGCAACAGGAGAGTCGCCATACCTGCAGCTGACCTTCTCCTACACAACTGATCTGGTGGCCTTCCGATCCCTGGCTCTGGTTCAGCTCACCTGGATCGAGACTTGGGCTCCCCAGAGACCAGGACGTTCACACTGGGGCATCTCTTCCCAATCTCCGAGTCCCGCTGCCTGCCTTCGCTGCGGCGAGCCAACATTCTCTTGGTCACTCCTGCTCCAAACAATCGCTCAGCAGAAGCGACCACTACCGTCGGCCCTCAGCTGCCGGCCAAACACCTCACTTGGGCTCGCCTCTCCCAGATGCTCGTATACAGAGTGAGCCTGCGCTTGCTCGCTCTCCTTCTCTCTCTCTACCGTCTTTCTCCCTCCTGCTTCCTGCCTTCTTCTCTGCATCCTCCATCTTTCTTTTTTCTTCCTTTTTCTTCCTAGCCGCCTCGCACTTCTATTTATGACGGGGACGTGATTCACCTGTGGCAATCAGCGGCTCCCGGGAACAATTACGGATGCGGACGACTCCTCACCTGTGCACTTAAGTGAGACTCGTCCGCACCGCAAATCACCCCTGGAACCACTTCGGCCACACATCACCACGCCCCCCGCTAAGCCACGAGTGTGGTGATTATTTATTTTAAAATCGGCCCTTTGACATGAGCTGTGGACCCGCTATACCACATACTGAAATTAACTTTTCCATGATATTTTATTTTTTTGAGATGCACCTGACCATACATGCATGCATATACATTGGTTAGCAAAATAAAAAGCAAAACTAGAAAGATGCCAAATGACACACGACTAGTCTAAAGTGTATATAAATGTCAGTCATGTTCCAGATATAGTGCAAGCTTAATTTGGTAGCGAACAAGTTATTATTTGCTGAATTTAATCTTGTGCATGGACATTGCCAGTGTGCACCTTGCTCATATTCCCCGGTTTCAATGTGTATTCTAAATTTCCTCCCATGTTTTCCACAACATGTAGGCAGGTTAGGTTAATTCCCATTTCCAAACTGGGTTTGGGGCCCCGTGAAGGACAAGTGCTCTTTCTTGTGCTCATGGCTGCTGGAATAGGCTCAGGCCACTAGTAACCCCAAAATAACTGATGTATATTTGAGAATGACCTGATATGGCAATCTGTCCAGCATGTTACAGATTCAGTCGGCTGCCATGCTTTAGTTTTTAAGCTGTGACGTTAGACTGAATTTGTCACAGATCCACGGCGATCGACCCAGTTTCTCATCCCATGCTGACTAATTCCTTATTTTCTTTTTCCCGCATTCTCTTAAATTGCAGGCACTTAGACAACTGTTGTCAATGAACACCATGTACGATCGATCTGTCTCACTACCGGGCTCAATAAAATCTGTACTCATTACTGGTACAGAAATTCAACTCTTTTTTAACAATATATCAGACATTTCACACTGCTAGTGCATGTTTTCTTCTTTATCGTTTAGATTGCGTGACCTCTTGACAGCTTTAGGCCACCTTTTAGAGGAAGAACATAGGCTGACATAAGAGGCTGACACCTTCTTGCACCTACCCACCTATCTCCTTTTTCCTGTCTTTCACAAGAGGCAGCTAATTCACTTCTGCACAAAATGCCTTTAAACATGAATCAATGTCTGTTCCTGATTCATCCCTCTTTGCTTACAATATCACATTTACTCACTGTTATAATCTTCCAATTTGTTAATTTTTTGTATGTTTCAATGAGCAGATTTAATCAAAGTGCACATTTATTTAGGGGTTTCAGAGCATTTGATTTGGGATTTACCACGATGATAATTCTTTACATTTATACAGAGCTTTTCTCATTGCTTACACAGTGAGTGGGGAGCCACTTCAACCACCACCACCAATGTATAGCATTCACCACAATGATGCGACAGCAGCCATTTTGCCCCAGTACACTCGCCACATATTAGCTGTTAAAGACAGTTAGCCAGTTAAAGGGTGGGGGAGATTAGAGGGCCAGAATGATTAAGTGGTGTTGGGCAGTTAAGATAAACCCTGCACTTTACAAAGTATGCCCAAGGATCTTTAATGACCAAAGAGAGTCATAACCTCGGTTATGGACGGCACCATTTGTACAGCACAGTGTCCCTGCCACTGCACTGGGGCATTGGGCTCCTCATTAAGACCACGGGGTAAGCACCCCCTGTGGCCTCTCCAGCACCTTTTCCAGCAGCAGATCAAATGTTTTCCTAGTTGATCTTCCATCCACTTATTGGCTAGGCCCAAATGTGATTAGCTACAGATGGATGACCTTTTTTGGAGCGCATGTGTCAAAAAAAACCCAAAGCTGACCAATTAGATTGCTCTGAGGGACAGGACCCAAACACAGCCCTTAGTATTTTATTATATAGTAGATAAAATGAAATATCACATTTCAGGACTTTGTCTTCTCCAATTTTGACCCTTGTTTGCTTTTTGACCACGTCTCATTTCCTGATCATTCAAAAAAATTCCTAATGTCTTTTTCTGAGTCAGTACACAGACAATCCGGAAATGCATACACCAACCTTTATATGTGTTGTGGTGTAAGTTTTTTGTAAGATTTTGTAAATAAGCTCCATCCATTATCCAACCTGCGATATCCTAACTACTGGGTCACGGGGGTTCTGCTGGAGCCAAACCCAGTCAACACAGGGCGCAAGGCAGGAAACAAACCCTGGGCAGGGAGCCAGCCCACCTCAGGGCACGCACGCACGCACACACACACACACACACACACACACTAGGGACAATTTAGAATCGCCAATGCAGAAACGGGGAAAAATGCAAACTCTACACAGGGAGGACTCGGGAAGTGAACCCGGGTCTCCTAACTGCAAGGTAGCAGCGCCACCGTGCCGCCCTGTAAATAAGTTGATAAATATTTTGCATTTGTTTATTTGTAACTTAGACAAGGCAATGTAATATTAGTGTTACATTATTGATAAGAACGGCAATGGTTTGATAGTAAAGAACCCCCCCCACACACACTTTTAGGACTCAGCCTCTTTGTAAATGTGCCTAAAAGAAGTCTGGCAAGTGTTTCTGTGCAGGACTCTCTCAATCAACCCTCACAGGAAAGCCAATCTATCAAGCTGGTAAATGGTTTTGGGGGCAGATGTGAAAGGTATTCTGTGCCCCATTGGTCTGAAATATGGCTGTTTGGCATTGGCCTGAATCAGAGGCCATTCTGTAGCATGATACCCTGTTGGTATAAGGGTTTGGACAAAGAATGCATAAATTCGGTTGTTTTACCCCTCCCTATCTCTCTTACAAACATCACCATGAAGAAGCATTTCTCTGTCACACCATTGCCACGGGGAGCCGAAGTCTGAAGCCATATTGAGACAGGCATGCGACCTGTTCTGAAGAAAGCTGACCACAAATGATGCCTTAACTAGAGACACTTACAAGTCTGTGTGCCGCCTGAAGCGGCACATCAACATTTATAAGGTTGTATGGTTGCCAATATTCAAATGTTCTTTGCATATTGTTATTATCAATAATACATTGTTTAAATTGTAACTTAACTCCTGCTTGTCTTTAACTACACCTAATTGCCGGAGGTTATAAATGTAGAAGGGAAGTTGGGGAGAAGTTATATGGTACAATACCTTATAAACAGTGGTAAGTCTGGGAGACTTGAGGCATTCTGACAAAGGCTACACATTAATAATACAAAAGGGGAAAGTAGAGCAATATAATACTCCACTAAGACAACACAATATGGTTGCTGTGGTGATGTCACATGCATCACACCTCCTACATCAGTCTGGGGTAATTTTGTCATGGTAACTCTGGAAGTGAATGCTTTGAAATGGCAGCACCCATAACAAAACCAAAATGGCCTCTCAGCATAAGGTTAAAATATCTTAACAAAATGTCTTGAACAAAAAAAAAATGTAATTTTCATATTAATTTGGTTCTACAACCTCAATATAGATGCATATTTTAATAACATCTGTTCAGAGAAACACAAATTTATATATACGAGTATATATATATATATATATATATATATATATATTTTTATATATATATAGTCGCACACGTGAGCATGGGAGGCAACTAAAGGACTTGAGTAAGGGCTGTTCTGCAGCATGCCAGGATGCGGCAGAGTGCACTGACTCTTTTTCTCCCTTTCCTGTAGACCATTCATGGGAGATCCCACCTGGCTCTCTTGATATCACTTCCGGGACCGAGCCAATGGAAGAAGACCTTGCCGGCCCCGGCCTCTGTGATGTCACATCCGGACTCGAAAAAATGGCTGAAGATCATGAGCCTGATCCCTATCTAACTTCCTGTCTTCCCCTTTAAAAACCTGCACCTTTTCCCTAGTCCCTAAGTTCTGTCTTGGACTCGGTTGTGTGCACATCAGTGCAGTATTCATTTAAAAACGACTTTTGCAGCCAGGAAACCAATTATACGGGTGGCTGCCCCAAACCTTTCTATGACTCTGTGTGAGTTTTGTGACTATATATATATATATATTATACTGTATAAAATTCTGCTCATAACACTCATTTACCTTTGTGTACTTTGAAGGTTTTCTTAGCTTTAATACTTGTAAATAAATTAATAAAAGCCAAGTGTAGAACTGTGATGTCACAGAGTGTAGGCATATGAAGCCACAGGTGTCATTTCATTTTCAATAAAGGGACGTATGGAAGCATACTAAAACATTCTGTCACTTTTGTTTGTTTTTTGTTTTTGAATTACCAAACCCTGTCTTCTTGGTATACAATTTGGTAACGTATTTAAAACTATGAATTTCGCTTCCTATTTGTGAACATATCACATTTTCCAGTCTGGTCTCCTCCCTTGTTCAGCTCTCAGGGGTTGTAATGGCTCTTTAGGAGCTAGATTATTATTATTTCTTCAAGTTGATGTGTGATCATTGTAGGATTAGGTAACTGATACAAACTCTTGCGTGTTCCTTAAGTCTTTGTAATTTGCTCCCATTATATTCTGGATAATAAGGCTTGTCCAGAGTTTTAGTGCAACATGCTGCTTTCCTTTCTGATTCTGTCGGTACCCTCTTTAAACCAGAAGAACGTGTGTTGGTGTTTGTTTTTTTTTTTTTTGTGCTTATTATTTTTTTACAGTCTGACTCCATAGTCACACTAGATGTATGCACCAACCACAAGAAAGAATCTCGGTGTCCGCTGGCTGATGTGAATGAATATCGACTTCTCATTAACTGTATCACACCGCCTGCTTCTGCCAGCAGTCTGTCATTTCAGAAACCACAACCTGTGTGTTTTACTTGTGGAACCGTTATTGTTCAATGTTTGCTCTTCTTCATAAATACTTTTAAAGCTGCCCTCTTGCTGATAATAACATTTAGTGGCAATGAACACTGATTTAGCAGCTCTGATATATTTACACTGGCATCTGGAAAACTTTATATAAACAAGTATTTGAAATAAAGATAACAGCTGAATTTATAGTATAGTAAACAATTAAAGAAAAAACAAACAAACTGTAAATCATGTACTAGAGTTGTATGTGAACTTACAGAATGAACAGAGGCACAGTGTCTTGTTACGCAAGGGCAGTCAATCACTGGCTGAAAAAGTGGCCTTCTACAAAAACAGATGCCTCAGTAAATGCTTTTTAGCATTTGTCCTCTGTGTGGTGTCATATGTGATAAAACATAAGATTTTTTCATGCTGGAGACACAGTCATGACTGGAAATGTTTTTATTACTGGTTAAAAAACATCAGTCAGCGGAACTTTGTCTACAATATTTTTACAATATAAAATAGCAATCATCTTCCTGGCACTATTGCAGGATCCTTGATTAGCCATGCACTCAGTTAATTTTTAAAAACCTTTTCCACTACAGGGGCAATGTAAAATGAAGTGTAAGCCAGTAGTACTGGACACAAGATTGTAGCTAGAATAAAAAGGCTCAACAGTCCATCACAAGGCACACACACACGCATGAGCATTCTCACTCATCCGTCCATCTCTTTTCTGAACCTGCTTTTGTTTGCTGTCCTGCAAAAATCACCACTCTCGCTCATATTGGGGCCAATTTTGAGTCCCCAATCCAACTACCAAATGCGCATTATCAAATCAGAGTATCCAGAAAAAAAACCCCTCATAGATCCAAGGAGAATATGCAAACTCCAAGATCAAGCAGGGAATTTGAACTTGGGATGCTGAGTTTTTGCTGGTAACCAGTGACTTGTAATCCATGTTGTTTAAATCAAGCTACTTCTGGGGCTCCAAATGAACACTAAAGAACTGCTAACCCAATCTCCCTCCATCTGTTTTGAAGCCAATTTATTCCGTTACAGGATTATAGGAACCCTTGGCAGACAAGAGGTAACCAAACCCGGATATGCATGCTTGTGAGATGTACTAGAACATCCAAAGTACGGGGGTGTAAGACGACTCCTACATGGATGATAAAACTGAAAACTGAGCCCAGTTCTCTGAAGATGGGCACAATTGCACTGGTTCATGCCTGCACAAGTTCAGAATGTTACTAAAATCTCAATAAATATAATAACTATATGGGATTCCCAAAGGCACTGATAATGTAGATCCAACAGGGTGAATCCTGTACCTGAGGACAAACACCAGTGGACAGCTCTTTTCAGGTCTCTCCAGTGACATTTGATTGGGTTCAAGTCTAGGTTGTGGTTGGACAATGCAAGGACTTTCCAGAGTTGTCTTCTAGCCACTCCTGAGGCTTCTCTGCTTTGTGTTATGGGTCATTGTCCTGGTTGAAGGTGAACCTTCAATCCAGTCTGTGGTCCAGAGTGCTCCGGAGCAGGAGCATCAAGGTTTATTAAGTGCTTTGTGCCCCCTCTCTGATAACAGTGTTACAATCACAGATGAATGAGTTGCAAATGTAGGGTAGGAGGTTAACTCCAGTGGAGTTTTCATACAGTCAGTGGTTGATGGGATAGGGGGTGTGTGATGAATTCCCCTGCTGGGTTTTTCATCAGTTTTCATGCTGTTGTCCATGCCTGTCAGAATAAAGAACGGTTAGAAGAAGGACTTGGCTCTTGAAGATAAGAGTCTGGAAGCCTTAATCCATCGAATGGGTTGGTGGGGCTCTTAGAGATCAGTATTTGAAGTATGAAAGAGAACTGTTGTGTCTGTTTCAGAACTGCTGACTCCTTTTACTCAGTACTTGCATCATTGAACATCCATGACTTTAACACTCACTAAATATTCAATAGTTTTGTTTTCTTAGCTCAGCTTGCCCTTTCTTGACTTTGCAATTTATTAGCAATACAGACCAAGATGATCTCAAGGGAGGTTGAATAAACAGAGTTTCTTCCCTTCTACTGTCTCCAAAGTCTGTAATAATTTATAACTATTAGCATCACCACGTTGTAAATCTATACTGCATGTGTGTAGACCTCTCGGCCAAGATACTCCTCTGAAGAGAGTGAAAACAAAATTCATGAATTATTCAGACTTTCCAAACATTGTGATCCACTTTGCTCATGAAATGCCCACTTGGTCACCTCATTTGAATATCTCTGGTACATTCTGGTGTTCACTAGTCACACCCTTCGTCTGTACTATTCTTCTTAGCAATAATTCACTTTTAGTTCTCGGGTTTTCCCATAAGAGGATTATTCTGTCTTGTTTGGCAGGGCTTCCCTTGAGTCTTTAAATGCATTCTTTCTTTTTAACATCATTTACAAGGAATGCTTTATTGCAAGAATTCCTGCTGCCAAAAAGTTATTTTGCCAGACCAGATAAGCAGCTGAGTCTCCAGTAAAAGCAGTCTCCTCTCAACAGACATAATATCAAGTTAACAGGTTAGGGTTAGAGTTTGGCTTTATCATTTTTAATTCATTCCTTCATTTTTGTATGCATGCATTCATTCATTTATTTTAGAAAATTCTGTTAAATGCAGGTATGAAATACTTAAGAGCTAGAATTAAATAATCCAGTCAAGAGGGAGCTGTCTAAAATGAGACCGCGGATTTTTGGTCCTGAGTAATGAGAGGATGCACAAGGAGAGAACTGGCTTCCTGCACACGCTCCTCTCTGCTGTTGTGCTATGCCAGCCAACATTCACATAAATTGCAGGTGATTATACACCATCCACGACTACCATGTACAATCGATCTGTCTCGTTACTATGCTCCATAAGATCTGTAATCATTAACAGTACAAAGATGCAACTCTGTTTTTATAATCTATAAACCACTTTCTAGGCATTAAACCACTCACACAGGGAAACCTTGCTTTTTGTCCCAGTCCTAGGCTTAATGGAGTCTTTTCAAATGTCCTAGGATAGGCCTCATGAAATGGGTAAAGTGCAGTAGAGTAAGTATAATATGTCAGCCTTAAATGAAGGTGTGTATACCAGTATCCATTGTTTTAGACCCTAATAATTCTTTACATTTATATAGTGCGTTCCTCACTACCCAAAGCACTTCAGTGAGACAATGAGCCATTTCAATTACCACTAATGTGCGGCATCCACATGGATGAAATGATGACAGAAATTTGGGCCAGTTAGCTCACCACACATTAGCTGTTAGGTGGTGAAGTGCTGAGAGAGAGAGCCAGTTAGAGACAGGGAATGATTAGGGGCCAGAGTGACTAGGCCATGGTTTAGCCTGGACATCTGAGATACAGCCTACTCTTTACAAAGGATGCCCAGGGATCTTTTATGACCACAGAAAGTCAGGATCTCAGTTGTATGTCTCATCTGAAGGATGGTGCCATTTTTACAGCAGGGACCCCATCAAAGCACTGGAATCCACATTCCGACCACAGGGTAAGTGCCCCCTGCTGGCCTCACCAGCACCTCTTCCAGCAGCAACCTAAGCTTTCCTAGATGGTCTCCCAGTCTGCACAAACATGCTTAGCATCAGGTGGATGACCTGTTCTGATGTGCAGGTGAAAAAACTAAAAAGGAAATTTATATGTAGAAATATTAAACCAGTTCTGTCAATACTTTCATATATAGACTGTGATTAAAGCAGAGGCTTAGCATTATAGTAATGTAGGGGGTGCCACAGAACACCATATTCCAGACATAACTATGCACAGACAGCCACAGTTCCAAATGAAAGTTTTGATTTATGACAGGTTTTCTCTTGTCTCAATATACTTCCGTATATTTCTCCTTCCAAACCTCCCAGCAAACGTTGTCAATTACCTTCCAACTCCCAAATGCAGGTGAAGTGGCTTCTTTTATGCTGGATCTGGGAGTGCTTCAAGTGCCACAGAATTGCATGGTTCAAGCACTCCCCACTCAGGCATAAGTCCCAAAGTAGAGACAACGTTTCCTTGCAACTCCCCCTGGTGGCATTTAAGTACCCCAACAAGACTGTCCATTTGGACTACATCTCCCATTATGCAGGTGAACCAATGAGAGTTCCACCAGAAAGATGCTGCCACCCTGTATAAGGGGAGAATATATGGCCCCGGGAAGCAGTCTCCCTTTGACCTTCTGTTGTTATGGCCTTGCGGTCAAGAAAGGTACTAGCAATCTCCCCTGCTGGGATGCCTGTCCATCTATAATGCCCATCCATTCCTGCCAAGATGCCAACCAACCTATATGATCAGTGACAATGTTAATGTGATTACTGGAAGATAAAAAATCAAACCAATATAATTTTTAGACACATCACAGCTCTACAGGGGAAAGTATTTATACGGGAAATATTAAGTTAAATATGTCAAGGAAAGATGAGGTTAATTTCAGTGGCTCTGAATGGAACCTTGTTGCTCCCTCTATTCAGTGACTCAGACTTGGGGAAAGAATGGGTACCATAAAAGGGGAAAAACCATGGGACTCAAACACATGAGGGTCTCTGTCGTTCAACCAGCAACGACAAGGAATGTCTCAATGGGCTTTAACAGGCCCTGGTTTTTTTTGACAGCGCCCCAGCCTTGACTCTCCAAGAAGACAAGAAGAAAAAAAAAAACTCCCAAAATGAAAGAAATCTTGGGAAGGGCAATTCAGACAGAGAGAGACGTTGGCCGTGCAATAAGTGCCAAATGTGGTAAAATAACATTTTCATTCAATTACATTTTCGTCTCTTTGAATTTTTCTTTCCACATATGTCACAGTGGTCCAGCCATTTAAAACTTAAAACTCTAACAGCTTTCTTGGCAGTACTAAGGCTCACTCTATTAATACATGCAAGCATGAAATGAAGTTTTGATGTTGTGGTACTAAAACTCTTGATTCAATTTGGAATTATAGACATTTCTGTACTGAGATTCTATCAGTATACTATAGCATTGGTGCCAAGAGCTTCAATGGATGGATTTTCTGCTCTTTACATGGCTTGTTGAGGTGGCTCGCTATCTTTAAAAGGACTGCTCAGCTTTTGCTGCACTAGATAGAAATGCATACGACTTTGCAGGCTTGCCTTTTATGTAGGTTCCCCTGCCACTGGTGACATGCCAGCTCACACTTGGGTAACTCATCCCTGGCCGATGTAACTTGCCAGCGCTGTCACATAACCCTGTCCCCAGTGACCACTTTTAATTACTTGCAGCAGCGCACAAACTCATTGAAATTGCAGAGTGGTCTCCTGTCTCATTTCAGTCACACAGCTGGTGATGAGGGCACATCAGCAGAGATTGTGAGCACTGTGTTGCCAAATGGCAGAGCCGGGATATTTAGTGCTGTGCTGTCATGTGGTGCAGCAGAGGTATTCAACGGTGGTCATTTGTAAGCAAGCAGGCAAACCTCCTTGTGTGGAGATGCAGATGTACCCATTTCACAGCCATTTTCCTTCACTGAACTGGAGCTGCAAGCCACATTCCAGGTCTGGATCTCTGCTTTGAGACTCTTCCTGCACTGTCGCTTCACAATGCCTCTATGATCTGCCTTGTCCTTTGCCCGCACATTTTTACTACTAGCCCTGCTTCTCACAGCTCACTTGGGGTCAGTGGCAACTCAATCCACCACACTTTTTCCCAGCTCCATGAGCCCAAAGCTCCTCTGGCATCCACACACCCAGGCTAGTGGATCTTAGCAGATGGAGAAGTGTGGTGGAGCTGCAGAGGTGGCAGTCTCTCAACCGTCTTCCCTCTGTTCTGCTGCTGCAAATGGCACTCCAAGAAATGGATTTGACCCTCAAGACCCTCCAGAAGTTTCTCTAAAGTACCAGGGAGGTCTATTTTAGGTCTCCAAGGTACTGAGCAATCTGCTAAGTCGTCTGTAGGTCTTCTCATCCCACTTCTGACACCATTATATTATCTGTGCTGAGCATCACAATGGATGGATTCTCTACTCTTTACATGGCTCTTTGAGTAGGCTCACTCTCCTATTCACCTTTTGCCGCACTAGTTGGAAAAGTGTGCAACTTTAAATGCTTTCCATTTATTATAGGCACCCCAACCACTAGTGACGTAACACCAGCTCACACTTTGATAACTCATCCCTGGCTGATATAACTTGTCAGCCTACAATATTATGAAAAAAATGGGAATTGCATAATTGAAACAGAGATTTAATTTATTTGAACTTAAACTTCATTGCCAGTCAACAACAACATTGCTAAGAATTTCTCTTGGTGTGATATTCATTCACATAAGAAGGTAACTACAATTAAACACCATCACAACATTATAAAGAGTAGTTGTGAAAAATGTGTGGCACAAAACACATATATAAAATTTTAAAGTAATTTAGAATTTCCCAGTAATAATGTATATTAATAATGTACATTAAGCAAATCTTTACAAAATAAACAATTTAGATTGGACCAAGGAGTTTAGAAATTAGGAGGAGACAGAGATGAAGCAGAGACTGTAGTAGGAAAGAAACTGTTTCTATGTCCAGCAGTTGTTGCCTTTAGTGACTGCTGATGTTATCTTGATGGTAACAACTAAAAGAGACGGTTGCCCCGGTGAGTCCAGTCATTGATTATATTTCTGGAACATTTCCTGATCTGCGATTTATAATGGACCTTATTGGAGTCCAGTTTAAAGCCTGCAATCTTTTCTGCTGTCCGAAAAATATGCTATAGTTTTATCTGAGTGAGCAGATATATTCCCATATGTGGAAATATGTGGAATAAGAATTTGGTAAAAAAAAAACTCAGCAGTGGGTTAATTAAGAGTTAAATAAGAAGCTGCAAAGGAAAAAACAGCTTTATAAAGCATATAAGACTAATAACTCCAAAGTGAATCAGGGTGTGTGAGAACATGAGGGTAACCATTAAGAAGGATATCAGGGAGGCAAAAAATACAGTTAGAGATCAATATAGCGGATAATGCTGTTCAGATTAAAAAGGTTGAAATCAAACTAATCACCAGGACCAGATAATATTTACTCTCGAGTTCTTAAGGAGGCTAGCAAGTACATATTGCGGAGGACTGCCGGCTTCGTGCTCCGGCCCTCACCCCCAGGCCGCCTGGAGCTCTTGTGTGCCCTATAACCCGGGAGTACGTCACGGTCACGTGACAGGAAGGAACAATGTGCTCCCGGGGTGAAGAAAAGGACTGTTTACCCTGACCCGGAAGGAATAAGGAACTGTGGTCTGATTGGGCAGGAACACCTCCGGGTCAGGGTGTATAAAAGGACGATGGGCCAGTCCAGACACTGAGCTGAGCTGGGAGGTAGGAGGGCGTGTCTGGGCGAGGAGGAGAGAGAATAGTATTGTTGTGTTGGTTTGATATATGAATAATGTGGAGGGTGCTTTGTGCACATTATTCTTAAATAATAAAAAGTCTT
>JANRMT010062827.1:37629002-37643186 GCA_026402145.1 Polypterus bichir lapradei | reverse complement strand
GCATGGAAGGTTTTGAAAAATTTCAAGAGTGTCAAAAAATATCCAGGAGATTTCACTTAGCAAAATGAGTAAAACTCATACAGGAGGACATCAATGGAAAGCAAAAAGAAAGGCATTCCATGGAGAAACCAGAAAGCACTTCTACAAAGTGGAATCCATTGTTTATTCATTTTAATGAAGCAGTTACTTTTTATCATTTTTAAAAAGCAATTTAAGGAAATACTAGGATATCTTAGTGTAGAAAAAATGAAAGAGATGGAATGATGAATCTCGGGTCTTCTTTAATGCATCTGTAATTACATCATAAAAACTTAACGCAAAATTTAGAGGTAATACATCTTTAGCTAGATACTTTTAACTGAAAAAATATCAAACGGTAGAGCAATAATTTATACTAGATGACAGTTTATTATACTCATGTTTATTGTATTATTTACTATATCATGAGGCACATCCACATTTACATTTGCTTAGCCGATGTTTTTAACCCAAAGTGACTTTCAAAAGAGGTCAACATGTCGAGTAAACCTCAGTGTGGAGGACTGCTTGGTAAAATATTTTTGTTTTATTTGTTTATAGCTTACAGTCCATAACAAAACAATAGCTAATAATTAGCATAAAGACAAAATAATATGTGAAACAGCAACCTTTGTTTGCTTGCACTTTACAAGCACAATGACCTAATGTTTTAATTCCACCCAGAGATGACTCAATAATGCAACCAGAGCAGGTAAATATTGATATTCTGCAAATTATTTACTTTCAAAAGTAACAGCATATAAATGATAGTGTATCTTTTCGAGTGCAAAGACAGATAAGAATGCAAAATGGTTTTCCTTATTCTGGAAATGCGCTTGAGCAGATTTTACTGTGAAGTTCACATTCCCTCCCTAAATGTTCAGTCTAAACACATCTAAGAAGGATTGCTTTTGGTGACTTCAAGTGGCTGTTATCTTGTTGGCTGTGTTTATGCTGTGGCCACATGTTGATGCCACTGAGCCCCAAACACATATCACAGTCTTTTATTCATCACAATATCTTTAAAAGGTCCTGTTCCTCTTATAGGACATTGCACCTCTGCTCCTCCCAGGTGAGTCTTGTTCTACTCCACTCCCAACTCAGACTCCCCATGTGAACTTGAAGGCCTCCATTTTCCAAGCCAACACAGAAGTACCTCTGGTGTGAAAATCTTGTCTTCAGAAAGCACTTCTAGGTCAGGCAGAAACCCTAATCCTAACCCTAAACCCTAATTCATTCTGCTAGTTTCCCCCTACTGGCTCTCTAGGAGCCTAACAGGGTAGCTCTATGGAACCACAATTCTGAAGCTACCCTGCAGGCAACCATACCGGGGTTCACTATAAGGGATGTTGCCACCCAATGTACAAAGGAACAACCTAAACATGGTAGGCAGTCTACTGTATGGGACAGGCACTATTATTTATCCCAGTTTAGATGCTCAACCCACTTCGTCCATCCTGTTTAAGTTGGCATCCCAGCTGTGTCCACAAGTCCTGTCCAGTGTTGTTGGGATGTCTAACCTGGTGTGCCACTTTTTTATGTGTCTCATGATGTTTTTCCTATGGCCGGATGAGCGAAGAAAATCCATTCCGTCTGAGACACCAGTCCATACATTACAATGTGCCCATTGTAATATACTCTGCCCCATCATTTCTGTGGAGATTTAATGTCCTCGGGTGACCGGCTATGTTCCGTTTCCTCACTTCATAAGCACAATTTATCATTGCAAATTAAAACACTCCTTTGCTACACTATATGACAGCTTTTCCATGTAATTTTGGACTGGCTTCAGAGTTTAATTGGGAATGCAACATTCAGCATTCTTAAAGTCTGAACAATGGTATAGTTATAACAAGGATTTGCTTGTTTTAGTGCAAAGTATTAAATTACTTTACTAAGAAGTATACTGTAATTAGAATAATGCTAAGCATCATTGAAACATTTAAAATTATAGGTTCTCTAAATTTTATGGAAAGAATTATTTAATGTGAAAAATAATGAAACATGATAATTTCTACTTCATAAAAGGTACAGAGATTTAAATAGTTTTAAGGAAAGAGCATAGGATAAACAATGCTGAAATCCAACAGTTTAGCAAAAGAAAAAAACTGCCATTGTTTTTATGGGTTCTGTTAATGCATATCATGCTGAAGTGTAATAATAAATGAAACTCACATGAAAGGATCAAAACATTACTGAAGGAAATTTAAAAAGATAAAACAGTGGAAAGTAAAACAAACAAACAAAAAAAAAATGCTCACATCAGACTTGCAATGTAAGAGCAAGCATTATGAGTAATTGTCTACCTCAACCTCACCTCACCTACCTCTGCAGCTTCAGTCCCTACAAACAGACAGTGACAGAGCCAGGATTTGAAATACAGCCACTGGAGGTAAGAGGGGATAGTGCGAACACTGTGCCACAGGCCCACCTACTCATTTACCTGGTCTAAGGGGCAAATTAATGTACAGAAGGATCAACTAAATTGTTATAGGGCAACTTGGACAGCATATAGCCTTTAGGAGATGAAGTTTAATGTAAATAAATGCAAGGAATAGAAATGTTATATTTCATTATACTATGAGGAGAACATAATAATAATATAGCGCCTTTGCAATGCTCAATGACAATGGGAGTCATAGTGGACTCTTCACTGTCCACATCCAGATGGTGCACAGAAGCAATCAAGAAGGCCTTTAGGATGTTGAGTTATATATGGCGATGTGTGGAGTACAAGCCAAGGGAGATTACGTAATACTCTCAATAATGAGGCCTCACCTGGAGTACTGTGGACAGTTGTGGTGTCCATATTCAAAAAAAAAAAAACAAAGCGGCACTAGAGAAGGTCCACAGATGAGTACCTAGGCTGATTCTGGGACTAACAACTATGAGCTATAAAGGAGTTAAATCTTTTCAGTTAAATCAAAAATATATTCAATAATACGAACACAGAGACACAGTTGGAAACATGTTAAGGGCAGATTTCGTACAAATGTTAGACATTATTTTTCATGCAAAGAACAATAAACAGATACAGTATCAGGCACTATATAATAGGTAGATACACCTTTATTTGTCACCAGGGGAAATTTGGCTTTTTACAGAAGCTCTTTAATAAATACATTTTTTTTTTCATTTTACTTTTATTATTCTCTTTTTATGCCCTTTTGTTTTGTCATTGTAAAGAAGTTTGTGTGTATCACTTGAAAAGTGCTCTATAAATAAACAAATTAAATTAAATAGATAAAATATACACACACAGACACTCACCAGAATGACTAACTAAAGAAAAAAAATTAAAAATGAAAACTTTTGATTTTGCAGTCCCAGTGCATGTGAGGAATTATGTTGCTGTCGGTATAAAGGAGTCGCTTGTAGCGTTTCTTGACACACTTCCGTTAAATGATTTGTTGTGTAAGAACTTCAGGGAGTGGATGCAGAGGTGATAAATTGCTACAAGTACTTGGGGATCCACATTAATGACAGGTTGGACCGGTCTCGTATCACAGGTAAACTATATAAGAAAGGTCAGAGCAGGCTCTTCGTCTTTGCGAGACTGTACTGCATTAATGTATAAAGTGACATCCTTCATATCTTCTATACCCTCTGATGGCTAGTGTGATTTTTTCTGCACTGAAGTGTGCCATAGACAGGACATATAGAATAAAGTAGTGTGATGGAGAGCAGGAATTCAGGGTCTTCCATATCTTGATGTTATTTTGTGCCATCTAGGTGAACAAGATGGAAGAAATGGTTCGGCTTGAATGGTCTGCTCTTGTCACAATTTTTCTGATGTTGTAATTGCTCTCTCAAAATGTTTTTAATTATTACTTAAACAAAGAAACAGCACATGTATAAGGACAGGACTTTTAATTTTGATATTTTTGTGTACCCCATCCAAAGCCAGCACGTAAAACAGAACAGATATCATAAATGGATGTATCTGCTGTGTATCTTTGGCACAGAACACAAACGTGGGAGGTACGTATTGTATAGACTTTTCATGTAATGATTTAGAATGCATTTTTTTGGGGCACACAGAGCACTGGCCCACTACACAGGCAATCTCAAAATGCATGGCAATTTTTACAGTGAAATGTTGAGAAGGGATAACTCAGCCTGAATTTCTTGTTCTAGATGTGGTAAATGATCATAGGAGCAATAGAGCAATTTATAGGACAGACAGGCCATCCCTGCAGATTAGCATTCACCTTACTTTTGCAAAACTGGAGAGACAACTTATAAAATCTATGTTCATTATGACAATGAAATGTTGTGAAAGAGTGTTAAAGGAGACACTACATGAGGTCCCTCAGCTAGGACAATACAAATGCTGCAGCCAGACGGGACTGCACACATTTAACTTGGTTAGGTTCATTCAATAAGTGGTACATTAGGGGGATACTGAGAGAAGATGATCAGAACTATGGATTGTTTACCAAAAACCTAAAATTGAAAACCAGAATCAGAATTTACTTTTAATTGTGTAAATTTAAACAGGAGTTTAGCAGAAGCAAAACACAGAATAGGGCATTGTACTGTCAAGAGATGACCCTGAATTAAAGAGTAAGGAAGGGGCAGAAAGAAAATAAGTTGTAAGTATAGTGGTACCTCAAACTTCAAACTTAATTCTTATCAGGAGGCTGTTTGAACTCTGAATTGTTTAAAGTCTGAATCAATTTTCCCCATTAAAAATAACGGACAGTGAATTAATCTATTCCCAGACCCTAAACAATACCTATTGCAAAAAATGTAAACAGCAAATACACATAATTTAAGGTAAAAATAACAGAATTAAATGCCCTAAATAATATATTAAAACATGAAAACAAGTATAATAAAATGAAAATTGTATTCACTGCAACTTGGTGAGGAGTGGTGATGTCTTGTGTATTACCGACATGCACAATAAATATTTGGAGGATATATATGACAGAACCCCAGGGGGCATGCCAGCCACCCAACCCGACAGAGACAGACGCAGAAGGCACACTTATAAAACACACAAATTTTATTTTGTTGTTTCTTCATTCATGGGCAATGCCTTCCCCATTCCCACAAGTACAAGACACAGTCCCAAGCACAATATTCCTCTTTCCTTCTCTCTTTTCTCCTCTACTCCTCCTCAGCAAGCTCTGAGCACCTTCCACCTGACTCTGGCTCACCGAGTACTGTCTGCTGGCCCCTTATATAAGGCACGTGGAAGTGCTTCAGGTGCTTGTTGCCCCACTTCCAGGTGTGGTGGAAGAACTGCCCACATGGGCTCAGGAACAGCTGCAGTGCATCCTGGTGGCACCTCCTGATCCCAACAGGGCTGTGTCCAACTTCATCTCCCATGAAGCCCTGCGGGAGTCCGAGGCATGGCTGCCACCCAATGGGGCTGCCATCTAGCATTCCGGAGGAGGTAGTGCTCTGTCCACACTTGCTCCACCTGTCTTTCCAAGGCAGAGTTGTACCAACCGACAAGGGCCCTGGCCATCCACGACAAAATATATATATATATATATATATATATAAAATATATAATACGTGTATATATGTGTGCAGGTATAAAACTAAAACTAAAGCACAAAAAGCACTGAAAACACACAAGCGTAACACAAGAGATACTTTCACAGAGAGAGACAACTTGGGCGCACAACAGATGACGTTTACACTCACTATGTAAGCGCCATCTGTTGCTGCATTTTTTCACTGAACGTGCAGTTTGACTCTAGAAGCATCGCTTGAACTCCAGATCAAATTTTTCTTGAATTTAGCATTCAAACTCTGGAACATTTAAAGTTACAATCGGTCGAAGTACGAGGCACCACTGTACAAACAAATGTATGTGTTAAAAACTATAAATAATTCAAGAAGTAAAATGTTGCCTAAAGGGACTAAGTATTATATTTGTGTCACCTTTCAGCCACACTCATGAATAATATGATGCTCCAGGGCTGCATTTTATTACATTTTTTGTGTTTTAGCAATATCATACATTTTCTGCATACCTTTACCTTTTTTAGCTTCTAAAAGATAGTTTTCATAAAGTGCAATGTCTTGCACTATTTGTGAATGTTATACCTGATTCAATAAAACCTAATGTATAGTTTTTGCAGTTATGCAGCTTTTCCCTTGAAACATGAAAAACACTGCACATTCTTTTAATGTACTAAACAATAAAGTGCCATTGACTTTAATTAGCCAAACTTGTGCATTTTAAATTATAAAATAAAAAAACTCTTTCCATGGAAAGAGCTGTTGTAAACTGGGATCTTTCTGTATTCTGGTATACAGTTTGCCAGCCCTACGGAGAGCAGAAATTAGTAAATCCTGACATATATAGTGATATTTTGTAGGATGTCCTTATCAAAAAAAATTTGAGCCATGCTTTTTCATTTTAATTTTAAAAATAATAATGATTAAGAGGAAGCTTTACCAGCCAGTTCTTTCAAGCACATTTACGACTTACCAGATTAGATGAGACTTCTGCATGCAGGTGTTTAGCTCCTAGCTGAAATACCAAAACCAGAAGTGACTGGCCAGCGAGGCACTGGGGGGCTTGAAGGCTCTGCATCGATCTGGCTGTAACTGATTGCACAGAAGTGCTTTGCTACAATCTGCACCCCCACTGGGTGTGAAGCTGCTGCTTTGATGTTTAATATGTGACATCAGAAGTGTAGATTTAGCTGGACAATTAGACGTTATCAGCCTTCAGAAGGTAAAAAGGCAGCCTGGAGGAATAGAGGTGGCTGTGGTAAAAGGCCACGAATGGAACCAAGGCTGGTGACTGAGGTGTGTCAAGCACAACATGACACGACAGGACTGGGCTTAAATTAAGGAGTAAGAGAGAGGCAAGATGTCCCTCTGCTGCCCCAATCATGCAGAAGGCCATGCTGACATCACATCAATAGAGGGGCCACGCTGTGTCTCTACTGTTCAGTCCAAAGGCCATGCTAGACCAGAGACCAATCAACATACTAAGACAGAGCATGCAAAGTAAACTGCTTATTAGTCAAGTTGTATTATTTTGTTAACTCATTTTTAACTCTGCTTATATTTTGGGCACAATTGGAAATCCTGAGTCAATCTATTTATGAACAAAAAGTGCAACTTTCTGTTTGTTTGTTTGTTTTGGTACTCTGTCTTGCCCGAGGTCACAGATGGTGACCAGGTTGGTGGTAATAAACATGCAATAGGTGGGATTTGGGGCATTCTGTTTACACATAGAGAGTCGAAAAAGAGGGTCACCTTAGGACCCTACCAAGATAAAACACCAATCTCAGGTCTTCAACTCCATGCATGCTAGAAAGCAACCATTTTAGAAAGCTGAGCTAAAGGAGAACTCGGTCAGCTTAATCTTTCTAATTATCCCTGATGGCGAGGGGTCTTTTTTCCCCCACAGCAGACTGTTCAGAAACACTCATACTTTAGAAAAATGAAGCATTCACTCTGAAAATGGGTATGATTAAGTTAAGATAGTAATATAAGGTTGCTTATGTTCAAAAGGAGAAACCATTAACGCTCTTTAATACCAGTATACCAGTGTAATGGGAGTTCATTCAGACGTTAAATATGCAAAGGAGAAATTAACTGGTTTTCTGGTTAATGATCTTTTTGTTGTTGTAATGTCTGGCATTGTTATGTCTTTAAAGAATGGGTTTAAGTGTGTATTAGATAGATAAAAGAAAGAAGCATTGTGTTATTTCACTGATAAGAACAGCTGTGCTTCACCGTCTACCTAATGTCAATGTCAATGTCACTTTATTTATATAGCACATTTAAAACAACATAGTAATGCTGCGGCCAAAGTGCTTTACAATAATAGAATAAAAGAAAAAACAATAAACAATAAAACATAAATAGTAATGAAATATATAAACATAAAATAAGATAGATAATAAATAGGAATGATGTTATATGATCACAAAGAGGAAAACCATCAGTATTACTGAAGGTCACTGAATGCAAGTGAAAAGACGTGAGTTTTTAATCTTGTTTTGAACTGTTCAATTGTACCTACCCCACCTCTCAGATCTTTAGGTGATTCTGTTAGATCCTGATTCAAGATGTGAAATTTGTGGTGGCGGTGAGGGGGAATGAAGTTGTGGATTGAGGCATGGACCTATTATGGATATAGTGTTTGTGCCCCTACAAGGGGGGCAGGAATGAGTTTAGACACATGAGCCCTTACCCCTTAGGAAGAAGGACTATAGGTATGCTATGTGTTTGCAGGGACAAAAGGTCAATAAAGTCAGATGATAAGGTGGCTACAGACAGAGTGAGACATCAGAGAGAGCTGACAAGACATAAGATGACAATTAGGCTACAAAGAGAAGCAACCAAAAAGAGCTTAACAGAACCTGACCAGAAACTTTGTGTAGCTACCAAGATTATGGGCTGCAAGAAGTCAACGTACACATTTTGAATATGTTGCTGATCTTTGTCTGCTTTTACAACCACAGGATGATCCAGATTATAATCGTTTTAAAAGCTACATCTATATTTTACATTTTGTTTATGGTATTAACTTGAATATTTACAAATTAAAACTTATTAAGGATGCTTTCCTGCTTGTATGTTTTGTTTTATTTTTGAAGCCGAGTCCTGGGAAAATGAGTTCTTTTCTCTGCTAGGTCAAATAAGGGTGTAAGAAATCGGCTACAGTGACAGTCATACTTGAAGAAGCCTTAAGGTAGTAAGTTGACTACAGTCTCGGGTGCAAGTGCAGTGCAACTGTGAACTGCATATCCCCAAAAGGTGGGAAAGTGTATGAACTGAGAAATGGAAGTAGCTACACAGGTGTAACATATAACTAAAGAATCTATCCATTTGATAAAAGGGATTTAATGTTTTCAGGGAAGATGTCCCAAAAAGCCTTCCTATGATAAAACAGCCAGTTGCTTGATACGGATAAGAACAAGGTCCCCATCAACCAATCAAATTCATATCATCCCAGGAATGGGAGGCTTAGTGTATGGCAGAGATTTAATACAATGTTGTCAAATTTAAGAACTGCTCAACCATCATTCCAATCAAGTGAAAAATATAAAGGGTATCATGCAAAAGAAGTGGATGCAGTGATAAATATCAGTACATAAGTAAGGCTTTTTTAAAGTTTTTTTTTTTTTTTTTTTTAATTTGGATGATGAAACAGAATGAAAACTACTGAACTGGAAATTTCACTTGGCATCTTGACCTCTGGTGCTCTCATCTACACATACCTTGCTCTCGCTGTTGATCCTTCTGTTCCATGGACACCAGTGCAGAGAAGTGGGCCTGGTCATAGGCAAGGACTAAGGGTGAGCAGTGACATCGGTTAGGTGGAACTTCCAATGGCAAGTAGATGCCTCCAAAAGGAATGGGTGCAAAAGCTGGAACAATATAAAATAAATTGTAATTCAATCTGTTTTGTTCAACTCAAAGTAAAACATTATTATGCTTTAATGTGCTTGTTTTCACATACAAAACTGTTTATCCTCAGTTGGATAAGACTTTCCATAAATCTAGATCTACACCTACAGTATGGGTGTGCAGATGTGCAGGCAAATATTAATGCTCTACTAAAGACATGAAAGAGAGCAGATTTAGATAGGAAAAAGGGCCAGGAAATGAAATGTGGCCAAAATAATCCTGAGGTCAGTGCCAGAAGATGAAAACACATTGCTGTCAAAATCAAGAGCAAAACCCCAAACTGAAATTCAAGCAGTAAGATGGTAGTTTATGTTGGATTTGTATTCTTTTAGAGTAGTGTTTCTTAAACCATGTTTTTGATAGATCGGCACATGATTAGTAAAATTAGGCCCAAGCCTGAACTCTGTGGCGAGTGATACACTACACACAATTTACTTTTTGTTGTGGTGATATGTGAAACAACACTGTTGACGCATCATGGGGAGCCTTAAGTTCTATGGCGTGAAAATTTAAAAAAATATTCCCCATGACAGCACCTACCTACTTATATTATACATCTGGAGACAACCATAAGTGAATTTTGCTTAAAGCTAGGTAGGGACACTAAGTGTCATATTTTTAAACCAATTCAACGCCTCATGAAGGTGGAACACAAAGTAGGGCAGTGATTTTGAACTACAAAGCACAACGGTACTCTTGTTGATCTGGTCTGACAGACAGCCAGTGTTTGATTATGATGGATTATCTACAGCTGAGAAGTCTCCTAAAAAGACCCCAATACTACATATAAATGTGTGTTTTGTGTGTGGACATCACATTGCACTTGTTAAACTAAACATAACATGTTGCAAGTGGGGAAAAAAAATCTTTAACATCAGATTATACATTGGGATTCGAAGACATCAATGGACAAATGGTAAATGTGAATGATACGTTGTCACAGGTACCGTGTGCCCTCTCTTGTTTGCTGTTACGACAATAGTGGTAGGAATCTGTGACGGTGTGGGTTGGCTCCATGCTCCTGTTGCATCTTGGGAGCCCTTTGAACCCACCAATGTCGATACCATAACTGAGGGATGAGCCTAGCACATGAGGACACTCGCACAAAAGCAAGGGGTGGGTGCATAATGGTGCCAAAGTGCTTTTATTAAAATCCAATAAAACAGTGTCCAAATAAATAGTGCAGAGGTCAAATCTGTAATAAATAAATAAATAATCCATAAAAACAAGTGATCTCTGGTGGTTTAAACCAAACATGAATATTCCATAAAAGCAAAGTTAAAATACTGCAGGAAGCTGTCCCATAAAATTCAGTCCTCAGTGCAACCCTTTAAAAACCAAAGTCTTCTTAGCTTAACCTCAAACAGGTCCTTGAAGCCAAGGTGTTACCCAATTGGCAGTTCAGATAACCTTCTGCGCTGCTCCTAGGCTCGGGCCCCTGCAGCCATCTGTGGCCTCGGCAGGGCACCACACTGAGTCTCCAACTCCTTCTGCCAGGCTTGCTCTCCTGAGGACCATGGCTCCATCCATAGGACTCCTCACTGAGCCTTCCGATACCTTGCAGGTCCCGCTGCCTTTCTCCCAGTCACACACGAAGTCGCTCCAACTGAGCAGAGCATCACTCATTCCAGCTCCCAAATCGCTCAACTGCAGTGGCCGCCTTCAACCCCCGAACGTCAGCCGCATGCTCACCCGAGGGGCTTCCTCCCAGCCGCCTGCCTTCTCTCTCTCTCATTCACACACCACCAGCTCTCCGTCTCCTGCTTTCTCTCTCCTTCCTTTAACCTCCTTTCTTTTTCTCTTTCTCCCAATCGGGTTTTTCCTTTTTCCTCTTTCTGTACCATGCAGGCTATTTTACCCTCTGCTGTCTAATTTGGTACAGGAGCCGTTCCCCCCACGGCATCATTGATGTGTCTGACTGAGTTGCCCTCCTCCACACACGTATGTGGCGCGGTCAGCCAGTTCCCCAATTAACCGTTGAGGGAACTGCACTCATGTACACCCTCATCTGATTGGAGCCTGCACCTTCCTGGGGCGTGATTATTTAAAACTGGCCACTAACTGCTGAGCTACGGACCCACAATTCCACAGAGTCAATGTAAGCTTAAAGGAACTGGCAGCGATTATCACGAAAATATAAAATGTAAGAAACATATTTGAAGTACACGATGTATCACACCCTGTCAAAAGGACCGGATACCAGAAAGTGCGTTGTCTGACCTTTAATCTGTTGCACTGGTGACATCACAGGTCACAACCTCTTGCCATATTTATGTATGTGTTGATAATTCCAAATAATAATTGGAATAATATTTTAATGCAAAAAAAAAAAAAAGCATTTGTTTTGCATGTTTTGAACAAGCGATGGAATAACAGAAATGTGGATTATGTAACATGAGAAATGGAAGGTTAATTTTTTTTTCTTACTTTCATGAATGTTTTTAATATTGTTTGCCACTGTACAGAACTGGCCACCATTGAAATCTTATGCCATAAAAGTCTTTCTCTCCATTCTGCATAAAAACATGACATTAAATATTTTTCTTCAGCCAGCCCTACAAACTCATTGGGTTAAGTAACATATAAAGAATATCAGCTTTGGAAGAATTCAACAATGAGGTACATATTTAGTTAGGATATTTGAAATTTGATCAAATATTATTTTTAAAGAGTTGAGCAGCATGAATTTTGATGCATACTATTAAAATCACACTTGATGTACACTTTTCCCCTGAATGTGTATGTTGTGGTCTCCTTTCTTGTTATTTTCAGCTGTAAAATATTATCACAGTCAGGTCTACTTTACTCAGCATGGCTCCTGAATTACTTTGCCAGATCGTCAGTGCTTGTTGCTTTCAATTCTCCTTAAAATAATCTTCCAAGAAGTTCTGAAATATCACTTACAGTTAAAATGTCACATCTCCAGCTGATAAGTTGATGTCACTAACCTTTGCATTTAGTGACAAGCTACAACAGGGTACTGAATAACGCTACAGGAGAGCCAAGTTAGGCAAACTTCACAAGCACACATTTCCCCTGATAGATTCAAGTTGCCGGCATCCAATCACATGCCAGATACTCTCTCTGAAACAATAAGATGTCTTTATGCATGTAATGCTAAAGGTGGAAACACACTGGCACACTTGAAGAGTTATTGAAAAATTAAACTTAGCCCGTACATCATGGGGTATTTCTCTTTTACATAGTGAATATTTTTCCTAGCTGTTATGACTTATGCAAGTCAGAGGATCGCCTTTCTGGCTGACCTAGGGTATGTGGTACCAACCCTGGGATGAGAGATGGCACTGTTGCAAATAGTCTTGTCTCCTTTTTTTCCTCCTCAAAGCATCAAGAAACCACCCCCTGAGGACAACAGAGGCAGAAAAGCCACGCCCCTTCCAGGCTGGCAGGTATAAAAGGAAGACCTCCATGGAAGGTGGCATCTCATTTGGAGCTGAGTGCTTGGCTAGCAGGAATAACTCCAGATGAGTAGACTGTAAGAACAGCAGCAGAGCAACATAGAAGGTGATGAGCCAATGGCTTATTGTGGCACGCTGTGTTTTTGTTTTCATTTTTTTTTTCCTTCTGTTCAAATTAAACAGGGTTTGTCCGGTTGGCACCACAACTATTTTTGGACTCACCCCACCTCACTTTGTTATGCTATTATGGTAATTTTAATATATACTCAGTTAATTCCTCATATGCATATTAATATTTCCATGTTAAGAATTGTACAGATGAAACTGCTTTCTGTAACACTGATTTGTTACTGTATATTCTTTTGCGGTTTCATTTTGTTGTAAATTTGTAATTTATTGACAACTGAATGATGTATTGCCATTCAAAGAATTAACTGGCAACTTACTTTCAGAAAGCTTTTTCTTTCTTTAATATATTGTAATTTATTTTAAGACGGGGAAGGAGAAAATTGAACAGAGTGGACCAGTGGTTTGTAGCTTCATTACTTGTATATCCTTTGGTTTTTGTTGGTCTGAAACTACATTTATGAATCCTTTGAAACTGGGGATAATAAGTGACAGGAACAAAAATACAGACTAAGATGGAATTGGCCTGGAGGGCATGAACAAGCCGTGGCTGGAAAGGAGGCTGAGTCGTGCCTGAGCTACTGCATTGGTAACTACAGTAACTACAGGATTCCTTTAAATTAGGAATGATACAGTGGCTTAGTTTCTCTCTGCCATTTTTCATCCTGAGGAGAGGTATCTCTACTGTACCATACATGCTTGGTGCCAGGCCATTACTCTCTCTCTCTCTCTGTGATCAAAGGTCATGCCAGACTACAGACCACTCAGCATAGTAAGACAGAGAGCCACCTGGCAGTAAGCGTATGGACACAAGATGAACTGCTACTTAAGCTGTATTATTTTATCAACATTTATTGTACTCTGCTATTTTGGTCATATTATCTATAATGCATGAATAAATGTGTAACTTTCTCTCCTGTCCATTTTAGTGCTCTGTCTTGTTGCCATAACATAACCTATGTGGCCACAGCAGAAATGTAGGGCACTTTGTTTAGGTCTGCATAATAAAGAGTATAAGGGGGAGAATAAGGTCACCCTAGGACCCTACCGCAACAAAGCAATAACATTAACAATTGTTGTTTATCATAGTAAACTCTACATTACTATCGTGATCTAGACTTTCTTTTGGACTTTTACAGCCTTTTTCTTGGCAGGAGATATTGTTCTGGGAGTGTATTGTTTTAGGAGTTTTAAATATGACAAGGGATTCATATAATCTATATAT
>JANRMT010062827.1:37597298-37628602 GCA_026402145.1 Polypterus bichir lapradei | reverse complement strand
TATATATATATATATATATATATATATATATATATATATATATATAGTGGTATTTGGCTGGCTTGTCATTCCGGCCAATACCCCCAGGCCGCCAGATGGAGCCCTCCCTGAAGTATGGAGGTGCCCCGAAGACCAGCAGGGAGTCATGGACTTTGTAGTTTTTATCCTCAGCCCTGCTGGGTACCACAGTGGCCGCAAGAGGGAGCTGCAGGGAGGACCGAAGACTTCTTTGTGCCCTATAACCCGGAAGTGCATCAAAGAAAGAGCGACGTGCTTCAGGGGTGAAGAAAAAGGACTTGTACCTGACCCGGAAGTGATATTGAATCACATGGACTGGGGATTGGGAATACTTCCGGGTCAGGAAGAATAAAAGGACTATGGGAGCTCCCAGACGGCGAGCTGAGCTAGGTGGAAGGGTGGCAACGCGTCTGGGAATCGGAGGATTGTTTATTGTGATTATTGTTATTGTATATGAGTATAGTGGAGGAGAGGGTGCTTTGTGCACTGTGGCATAAAAATAAAGTCGATTATTGGACTTTTACCTGGTGTCTGGAGTCTTGGACAGGGGTTCAAGGGAGCGATACGGCCCTAATCTGTCACTATATATATATATATATTTTTGATTTAGAATGTTTTTGAAAACATTATTTTTGAAATCTGTCTTCCCATGGCACCATTTTATTTTATTATGGGCCCAGTGATTGTTTCCTGTTTGTGATGCAGGGCTGCTGCAAAGCAAAGCAACTGGGATTGTATGATGCATGTTGTGTTTTCCATATAAAGGTCAGAGTCATACACTTCTTAAATGTCCAAGATGGTGGATAAATCAAAACAAACAAAAAAAAAAAACAAACAAACAAGTGTTATTGTCTATGGTTAATTTTTTTTTCTGTTCTCTGACTTTGATTTACATCTTGTGTTTAGCTTACACTATATGTAATTTTCTGGTTATTGGCTCTATCACTGCAAATCTCGATCTACAATTTGATCTCATGTCCTTTTTTTTATCTTTATTTAATTTCTTCCCGCCCAGTTATGGCTTTGGCTGGTTATTATAATCACAGTCCATCTTATCTTAAAAGACGCTGCATACAAACCAGTCTTTAATACATTAGGAAACGTTTAAAGATTTTTAATGTACTCAGAATCTTGGCCCCGGTACTGTCTGCAGTGTCTCCTTGTAAGCCTCTGGATTTCTTCCTGTATCTGAAAGACTTGGATTGTAAGTTAAATGGTGACTCTGAAGTGACCCCAGATGAGTGAGTGTAAAGCAGGTATATGTGTTTGTGTGTGTGCGTGTGTGTGTGTGAGCGAGCATTTCCTACAACAGGATGGCTTTTCTTCCAGGGTTGGCTGGTTGGGTAGGCTCCACTCTACAATTTATGCTATGTAAGCTTTGACATTAGTGACGCCTTTGTCCAAGGCGACTTACAATATTTATGATCCATTGTTTCCATTTCTGTTGGTTTATCCAATTGGAGCACAGGCAGGTCAGGTGATCTGTTCATGGTCACACAGTGTCAGTAATGGCATTTGATTCTTCAACCGCAGGGTTTGATGTCCAAAGCCCTAACCACTACACCAAACTACACCTAACTCAGAAGTAAGGCTACATCTTACTTGTAATATCAACTGACTTGTACAGTCTCCATTTTGGTCATCAAAATCAATTTGCAGGTGTTCTGTTTTACTGTGTGTTTAACATAATTTGTACTTTCATGCAATTTTATTTTAGCTGTAAGCTTGTCTGCACTAAATGAAAAGTGCTGCATAAAAATAAAACTGAATTGGTGAAATTAAGGGAAAGTGCATTCAAGATGGGACCCAGGAAGCACTAGTTCATATAAATGGTCAAGTGAATGTCAAATGATTCATTGAGTCATGTAATGTAAGGGGCGAACATGACAGATCTAAAAAGAGTGGATGAAATATTGTTGAAATGTTGCTATTAGAAAATGAAAGAAGTTTGAGGAACACTTCTTGTCTATGAAATTTTTGATGTTCTTATGAGATCTGCACACTGTCAAAATTGTAATTGTAAAAAAAATGCTGAATGTGAGTTGCTGATAGCTGCATGATTTTCTGAGAAAGCTATAATGTTTTTCATGAGGAAAATGGCCATCACTGAGTGTCTTTGTAGCTGAAATTTGATGTTTTTTTTTTTTTTTTTAAAGAATTACACAACATCTCAAGTTTTGTGAAATAAGCATAATAAAAAAGTGAACTTGCCTTCTCCCCCTGAATCTCTCAGCATGGTATCTGCTACAACCACTATGGGCCGCCGAAGCACATGAGCCAACACAAAAACATGGAATTCTTCCAGGCTTTCATACACAGGATCTTCTGAATTGTCAACCCTGTGAACAAACAGTAAGAATCCGTTATTCATTTCTAATTATACCAGTGTATAGGATACTCTTCTTCTTGGCAAAGCTCTAAATTCTTACTATTAACAAACATCTAAAACATTACTTTGTTTGCTTCTGATATTAGATAGATGTGAATGGTATTAATGCATTGAATACCAGCCATGCCACCTGCACATCAGAACAGGTCACCCACCTGAAGCTAAGCATGCTTGGGCCCAGCAAGTACTTGGATGGGAAGACCATCTTGGAAAGGCTTGGGTTGCTGCTGGAAGAGGTGTTTGTGAGGCCATCATGGGGTGCTTACCTTGTGGTCTGTATTTGGATCTAAAGCCCCAGAACAGTGATGGGGACACCATTTTGTAAAAATTTGTGCCATCCTTTGGATGAGATGTAAAACAGAGATCCCGACTCTCTGAAGTCATAAAAGACCCTTGGGCATCTTTAGGAAAGAGAAGGGTGTAACTCACTATCCTGGCTAAATTGCCCATGAAAACCTGGTCATTCCGGCCCCCTAATCCCGTCTTGTTCCTATTAACTATCTTTCTCTCTCACCACTTCACCACCTAATAGCTTGTGTTTGGTGAGCATAAAGAAGCAAGAATGGCTGCTTTCACACCATCCAGGTGGATGCTACACATTGGTGGTGAATGAAGTGATTCCTTACTGTCTATGTGAAGCACTTAATTTAGAAAAAGCGTTATGTAATGTAATTAATTACCATTATTTAACATTTTATGCCTACACCAAGTTTATTTGGGACTACTCAAATCAAGCAGTTTTTCTGACTCTTCTCATCTTCGAATTGACAGTTTATTATATTTTAGATATTACAGAGGTCTGTTTTGATAACAAGCTCAACTTTCTTTGTGTATGAATATAAAAGCAGTAAAATGGCACTAATTTTACATTAGTTTAACTATAAATATGCAGTCTGAAGTAAGGGAAAAAATAATCAATGACAACATGCACAGTCCCATCCCGACACACAGCTATATTTCTTTAAAGTGCTTTGCTGTCGGACATTTCTTCCACAAGGAATATCTTTGATTGCATACCAGCAGCTATCATCAAAACCCTTTTTCCTTGAATGGCTTGTTCTTAGGGGATGCTGCTGAAATATCCCATTTGAAACGTTCAATCGAGAAGGACAAGGCCCAAGAGAGCAATGACCCTCGACTGCCTCTCTTCAAAAGCAGGCTGGAAAAAGTGCCTGTGCACAGTGACACAACAGATGCAGATTAATGGCTAGCCTGAAGCTACCATTCACTCTTCTAATCATTTTTCCAAAGGTGTTCTGTCTTTCCCCCTGTGGTCAGAGGGTGTGCAGTAGAGAAAGGTTACTTTGATGAATCTCACATCTCAGTTACATTGCTAAACCAGCGCAACAAGATAAATCACTTCAGAGCTCTGAGCTCTTTACTTTCTTTTTTCCTTTTTCTTGGAAAGTAGACAATTTTGGTATTATAGAACATGGAAATACAGTATAGCTTTAATTAATCAAACATTAGATCAGTAATAACTGACAAACTTGGAAAATTATTAGGTAGAACTGGTGATGCTAGGGGTATAAACAGAAAACTCGAGTGCCTTTTTTAGATTAGATAAACATTATTAATCTAATGGGGAAACTGAAAGGCATACAGCAACAGAAACGTAAAAAATATTAATCTAGATTCATATGACAGATAATACAGCCAATAAGTCAACCAATAAACAAATAAAAATGAGCTTAATGAGTACATTGGGTGGAAGCATTGAATTGCCTGAAAGCAGTGGATAGAAAAGCCCCCTAGAGGTGCCTCTTAGCACACCGTGGTGGAATGAGCCTGTGGCTAAAAATAATAATACATTTTATTTATATAGTGCTTTTCTCATGCTCAAGGAGTGCACCAAAAGAGCGCCTCCTGGTGGGGATGTCATGATGGCATTCAATTTTGCCATTATTCTCTTTTCCACAACAGCTTCCAGTGTGTCCAGGGTTGGCCCTGTGATGGACAAGGCTTTTTTCATAAGTTATAAATGTTTATATATATATATATATATATATATATATATATATATATATATATATATATATATATTTTCCAAGAAAATAATATTTCATCACGATAGATTGATAAAATTTTAATTGTCCTTAAGGAGAAATTATAACTTAACAAAGGCTTAAGAAAAATATAAATATAACAAGCCACAGCACCCCCCCCCCAAACATACTCAAGAACTTCAAGATTAGATAAGAAGCAAACTGCTGTCATCTGATAACAGGTTTGTAGGTGGGTTTACAATAATAAACGGACATAGAGGATCTCTATGCGTCAAAATTGTTGCAAAATTATTGGTATATTTAGAAAATGGACAACAAGATAAAAATCGAATTTAGTATAAGTGTGTGAGTAAGTGTTTTCAACAATAGACTGGTGACCCACTTAGAGCTGGGCCTGGCACAGTGCTTGGGGTTCTTCTTTGGCCCCAAGTGACTGCAGTATTGAGAAAAAGCAGTTTAGAAATGTGTCCATCGGTGGCGGTTTATATTGCAGGATTATTTCAGATTTTTCTGGGGGCACAGCTCTCTGCGCCTCAGACACTACCATGTTTATCGGCTGCAAATTAGTATCGTTTTAGGTTTTTTAATCTAATGTGATTTGACAATCGTTGATACACTGTCATGTGGACATCAGTGGTCCACAATGCACACCCACCAGTATGTAACAGATGAACGAGCCTGACTTTAAGAAGAAGAAGAACTCCAGATATGAAAGAAAATTTAGCTATTTCTTTAATGAAACACCTCTTCATAGATTGTTCAACTAAAGAGAAAAAAAACGATAAAGACCTTGGACTGGACAAACCTGAATTCAGCAGAAGGCAAGTGATCGAGGACAAGCTTACACACTGACTTTTTCCAACTCTTGTTATCAAAAACTATAAACTAACTAAGACTATACGGAAAGAGCAGGTCTTTGTGTGTGTGTGAGTTTATTACTTGCAAGGAGATCAGTTCCTGAGTTTTTAAGGCTGCTTTTAGGGTTATTTTATGTAAGTGACCATTTCTCCAAACCATGCATTAAAAAGGTTGAGAATGCTGTGATGTCTAAGCCTGTAATGCAACAAAAGGGCCTTCCACGACAAGTAATCACAGAAACAATTCAATGCTGTTCTAAGAAATGTTATTTATTTCAGTTAATAGAAACTAAATATTAATAAATACAAACAAGAAAAAATATTTGCACACAACTTGACAAAAGACTTGGGATATTCTGATTTAGGTGGTTTGTTATTCTTGAAAGGATTTCAAATGTAGTCTTTGGTGCTCTTGTTCCATGTTGCATTGTGCAGCTGCTTAGTTTTTTCTTTTTCATATTGTGCACAAAAATAGATCTAACCTGGCATCTGAAAATGTGAACAAGCTTGTGTACCTTAGCAACTGGTTGAATGTTAAGGAAGAATAAGGGTGACAGTGGCCTTGAGCATTGTTACAAACATGTCCAAAATATTGTTTTGTTTGTCAGACTTTTAGCAACAAATCCTCTGAGAATTATTTCCAGTATATTACAATACTATTATTTTTATAGCTGATCTAGTAACTGTACATGTTTCCATAATTCATAGTGTACTGTAGTACTAAACATTGTCCTGTATAATTACAAAACATTCAAAGAATCTGTCTTTTCTTTTTATACACTGTGTGTTTCATTCCCTTAGTGTTCTTTAATAATAGACCTACCATTTGTTAAGGTCATGAAGGTTAAGAAGGTTGATCTGAGCAAGAGCTCAAGAAAGAGAAAAACACTCACTTGACAGTGTTGTTCACTATAGGCTATTATTGGTGTCTATAGTTTGGGTGTTATCATGCATCATTGCAAGGCCGCACTTTTAGTTTTCTTCTTATAATAGCCAAGAAGGATAGATTTTTGTTTTAACAGCTGGGTCTTTGAATTTGTGTTACATTGCTGAGCAGGGTTTCATTAGAAGACCCCCCTCATTTGGCTGCTGATGATCAAGTTCTATAAACTGTCTTATTTGGGATCAAATTTTATTCGTCCTCCTAGTTTCATATAAGCCGACCAACACATTTCTGGCTACACTACTACTACTAATAATTCTTTACATTTATAAAGCGCTTTTCTCACTACTCATAAAGCTCTGTGTAGGCAACATTACAGTTTGTATATGTGTTTTTTTTTCTTTTCTCCTGAGCTATGAAGTGCTGCTTCTGTTTATCCCCCCAAAAACTATGCCTCCGCCCAATTTTTTTTTCACCATCCGTCACTGGCATCCATGGTAAGTGAGTGTGCAATGGCTTGGCTTTCTTCTACTGCACCTACTGCTGCTGGGCTATTCATTCAAGCATATCATGCACTGAGGTGGGTACTTTATTTTAAATGTTTGAAGCGCCACGCGTGATGTAGATCTAGATGTAGATGCAGATGCAGATCGAGCAAAGAGGAGGTAAAAAAAAAACCTGTATTTGTTTACCATTGTATCACCGTTTAAGAGTGGGTTTCAGAGGAGCGACCGCTTCTCCTTGGGATGCATTCAGCCCCCCTCTTCACAACACGAGTGGCAGAGATGTGAAGTGGCTGGCGTGTAGCACAGGCCAGGTTGGTTGGCAAGAGAGGCAAGCACAGGGGAACCCCCTAGTGTGTGTGTGTGTGTGTAAAAAAAAAAAAAAAATATATATATATATATATATATATATATATATCAATTTCATATTTAATCTTAAAATATATATTTGAACTAAACACATAAATGTTTCATTATACTGAAAGATAGGTTCACATATTTTTTCGCTATATTGCAATACATTTTATTTTAGTAAGGGGGCTTAGTTGTGTAACCATATTTTCAGATTGCAAGCTTGCAAGAATTTAGTTTTGTTATATGATGATCTGATTTTCCTTTTCTTTTATTCTAACAAACTGCAGTACATTCATAACTCTGATGTTACGGTTCTCACTTACACCAAGCCCTGGGAACATATTACACCAACTATGAGGGAATTACGTTGGCTCCCCAGTGAGTCTCATATTCACTATAAAACTCTGTGAGAGTACAATGGGCGTCAGAGCCTTCTGTGTCTCAGCTCACCCTGTGGAATGCTCCTAGAAGTCCAGTCACTATGTGTGCTTGAAAACAGACTTAAAATTGATCTGATTAATAAATCTTTTGCATAATATTTTTTGCTATCCTTTTATGTATTTTAACTATTTTTGGTATGCTTTGTATCACCATCTTGGGCTGTGAAAAGCATGTTATAAATACATTATTATTATTACTATTATTATTATCATCATCATATTTCACTCTTGCTTTTTAACCTGTTTGTAGTTTTTTATTATTTTAAAGAGCTTTTGTCAACTTTTTAGCTGTTTTAAATGTGCAATATAAACATGACTTGTCTATACAGTTTCAACTAAGTGTAGAAATACCTACCCATCCAAAAGTTGATTCTTGCTTGTTAATGTAAGCATTTAATAGAATATTTATAAAAGTTCACCCTTTATGACATTTTCTTATTTGACTAAGGAAAAAGAAAATGTTTCACAATGTTGAAGTACACAAAAAAGCTGCAGCATGCCAAACAACACTTCCAGCAGCAGTTGCACTGCAGTGCCCCATTCGACATGCCCAGTGTCATATGGTGTGTGTACTAGCAATTAACTGGCACCCTGCCTGGAGTTGAGATATCCCGGGACAGCCTCTGAGCTTGTTTAGGTACGTGGGTTCAATTCAGTGAATGGATGTGATACTAATTTAATGACAAAAAGTTAATGGTGTGAAATCTCCTTTGCTTTTTACACTCTTGAAGATAACACGGTAAATGAGTTGTTAACAATGCAATGTCTATGTAGTGTATGATGGTCAAAGTTACTGTAAATCATTTTTCAGTAAAGATGATTGTTGACAAAGCAGACCAATGTATACACAACTGTCAATTTTCTCATTTACTCGAAGACGGCCATCTGTGACTTTACCCATGTTCTGTTTGCGGTGGGCGGGGGGACTTGTGGTGCCATGCTAAATGCAACAGAATAAATCTAAATCCACTGACGACTGAACACAACACAAAGACAACTCTCATTCTGTAAGAAGCACAAACTAAACTCGCGTGCAGTGCAGATTTGAAAAGGAAAGTGATGGGGTGCTATTAAAGAATGCAGTGAGGCTGAAATCAGCTTAATTAAAAATAGACCAAAGTGAGAATAAATGTGGAGCACTGGACAACAAAGGAAGCCAAATGGAAAAGATCTAGCTGCATCACACATGGCTGAGAGAAAACACTAAGAAGCAGCTAATTGTGAATGATTAAAACAAAATCCCTAAATAGCAGTCAGCACTGATTCATGTAGATCTATATATTCATAAGAAGAAATATTACTTCCCACTGAGTTCAGTTACAGTTCTTGCATTTTAATGTAATGCTACTGTATATTTAATTATTACATGTTTATTTTAAAAGGGTGACACAGAGAGTAGCAATGCAATTATTCTCATCCTGGAAATTTTCATAGTTTTTATTATTATGATGATGATTATTATTATAGTGTATTCATAAGAATTACTTTTAAACACCTTGGAATCACTTCAATTTTTTTTTTTGGTTGGCACGAGAAAACTCCATTTATGACATCTTGATATCTAGTTATGTAAGATGTCAAGCTTTTTGGGGTTCCCTCTCTATTTTTGGCAGTCTAGGCCCTCCAAAAATCATGCCATTTTCAGATATTTTGTGCAAGAAATTACACCCTTATTATAAAGAGTAAACCAACATGTGTTTTCAGCAAAAATGAACAGAAGGACTTGAAGTTCTGCATGCCACATCAAGTGACCCAAGGGGATCACCCCCTTAATGGGATTAAAGGGGTCAGGATTAGGGTAGGAGAGAATTCATGCTCGTTTAAATATTTAAACTTAAAATATACTCCACCACCAAGAACATAAATCACACTAAAACAAACATTCATTTAAGATGCTCTAAAATAGTTTACTCATAAAATGCTGTAGTTCTCATTATGAGGGGCAGTTCAATTAAAAGCAGGAACTTTCATGCTCTGTTCTTATAAAGAGTGCAAGGTAGACATGACGTATTGGACAAACACATGCATATTTGAACTTGTCATTAAGGCCTTGTTCACACGGGCGTTAAAATCGAGCGTTTTTTTTGCGTTCGTAGCGTCCGGTGAGCGCGGATCAAGCGCCGAGTGTTTTCTACACGTAGGAGTCAATGAGAGTGTTCACACGGGCTTTGGTGACGTGCGTTTGTCCGACTGCGCGTTTATACGGCATCAAAAAAACGTTGCATGCAGCTTTTTCTTGGCGTTCAAAACCCAACGAACGCAAGGAAACCGCTTCTAGTTCGTTTTCTGCGTGTTTATTTTACGCTTCGGAGGACCGGATATATATATAGTCTCTCTTCGGGGCTAACACCAAGTCGCATATTGGTTGATCGGCGTGCAATGAGGCATTGCACCAGCTGCAGCAGACAATCAAAAGTGGAAACCGACATCCGACAGTAATTAAAAAACTTGTGCGGAAATTTTCGCATTTCTTCATAAAGCACAAAAAAACTTCCTTTAACCCGACGTTGTGCAGTCAAAGGATGAACCCAGTAGCGGCGGCGATTTTTTCTCTCCCTACATCGCCGTATTACGAGTATTTTTAAAACAAGAAGATTAATATCTAACATAGCAAAATGGTCCATATTGAAAGGAAGCACCTCAAATAAAACGACAAGGGCTTTCATATCCAGTTCCCGACACTGCCTCCACAGGTTAACACACAAACTACAATTTGGGCTGCAGGCTGGCGTTAGACAGAGACAAACGAACGCCGGTGTAGAAGTCAATCGATCGCCACCACAAAATGCAACATAAACGTCTAGGACGTTCAGAGCAAGTTCGTTTATCCAAAAACTTAACGCCCGTGTGAACAAGGCCTAATAGTGGTAGCTGCTCTTTCCCCCCTTCCTGTCAGTTGTAATTAACATGCAGGAGGTACACAGTAGTGTTACACAGCAAATTATTATTATTATATTTCATTCCATCTCAGATTTATTCAAGACTTAAAAATCAGTTTGGGGATGAGTGTCTATTTTCTCTCTAGAGTTTATGATTGGTGCAAGTCATTCAGAAAGGTACTATCATCTCTTCGGTCCACTTAAGGAATTTTTAGGAGGGAAGAAATTCAAGTCGAATGAGGAGGTTATTGACGCCGTGCGAGGATGGATCAACTTACAGTCAAAAGACTTCTACTCTTCTGGGATTAAGAAGCTTCCTGAGCGCTAGAACAAGTGTATTACAGTGGCAGGAGACTACATAGAAAAATAGTGTGTAAGTCGTTTCATTGTATTCAATAAATAAAGTGCAGCTCATAAATTCCCTTTTATATTTGAACAACCCTCGTACATTAACATTTAAAAAGTATAAAATAGATCTTAAACCCCACAGTGGGTTCAAAAAGAGTGCCCCCTAGTGGAAGTAATGAAAGCTGTAAATAAAATGGTCAGAGTTAATTATTTTCATAAAACTTCAAAAAAAAAAAAAAAGAAAAAATGGGGATCAGTAAAGTAGGTATGCTATTTAGATCATGAATATAATCATATTTTTGATATTTGTTTCTTTACCAGTGGTCCCAGCCCACAAAGAGCCAGTCGCAGAAGGCTAAAAATGACAAATTTCAAACATAAGCATGTGGTGTATCCTTTTAGACTTGATTTATGAATATGGTGTTATCTTTTGATTCTTTTCTAACCCTCTTTAGACCTCTACCAGAGGATGAAAAATGATACATGTCTATTACAAGTGAGAATATTTACACTCTACACATTCAAATTGAGGCACACTATTTAATATTTCAAGTATTTGATGTGACTATTCTTTATTATGAAGTAAATCATTATATTTCTGCCTAACACGGTAAGTAACACTAACCTTAGACTTTTTTTGTAATTAATCCAGACCAAGTTGGAAAGATCTGTTTTCACTTTGACATTAAAAAGTCTTTCTGTTGATCAGTGTCAAATATACCACATTAAATTCACTCTGGTTCAATGTTGTTTAAGCTTTTAAGTGGGCGAGTACTTTTCAAAGGCACTATACAGTGGAACTTCGGGTCAAGACCAGTCGCAACCTAATTTGGTCGTGACCTGAAGTAATTTCCCCCATAGGATTGTATGTAAATATAATTAATCCGTTCCGGACCGTACAAGCTGTATGTAAATATATTTTTTTAAAGATTTTTAAGCACAAAAATAGTTCATTATACCATAGAATGCACAGTGTAATAGTAAACTAAATGTAAAAATATTGAATAACACTGAGAAAATCTTGAACAGAGAAAACTAACACTGCAAGAGTTCACGCTACAGCCTTACGAACCGCTCGTTGTAAATACCTTTTTTTTAATGAGTTTTAAGCACAGGGAAAAAAATGAAAATTTGAAAAATCCTTAATTTATACAAAAACTAACCTTGCATGAGTTGAGTTCTGGCATGAAGGAAGTGAGCAGGAATCTGGGTGGAGAGGAGATTACAGTTTTGAGGTAAAGTCCCTCTGTGCGATGCACATCTGACCGAGAACAATGTACTGTACAGGGAGAGACTGAATACGTGCGGAAATCATCGGCGCGTACGAACCGGAAGGGAAACTGGCTTGTTTGTCACCCGAGTGTGTGGTCGTGAACAGATGCAAAAGTTTGGCGAACTTTTTGGTCGTAACCCGATTTGTACATGTTCCGAGACTGTACTTAATTTTCCCATTCATTTCTTTAACACTTTGGGGGCTGAATATTTTTTCCAAAAAACTCAGTTTTCTGAAAAGCACACAATGCATTAGTTTCACAAAGTCAAATCAACAAAGCTAACTTTCCTCCATCCAAAGAGAGTCGAACTAAAACGTAAAGGCAAGTTTTGTCACAGTTTATAGCCCAATACCATCCTCTACCCCTGAATTTCGACAAAAGTCAACATCAGCCCTGAAAGAGTTAAGGTCATGGTGCTTATATGGACTGGCGATTCCAAACTGGACCCACATGAGTGCCAGGGTATGTGTGGGTCTTATAAACAGACTGGCACCCTGTCCTGGGCTGTTTTCCGATTTGTGTCCAATGGTGCCGAGATAAGATCTACACCCCCTTAACCCTGAATTGGATGAAATGTATGTGAGTCTGTTATGTTTATTTAAATATAACTATTGCTGGTTGTAATTACAGCAAAACAACATATAAAAAAAATGCAATGCTTTTTAACATTTTTGACTTTATAATTAACATCAAAGTGATGAAAACAGTGTGACTGGACACAACATTAATTACAGTGTTTTAATTAAAGAGAAAAAAAAAACTTCTAGATTTAGTGAATCTAGTTAATACCACAGGTCATGAGAAAATTAAGTGAAAATCATTTTATTCTCTTAGCAATTACCTAACAGCAGGTTTGGAGGACTGAGGGGTCTCCCTTTATTAGTCTTAAACCCCAACTTGAAGTCACTTCTGATCTAGTCCCAGGTGTTGGTCTCATTTCTTTGTTAGGGAAAGAACTGCTTCCCCAGCAGTATGTTCATTGTATTATTTTTCAAATATGTAAGATATCCTTCATTTCAATTCTCCTGTTGAGGCCTCATATAGCACGCAACACAAGATATCTTTGAACCTATAACTTCGTAAAAAGGTAATATGGTAAGGCTTGCTACAGAAGAGAAAGAGGACCTGCATGGCTCCCACCATATCTACATCTGGCAAACTTGTATTCTGCAGGCCAAAAGTAAGGATTCCTCAAAAATAAGAACAGGAGTCAAATCCACACCCCATATACTAACAACAGTTGGCTACAAGACATGAATTGCATGAAAGAATAAATAGAAAATGACCCTGATCTAAGGAAGCTGATAATAAAGTTGGGAAGGAGCATGAGAGAAATAAATGAAAGTTTGAATGATAATAAACAGAAATAAACAATGAAATGTAACACTCCATTAAGAAGTACAAGTGCATGTTAGAAAAGAGGAAGAGAAAACCTGATGTGAAATAAATCTGCCCAGTGTGATGATGTGAGATATCAGTTAACATTCAGTGGTAAATACCACAATGAAAGGGTAACGGCCTTAGAAAATAAAAGGAAAAGTCTGTGTAATAAATGATTACGAAGACACAGCAAGAGGAAACAAAATGTTATAATTCAGGATGTTTCTGATGAGCTGTGAAGTGACAATCCTATGAACATTCATGTGGGGTTTCTTCACTAAATTCCTCAGCAACACCATTTCCAAAAACCTGGAAACTGAAAGCATAAACAGCTTAGCTGGCAAAAGTAGCATTTTCACTGTCAAATGTGACAGAAATTGGAAAACAGAAAATGTTCTACCCCATGCCAGAAAGAAGGAAGATGTAATTTTTGAGGAAAACGACAATTCAAGCAAATGGAGATAATGAGTTGACCTGACTGAAGCGTCTAGCTGATGTTCTCATGGAACGCCAGTTTCAGTTTGCAGGCCACATTCTCTGCATGCTCCTCAGAACGCCTACCAAAAATGGCCACACTGTGCATGGGAAACCTTTTGACACACCTTTCTCAAAGACCTTCGTAAAGTCAACTTGGCATGGAATGAAACCAATGCCGTTGCTGCTGACCAAGCTTGATGGCGATGGCTTGGCACCCAATGTGCCGCCCAGCAAAGGAGGAACTAAGTCTAATACTGAAGTGTTACAAGTTATGAAAGAAATGAGTATGGTGGATCCAAGCTTTTAGTTCGATAGAGACATAATTTGAAGCTTGTTAAGCGTAAATTTTGCACAAATATTAAAATGTTTTTATTCACATGGAGAACCATAGAATAAATTACCAAGTAGTGTGATAGAGAGTACAATGCAGCAGCCCCTTGTAAGCTCGGACTCCTAAAGTTCTTTTAAATGGCCAGGTCTCTGAATCAGTTTTATTGGTTTTGGGTAATGGGGTCTGATTTATTTCTTGTGGAATCTTCTTGCTAGCGCTGCTACGAGTCTTTCACACCTATCTGACATTATCTGAAAATTCACTTCTGTGGGATCTACTGGCCCTGGCCCACACAAACTGCAGTACACAGCTACTCCCCATCTGCTCAGCTGGGTGTCTCCCTCCCTATGGTCATGGTTAGATTTTTTTCCTATCTCTGTGGTGTGCGAGTAGAAGCATTTCCCTTAGAGATCCTTCACATTAAGTTACCCAGTAATATTTTCTGATCTCTAGCCAACTAATGATGTTTATTTTAGGAAGCAAAATGATTCTATCTGGTGCAGTGAGAGAGGCTGCTGTTGGATTCCAGCCTGATAGTTAACAGGCTGCACACCCAAGTGGCACCAAAGCATGCTGATACTTTTCTATTCCTAAACAATAATGCATTAAACATCGCATTAAGCAATGTGAAGAGATTTTTTCAGTTAACATGAAAACAAATTTTACATCCATAATGCATAAACTTTGCTTTTCTGGGAAGTTTATCCTTGCATTATCTTCTGTATTATTAATCAGGTGCTTCTTTTGTTTTTTTAGCAATTTAATGGTCTTTAATCAGTCAAAGGGTGGAGCCGCTATTGATTATAAAATTTTATAAAAATTGTATATCCCTAATGCATACAAATAAAAACAGAACAACTTCAACATGAGTGTTTATTTGATTTTATCTCTCCTTTCTAGTTTGTTGTAGAATAAAAGCATAGAGAAAAACAGAAAGGTTTGCACTTGGCGTTTACTGATTTGGAGAAGACTTATGATGGAGTGCCATTTCAAGAGGTCTGGAGGTGCATGAGAGAGAAAGGAGTACCAGAGAAGTATGTGAGGATTGTCTAGGATACATACAGTATGAGGGAGTGAGGACTCGGGGTAAAAGCAGTGTTGGGGTAACAGGCCAGATCCCATTTAGGGCAGATCTACATCAGGGATGATCTTTACCACTAGAATTACCAGAGCCTACGAAAAAACTCGTAGATCCGGCCCACCTTAAATCCGTTCGCACCTCTCCGTCAGCGTCTTTTGTCCTGTAAATGTGCCGATAAAGACAAGCAGCAAGCAGCCTGGTATCCCATCCCCCACCGCCACAGAATGTGCACAAAGTTCTACCAGTTCATGCCTTGATTATTTGGGAGTGAGGTGCTGGAGTTTTAGAGTGGAAATAATAGATCGTTATTTGGAACACATGCATTTCATGTGTGTTCCGTTTCTAAAATAATCTGTGTAAACACATTGTTAAAACAGAAACTTTTTCATACTTTAGTAGTACATGACAAAATGTTGGCATAAACTATATAGTGTGAAGCCTGAAGTCCAAAGATCAAATTAACACTTTCACAAACGGTTCAAGGACGATACAACCACTTCTGTGGCGTAGCGGTAAGATTTGCTGACTTGTAATCAACAGTCCCCGGTTCGATCCCGAATGCCTCCTATACAGGTAGTCCCCAGGTTATGGACATCCGACCTATGACTTACGAATGGAGCTGCAGCTGCGACGCATGCGCCTCAGTAACTGCTGCTCCGTCATCTTCGGCCTCGGGACGCTGCAAGTGGTGGCTGGAGGGGGGCAATTTCTCTGCTCGCGCAGTGTAGTGTCCCTTGGGCGGCTCCCAGCGGCAAACGGTTTCAATGCCCACCCACCACACACGGCTGCCCCGTTCGTTCTCGGTGGGTGGCTGCAAGCGGTGACCTGGTTGTGGCTGAACAGAGGCCACTGAGGGTGAACGGGGCGGATGGGGGTAGCATTGTAGTGTGCCTCGGATGGCTGCCTGTTGAATGGGGGCGGTGGTGGGTGATTCACTACCTACCTTTGGCTGCACCGTGTTTGTTCTCAGTGGGCGGACGCTGCAGACAGCATACTGTAGTGGAGGTGACTGTGTGGTGGGCGGGTGGTGAACCGCCCCCATTCATTCTCAATAGCAAGACTGCTTATACTGTTACGTACATAGCAGGAAGTTGTCTCTTGTCAGTACATCAGATATGTTGACGACTGGTGCCTTCCTGCTGTGATAGCGTGTACAGTGCTGTGCAGAAGAGCTCATCTTAACCTTTTGCCTTCACCCTTTAAGAATGTCTCTGAAACACAAATCTGATGCAAGTGCTGGTGATATAGTAAAGAAGAGAAAAACCATCACCATTGAAAATAAAGTAGAAATAATAAAAAGGTCAAAGAGAGGTGAAACTCCATCTTTCATTTGCAGAGCACTTGGTTACAGTCGGTCAACAATAGCATTTATTAAAATAATGTACCTGTTCCGACTTACATACAAATTCAACTTGAGTACAAACCTACAGTCCTTATCTCGTACGTAACCCGGGGACTGCCTGTATTTGCCGTTTTCAGTAGTGACCTGCTCTTATTGTTAATATTATACAGTATACACATACATTTGGTTTGCATCTGTAACAGACGGTGTACATTTATAGGACTTGTAAAAGATACATTTTTTTTCACTTTTATTTTCTCAATCACGATCACGATACATACTACCACCCTAGAGATCTCATGCTGTTAGTTTTTATTTGAAACTGGGAGTAACTGTAGATGTGAATGATGTTTTGAGACAATGGAACTGGACATTCTCTGATCTGGAGGGATAAAAACTGACACACTAGCGCTGGTGAATCTGCCTTCTTTGTATTTCACCGTCACTTGATTTTTTTTTATTCTGTTTTATTGAGTGTTCCTCCTCACACTGAATTAGTATGCACCTTATGGTCTATGATGTCAAAAAACCAAAAAAAAAACAGAGACATAGATATATTGATGATATTTGGAATTATTCATTTTATGACCAGTATAGTACATTTCAGAAAACATTGTGGCACGGATTCAACATTATTCATATTCATTCGCATAACATCTTGCGGTTGTAATCGGTGACTGCATGTTTTTTTTTTTTCCCCGATATTGCCAGTGTCCACATTGCTGTATGGGGCTGTTTCTTTTGTACTCCAGGACATGCAGAGGAAAGAATAGCACAGAGAGGTCAGTTCAGCACTATATGCAATCATCAAATTCAAATGTTAACAGTTCACACACACGCAAGGACCGTCCTTCCTACATTTACGACATGTGTACCTGTTACAATGCGCACATTTCTCTCTGTGCTGTAGTTCCTATTACATTGAAAGGGCACCTGACATTGACTCAGTTTACTTTCCTGGGGAAAGCAGATGCCTTGGAACAGAAGCTTGTCGATGTTGCATTCTCCTTTTCTTTTTCCATCTCCTTTTCTAGTAAGATGTGATGATGAAGTTCCTCTGCAAGGTGATCCATGAACACTCTTCTTTTCTCAGTGGCCCCCGTGCATGCCTTGCACAGTACATGTGCATTGATCGCTGCCAAGTCAAGCTTGTTATAGCACACAGCAACTGGCCACCTGTGTGTTCCTGCTCGCACTAAATAAGCTCACGCCTTCTGGTGCACGATGTCAACGCAGCACGGAGAAAAAAAGAAAGAGACAAATATATGGGACATTGGGTATAAATTTATTGTAATTGTAAAAGTTAGCTTTTTTCAGTTTTATTCTCTTAATCGTGATCATGCTGTACCCCCCACCCCACCCCGCCCCTCCTGATCTGACTCTAAGTAACAGCGGCAGCATAAATTCACACCTGATATGACGCTGTTCGTTTTCAAATAATATTGCATTAGTGCGATGATGTTTACTTATTGGTACTATTCTGGTCATAAAATGATTTCTTCAAAATGTCACATATATTGTCTCTTTATTTCAGGTGTGTAATAGAAACCACAGCATAGAGAGAAGTGTGTACATTGAAACAGGTACACATGTCGTAATTGTATGAAGGACGGTCCTTGTGTGTGTGTGTGAACTGTTAACATTTGAATTTGATGATTGCATATGGTGCTGAACTGACCTCTCTGTACTATTTTATCTTCTGCATGTCCTGGAGTACAAAAGAAACACAACCCAATACAGCAACGTGGAGACTGGAAAGATCAGGGAAAAAAAAAAAATACGGTCACTGATTACACCTGCAAGATGTTATGTGAATGAATATGAATAATATGAATAATGTTGTGTCTGTGCCACAATGTTTTCTGAAATGTACTATACAAGTCATAAAATGAATAATTCCAAATATCATATACACCTATGTCTCTGTTTTTTTTTTTTTTTTGACATCATAAACCGTATGGTGCATACTAATTTAACGTGAGCAGGAACACTCAATAAAACTGAACAAAAAAAAATCAAGTGACAGTGAGATACGAAGAAGGCAGATTCACCAGCATTTGTGTGTCAGCTTTTATCCCTCCAGATCAGAGAATGTCCAGTTCCATTGCCTCAAAACACCACTCACATCTACAGTTACGCCCAGTTTCAAATAAAAACTAACAGCATCAGATCCCTAGGGTGGTAGTATGTATCGTGATCGTGACTGAGAGAATAAAAGTGGAAAAAAAAAGGTAACTTTTACAAGTCCTATAAATGTACACCTTTTGTTACAGACGCAAACCAAATGTATATGTTTACTGTATAATATTAACAATAAGAGCAGCTAACTACTGAAAACGGCAAATATAGGAGGCAGTCATAATCGAACCGGGGACTCTTGATTACAAGTCAGTAAATCTTACTGCTACGCCACAGAAGCTACTGTATTGTCCTTGAACCTTTTATGAAAGTGTTTATTTGATCTTTGGACTTCAGGCTTCACACATTATATAGTTTATGCCTACATTTTGTCATTTACTACTAAAATATGAAAATCATTTCTGTTTTAACAATGTGTTTACACAGATTATTGTAGAAATGGAACACACATGAGATGTGTTCCAAATAACGATCTATTATTTCCACTATAAAACTCCAGCACTTCACTTCCAGATAATCAATCAAGGCATGAGCTGGGAGAACATTGTGCACGTTCTGCAGCTGTGGGGGGATGGAATATTAGACTGCTTGCTGCTTGTCTTTATTAGCACATTTACAGGACAAAGGACGCTGACGGAGAGGTGCGATGGGATTTAAGGTGGGCTGGATCTACGAGTTTTTTCGTAGGCTCTGGTAATTCTAGTGTTAAGTCCTTGTAGCACTGTCATGTAAAATATTTTCTGGCTTGTCTTTCGTCTCCCTGTGTCCTCCCTCAATATAAACCCTGTTTTCACCCAAGCATGTATATAAAAGTGTGAGGAAAAAAACAGGTATGTTGGGCAGACAGCAACAAGGAGGACCTTTCTGAGGTACATTCAGATGCAATAATTTACAGGAGGTTGCCATGGTAATGGACGCTAATCTACTATTAAAAAGGAGTGCAAAAAGGGGAAGAAAAGAACAATACTGAGCAGAAGCTTTGTGGTGGAGGATACAGGCGTGGACTATCCAAGGCCAGACAGGACAATTACCTCATTTAAAGGTCGAAGTCCTTCTCAGTTTGGAGGTGGCCATCTCAAAGACATTACCAATTGACGTGCTACAGAAAGAAATGGATGGGACAGTTAATAGGGTCAAGATTGGGTGAGCTGAAAACAATCATTATTGTTCTGGGATAGCATGTTCTGGAAACAGTAAAAATGAGAGGAGAAAAGACTAGAGGTTCATTTAAGGAGCAACAGAACTGTATGGTCTTTGGGTATTCAAAGATTTTCTCTTTTCATTTTAATTGTATACTAAATGTGTTATAGTGTTGGAGTATACGGTTACAAATCCAACTGCTGCCATTTATTTTCATGATTTGTATATAACTGATTTATTACATTTGTTCTCCTCTTTGTCTGTTGCACTGGTTCATTTTCTTTACAATAATTCTTATTTAATATGTCAATATCGCAGGAAGGTGTCCGAAGGCGGTTTAGGGTTGACCTATGTTATAGACAGCCGGGGACCTTGCCCTAATGGGAGGCCCGGAGAAGCAGGGGACCGGGAAAGGGGCAATTCCTACCCTGGAATGCAAGAGGGCAGCCCTCCGGGATTGCATAGAAACCATAGAGCTGGGAAGCTCAACATTGTGGGGACCCATGGCCACTGCCAGGGGATGCCTGGATGGTTCAGAAGACATGGTATGCAGCACTTCTGTCACACCAGGAAGTGCTGCTGGACCAGGAAGCAGGCAGACCCGGAGTGCTTCCGGGTGCACAGGAAGGTCATCAGGGAGCACCTGGACCACATCCGGGTGCATTATAAAAGGGGCCGCCTCACTCTATTCAGGGAGAAGTAGTCGGGAGGCAGATGACAGAGCTTGTGAGAGAGGAGTGGAGGGGGCAGAAGAAACAGAGAAGTGTTATATAAGGACTGAGTTGTGGTGAGAGTGTGAATTTGGGGCACTGTGTTGTGTACTACAAAGAACTGTTTAATAAATGTGTGTGCTTTTGGACATTGTGTGTCCTTGGTGTCTGTCTGGAACTGGGCTGATCTTTCACACCTGCTATCCAGATATTGTACGTCACCAAAAGCGTGATGACTTGTAGTGGTATCATCCGGGATTGGGCAAAGTGTTACATCCTTACCTCTAACCCATGGGATAAAAGACCAAATCCCCCTGGTTTAGGCTTTTTGCTGATGCCATTACATTGTGTAGCACCAGAAGAGAGGAAGTGAAGAGGAGGTTGGAAGATAGAGGACTGAAGATAAATAAGAAGATGGAATATGAGGTTTAATGATGATTAGGATTATAAAGTTGGCCTGCAGGGAAAGTTATTGAAAAAAGTGAATAAATTTAAATATCCAAAATCAGTGGTAGCCCAAGATGGGGAATTAGTAGCATAGATAAATCATAAAGTACAGTGTGGATGGAACAATTACAAGAAGGTATCAGGAGTATTGTGTGATTGAAGAATTAAGGTGAAGGTTAAACGTAAGGTTTAAGACCGCGTTAAATGAGAAATGATGTATGGAGCTGAGATATGGGGACAGTAAAGGGAGCACAGGAGAAGAAGTTGGATGTGGCAGAAATAAGAACGTTTAGATGGATGTATGGAGTTACAAAAAAGGACAGAGTAAGAAATGAGACAACCAGTGATACAATAAAAATGGGAGAGATAGCTAAGAAAGAAAGTACAGGAATGTAGGCTGATGTGGTGTAGACATGTGATGAGGAGAGACAATGAATATGTGGGCAAAAAGAGAGATGGGAATTGAAGTGCATGGGAAGATAAAGTGAGTGAAGGCAAAGTGGAGGAGGATGGAGAAAGTAAAAGAAGATCTGAAGGAAATGGGCTTCACTAGAGAGGAGGTGCAGGGCCATGCAGTTTGGAGAAGACTGATCAAGCACATCGACCTTACACAGAAGTGGGAAAAGATGAAGAGGAAAAAGGTTATACAACTGGCTCTTTTCTGTCTTAATTCCATATTCTTTGAAATCGAAAACAGGAGCATTACTGAGCAGACAGTTACAGAAGAACTGCAATACCACCTCCTGAAAAAGTACCAAATGTGTACTCACCCTCCACTTGTAACTCCATTCTTATTGAGGTGTGTGCGTGGTTCACTAGATGCCAGTTTGAGAAGTTCATTCCACTCTCTCTCCCACTCCTCTTCTGTGTAAACTAAACCAGACTGCAGAAAAGGAAAGAACGCATCAGTGCATTTGTATAAATTACACCAAGTGATGAAAAAAAGAGAATTCATCCACCTGTGTACTTCAGTACCCACTCCCCCATGTTAATCTTGTGATGTACATTGTCAAAGAGAAATATAGAATCTCTATCACATGAAATATATTCCCATATTGGGTTTAATTTCTTCAACAAAACAGAGTCTTTGGACTGTTTGAAATCCACACAAACACAGGTGAATCATACAGTAAAAAAAAAACAACCTAAGACGCCTGCTCAGATCACACCATAAGAAAAGAAACAAAGGATGCTGCTTAACAAGAAGTACTATGAGGTAGTGGTGGTTTCGTGCTTTACCAAGTCCTCATACATTCCTGCCAATACACTGTGTCATGCATGCATGTCAGAGGGTCACCCTGAAATAACAGCCATATGACAGAAGGAGGAAAAAGATTCTCTGGTCTGATGAGACAGAAATTGAACTCTTTGGGCAGAACTCCAAGCACTAAGTCTGGTAACGACCAGCCACTGATAATCACCTTCTTAATACCATCTCTACGCTGAAGCATGGTGGTGGCAGCATCGAGCTATGGGGATGTTTCTCAGCAGCATGGTAAAGGAAAGTGTTTAGAATCGAGGGAAGGATGAATGCATCCGATTTTGAGAAGTCCTTAAACAGTGCACACCACTTCAGACAGGGAGAACGGTTCACCTTTCAGTACGACATACAGCCAAGTGTGCTTTCGGGACAAGACTATGACTGTCCTTGAGTGGCTAAGCTAAAGCCCACTTACACCTCATAGAACATGTGTGGAGAAAGCTAAAGATGGCAATTTACAGATGCTTCCCATCCACTGTAATAGAGCTTTAGTGGACCTGCCAGGAGTAATGGGGTAAACTGCCCAAATCCAGTTGTGTCAAGCATGTAGACGCTTACTCAGGAAGGCTCAAAGCTGTTATTGCTGCCAAATGGGCTGGTCTCGGGTTTGTTGGTAATGGTCAGTTTTTGGGTAAGACAAGACTCGATAACTGAGCTATTTCATTATTAGTATTAATCTATAGTTCCCCTCTAGTTGTGTTTTCTACTGTATTTAGACCTGGTAATAAACGTTGGTCGTTATGGTTGGGATAAGAGGTAGAATATTAAACAGAGATAATGGTGATGGTTCTAAAGTTATTGTTTAGAGCTCTACAGAATCACTTCAGTACAACTTACTGCCACCTGTTCAAAGCGCAGCTTATGAGTGTTGGCAGCTGCAGCACCTTCAGCAAAGTCCAGTGCCACATCACTCATTATTTTTCTCACCTCCTGTCCAGTTTTATACTTCCCATCATTGAAGGCGACTCTCTTGGCATGCGCCTTTACTCCTGCTCGTGCAGCTCACACTCACATTGCCTCTTTTGTTGCATCACCAAGCTAAACTGACCAATCTGATTGCTCTTAAAGGACTTGAAACACACACACAGATCTCTGCATTTTATTACACAGTAGATTCAGTAGGTCCAAGTTTTAAAAAAAAAAAAACTTACTGTTTGATGTGTTAATTTTCTGGTGGCATGCACAAACATATTTGATTACAATGTCAAAATGATATCTTAATGGCTTAATGATATTTAACTTCTTTATCTTCTCTCAGCACACACTTTTGCTCTTCCTCATGTGTCTTAACACTCACACTTCCTCTCTCGTCGCATCATTAATGCCAAACTGACCAATCAGATTGCTCTGAGGGACTGGACACTCAGACCTTAGTGTTTTATTGTATAGTAGTATTTCCTTATGTTGATGTTTAGGTTAGCATGATATTGATAAAGACACTATTATATAGTATAGAGGCAGCTAAAGGGCTCAAATGAAGGTAATTATACGCCAGACCAGGGGATGGCAGAGTGCACTGATCCTTTCTCTGTTTCATCAACAGACCGATCATGGGAAATTTTGCCTAGATTCAATGACATCACTTCTGGTCATGGGCCCGAGGATGCAACTTCCCCTGCCTGACAATGAAACTGCCATGCCTGTCTGTTCGTTTTTTGGACTGAGATCAGTTAAGACAAGTTTAATATGAACCAAACCTTCATCTTTGGCAGCCATACTTCAAGTATATGGGTAGCTGCTCCGAAACGTTTTCCTGTGTTGTCTGAATCCTTTCACAAGTACTATATAATGCACTAATATATACTATTACATAATAATGCATTATCATTCAGTTTGTCTGAAAGTTGTTACTTGCTTTTAGCTGAGGTTGAAGAAGGGGGCCCGATGTCTTGTCAAGACCAGGGGTTTATGGACTTGAGTTCTTTGTGTAAATGAATGATTTCATTTTCTAGTATTAACCAAGGTTTAGCTACAAACTTGTTACTCAGATTTACATTCCAAGTCTTTTCTGCAAAACATTCCCTTCCCACACTTAAAAAATCAAGTGTTTGAAGTACACTTACTTAAATAAAAAACATATTTTAAATTGTGGTTCTGTAGTCATAACTACAGCCTTATGCTCCTACCTCTTTGTTTTGCTGTGTTTGCTGCCATCTCCATCGTCTCTTCAGGGCTTCCCGCTCAGTACCACTCTTCATCATGGCATACAGAGATTTTCTTAACATCAGATCCCTGTCATGAAATCCCCACATTCCTGAAAGACAAATATCACTTTAAATAGCAAAATTAAAATAGAAATGCAAATATTTGCTCATTTGCAAATCTCCTATTAGCTGCCTAAGCCGTCACAAAGCAGAAATGGTCTCACCTGTTTGAAGTCTTATGGGCCCTATGAAAGTAGAAGGAGAGTATTGGCCCACCACTACTGCCTATGTACAGCTGAATCCCACAATCTCCAACTTAATACTTTTTAAAAAAATAAAATAACATAAGGTAAATAGATAAATTGTAAGTTACAAGGAATGCACTGCAATTTGTTATTATGTGTCCAGAAGTTTGCTAATATTATGAGATAAAACGGGTCGATAACATAATACAGTCGATCCTCAACACTCGTGTGTTTAACTTTCATGACTTCAAGCATTTGCGAGATTTTATTAGTAACCTCGTTTTTAGTTTTGCAAATTTGTAGGTCTCACGGCTATGCATAACAGAGAAAAAAAATGGGAGGTGCAATTTGTGTTAAGTTTGGGGAGCATCTAGTATCCCATTAGGCACTTCTGTGGTCTTGAACACCCTACCATTGTAGTGTAACTGTGCATTCATTGTTTGATGTTGCAATTACGCCTCCACTGCGTAGTGCAAGTCCTTTGGGCTCCAATTCCATGTGATGTGACTTAGTGAGAATAAAAATATGTTAGGTAAACCTAAAATAATAATTTTATTTATATAGCACCTTTCCCATGCTCAAGGTGGGATTATGTAACATTGGATACAAATATATTCTGCTTAGAAAACTAAACAGATAAATACAGGATATACAAAGCATTAAACAGAATACAAAAAAAGTAAAATACCAAATTCAATACTAAATGAAAAGCCTGAACCAATGACATAATTTGTGATATAATACACATACATACATACATACACACACACACACAAGCACACACACATTATCCTGAGAATCTGGACAGAGAGGCAAACTGAAAGAAGGGTCAGAATGTTAGTTAACAGTCTTCCTGAACAGGTGAGTTTTAAGTTGTGTTATTAGAATGAATGCACTCAGCCGATCTATTTAATTTAGAAAGGTCATTCCAAAGGCTGGGCTTTCTACAGCTGAAGGCCCCGTCACCCACAGAGTACAAGTTAGTGAGGGGCACAGGACTGTCAGAATCAGAGGATCTTAGTGGGTGAAAAGGAGCAGAGTGATAAAGAGGGTCACTGATGTAGTCTGGTGCAACACCATTTAAAGCTTTGTAGGTTATTAATAGAATTTTACACTCGATCCTGTAAGACACAGGGAGCCAGTGGCAAGGCAAAGCAGGATGGGTGTGATGTGCTCACTGTTGCTGGTTCATGTAAGGACTCTTGCAGCATAGTTTTGAATCAGCTGGAGCTGTGATATAAGATTAGGCAGCATTGGCTACGAGTTTGGTGTAAACAAATTGACTGTTCCTTATATCCGCAAAAAGGAGGAAAGTAAAGGCTGCCGATCCCATTGTCCCTTGCAGCCTCAAGGTTAAATGTCAATTCACCTTTGGTATTCTCCCATACTCAGAGACCCTTAAGGATCTCAAGCGGGGTAGAAAGCCGATGCATCCTTCATGATCTCCAATGCCATCCATCAGCTGTGAAGGACAGAGTGTTGAAGGTGATGTTGAGACCTTGTCAGTTTCAGTGTGTTCCGCTAGTAGCGATTAAAGTGTTTTGATTATTATTATTTTTTTTTTAACTGTGATGTTAGCACAAGAGGTCACAAATTCTAAGAAATAATAAAGACCAAAGGTTTTACAAGTTCAGTTTTTTTCTTCCGAGTAATTTCGAGTGGCATGATAACACAACCATTTAATAAGGAGATCAGGTTTTGCACTCTGGGTCCTTTCTGAGTACTGGATTAAGTGGGTTATAAAATGACATTTCTTTTTATGGATTATTTCTGGGTATATAAAGTGTATATTTTCAGAAATAATGTTTTGTTTTAAAGAATTCTATGTACAAAAGTGTATTTTAACCTGTCTCTTGCAAAAGAGGTCATGGGAACCTAACCCCGTATTTCCCATAGGTTCAATGTTTTAACAATTGCGTCTTTGACTTTCCTGTCATTTTCCAGCAACGTTACCCCTGTCAACGCTCAGGACTGACTATAATCTTAAAACTCCTTAATCCAGTTTGGGCCTGCAGTGGGGCCAGGGCCCATTTTGGCAGCACCCAGTCAAAGCAGGAAAGAGACTTGGGTTCCATCACAGAATCTGCTTATGGACACACACCCTTCTAAACTCACTCAGTGACTATTTGGAATCCAGAATTAACCTAAGCTGTACATATTTTATGATGATGGGTGAGGTCTTATGCAGACACACATTGGATTTGCAAACTCTCCTAAGACAATGATGGATCTGTGTAGCAGCGGTGCTACCCACTGCTCCATGCTGCAATGAAATACTGTAGGTGTCATATCATAATATATATGCAAAGGTTTATATGTCCAAGGTGAATGAGCACAACAAGAGACATACAATACAGGACAGAGCCTAAATAAATCAAATACTGATAGACTACACTTCACATCGTCAACCCATATTAACTCATCTCTAGAATCATTTTAATGTAAACTCTTGAGATTTTGTTTTCCATATGGACATTATTAAGTTAAAACCTGGATTAAACTGTTAATGTTACAAGGAGTTGATTCAAATTTTAGTTTTTCAATTATCACATTAGACAACTGATTGTGTCTGTCTATGATTTATTTTATTTATATACAGACATGGACAAATTTGTTGGCACCCCTCCCAAAAAAAGAAGAACCCACAATTTTCTCTGACGTAAACTGAAACTGGCAAAAGTAATTGGCACCCATCATTGTTTATTCCGTATTTAACAAAAATCAGACTTTGCTTTACATTTTTGAATATTTCAAATGATAGCACAAATGAAAATAGCGTTGACAGAAATGATGGGACCCTTAACCTAATAATATTTTGTTACCTAACCTTGAAAGTTTGCAATCACCACACACAAGCAATTCCTGGAGATCTCCATGAGACTTCTGCACCTGTCAGTGGGTCGTTTGGCCCACTCGTCCTGTGTTGTCGGGTTTCAAGGGGGTCTTCTCCAGGCAGCATGTTTCAATTCTTCCCATAGATGTTCGATAGCATTTCAAAGCAGAGCTCATAGAAGGCCTCTTAAGAATAGTGTAATGTTTTGTTCTTAGCCATTCTTGGGTGCATTTAGCTGTGACTGAGACAGAGCTTTCTGACACTGGGCAGGACATTTCACTTCAGAATGTCTTGATAGTCTTGAGATTTCATTGTTCCCTGCACAGATTCAAGGCACCACGTGCCAGATGCATCAAAGCAGCCCCACAATATAACTGAGCCTCCTCTGTGTTTCACAGTAGTTATGGTGGTCTTTTCTTTGGGAAATTTTTTTCATCTGTGGACATACAGCAGAGCTGACGTGACTTGCCAAAAAGCTCCAACTTTGTCTCATCTGTCCAAAGGACATTCTCCCAGAAGCATTGTGGCTTCTCAACATGCAAATTCCACATAGGCTTTTTTATGTTTTTCTTTCAACAGTGGAGTCCTCCTGGGTCTTCTTCCATTGAATCCACCGTCACTCAAAAAGTGATGGATGGTGCAGTCAGACACTGATGGACCTCAACCTTGGAGTTCAATCTGTACCTCTTTGGAAGTTGTCCTTGGCTTTTTGTCCTTCTGCCCTTTCTGGTGTTGATTTTCCCCTTGTGAATGCATCCAGGGAGGGTGTCTCATGGACCTTAAACTTCTTAAAATTTGCAACTGCTGTCACAGGAGCATCAAGCTGCTTAGAGCTGGTCTTCTAGCCTTTGTCTTTAACAAGCTTGTCAAACATTTTCTTTCTGACCTCCCCAGACAACTCTTTGCTTTACGTTCTCTGGTCCATGTTCAATGTGGGACACATGATGAGACCAAACAGCAGAGGGACTACTTTCCTCCATTGTAATCGGCGGAAAGACTGACTGCACGATTGGAGACATAATCTATGTGATACTAATTAAAGAAAACAATGAGTTGGAAAAATAACTCTGAGTTGGTTATGATCTTTTCTAGGGGTACCAACAAATGTGTCCAGGCCATATTAGAAAATCTTTGTAGAATAAGAAACACTTGATTTCTTTTCACACTTGCTTTGCTTTACTCAATCACATATCAAAGGCATGAAGGTATACTGGAGACGATTGCTTTTCATTTTATCACTTACAAGGAGGCAGACAGCACTTTTTCAATGAGCTGTAAGGGAATGAACATGTGTCAGTGTCTATACAGTATAAATATGAAGTGATAAAAACAGGTATGCTATCATAAGAGACAGTTAGTGAAGCTGGATTCACGTCTCTGTCTATGTGGATTTTCCTCAGATGTTAAGCTTTTTCTCCCACATGCCAAAGATGTGAGTGTTAGTTTGAGTAGTGAGTCTAAACTGGTCCTGTATGAGGGAATATGGGGGCTTGCTAATGTGACCGGTGTTAGACTGGCACCCTATTTTAACCCTGTAATTAGCCATGTGTCCAGGATAAGGAGCTAATAATGCTTTGCAATGGTCTCACCTAAAGAGGCGGCATGCAGAAGGCAGTTTCCATCCCCAGTTGTAGCCAGTGGAAGAAGACGCTTACAACTCGTGCACATGGTGGACCACCAGTTCAGACGACCTGATGAGAAAGAGAAAAGCCACAGTAATAAGCTTAGGGTTAATGAAAATTGATGGTTAAGATATGATAATCACTGGGATCTGTTAAAGAGTTATGTAACAGACATGCCCATATTATGCAGGAAAAGGAGTTGCCTCATATGGCAACTATTAACAGAATTCAGTAAATTCAATACTTGTAAGAAGCTGGCAGCTTAAATGTAACAACAGTAACGCTGTCAGCTCCCTAACATGACATATATATAAAAAAAAACTTCTAAGACCAGTTTTACATTCATGTTGCAACGTCTCTATTGACAAAAAGATGATGTTGCACAGTGCTGAAGACAAATAGAATATCTTGGTCAGATTGTAAAAGATTGATCCTAATCAATGTAGCATTGTTCAAAATGACATCTTGTGGTAAAATATCACTTGACATAACGGGCCAAAACAGTTATATTGCCCGAAGCTTACAAATTGTGTGCCAGTATGCGTAACTAACTATGCATGTGTGTGTATGTCCTGTGATGTGAAGTCTTCAAAGTGCTACTTACATTGATGATAGGAAGAAGGAGAAATGGGAGGAAAGCACAAAATCATAATGGCTTCATGAACACACAACCAGATCACACACACACACAAACACCCAAATGTTTACACAAGGGAAATCGAAACAATTCAAAGAACATTATACTTGGACTCCGTCCTGCACTAGTAAGGCCACAGATATAGGCTATGTAGCCAATGGATATTTAAACCTACCAACTCCTCTCTTTTTATTTTCTCATATACGAAGTATAGGGAAAGTATTGTAATCATCCAAAAATTCAATGTCGAGATTTTGATGAATCTTGACGTTTTAGACCTCTTTGAATCTGAAAATACCATTTTTGAAATTATATCTGTGTGTGTATATGTAAACATGATAACATGAGTACACTTTCACATAGGTCAATCAAATTTTCCATAAAATTATTAGGTACAAAACGTGAATTTCTATCAACTTTTGGGTTGTTTCTGCTAGCCAGAAGTGGTACTTTACCTGAACATATACTCAATTTTTTTTTTTTTATTCATGCAGCTGCAGAGTCAGGTTTATTCAACTTTACTTGTATAATAATTGTTCAATATATTAATTAATTAGATTTGATTTGTTGTATTGATGGTTCTTTAAAGTACATAATATAAAAATATATTGTATTGCGGTTAACTCCTCAAATATCCATCCCCATATCTGAGTATACGAGAAAGTCTAGGGGAGACCACTCCTAATTTTTAAAATTTATTTTAATATACTATTCAAAACACTACTGTACTCCTATTTTAATAAGCGGTAACTGAAGAGCTCTTATGGATGTAATTCTACCGCTGCACCAGGGGTTGGCACTGTGTCTTAACATTTTCCTCCCTCTGCAGATTGGATGATTGATGGCTAGAACACCTCTGACATCACTTCCGGTGTATGTCCACCTGGACCCGCCTCTTAATGTCGGGTGGACTGAAAGCCTGAAGCTCCACCGTCTTTGGCAGTTCTGTTTGAACTCATGTCTGCAGAGATGACGCTGCAATAACTGTGTGTGGTTTTACTTTTGCTACTTCCAATTAAACGGGGTGCCCATCTTGGCATCCTATATCTTTATCGTTGTCCTTTACATCTGATATCTTTACTCTATGCACTTAATAATTAAATGTACAATGTTTAAAATAAACTGTACCCCTGGACAGGCATTGGTACCCCATGAATCTTTCATTTAAACTGCCTTGTGAATATGGATGAATGTAATGTTACTTGTACTTCAAAGAAATCTATACTAATAAACGGCAAAGCCCTCACTCACTCACTCACTCACTCACTCACTCACTCACTCACTCACTCACTCACTCACTCACTCATCACTAATTCTCCAACTTCCCGTGTAGGTAGAAGGCTGAAATTTGGCAGGCTTATTCCTTACAGCTTCCTTACAAAAGTTGGGCAGGTTTCATTTCGAAATTCTACGCGTAATGGTCATAACTGGAAGCTGTTTTTCTCCATTTACTGTAATGGAGATGAGCTTGAAACCCGTGGGGGCGGAGATTCGTCTGACATCATCACGCCTCCTACGTAATCACGCAGTACGTAGAAAACCAGGAAGAGGCCCAAAAAGCGCT
>JANRMT010062827.1:37516343-37579451 GCA_026402145.1 Polypterus bichir lapradei | reverse complement strand
ATAAAATTAAAAAAAAAAAAAAAAAAAAAAAAAGAATTTGATTTGTTCCTGGGGGAAATTTGTCTGTCTATCTATTGTAAAAGGACACAAAACAATGTGAAAGAATTATGGCACCACCGAGGAGACGCCGTATAATTAGAAGCAAAGTTAAACAAAGAAAACAATCAATGCAGAGTGGTCCTCTCAGACTGGAGTTCAGAATAGAGCTAACTTCAAGATGGCCAAACTGCTGGTCATATGACTTTCAGTCAAGAAGGTGCGGGTCAGGAGGACAAACAACAGAAGTGACATCAGAGGTGGAATGGCTTTCAGTCTTCTGTCCTACAGAGGGAGGAATATGGAAGGCATTAGCAAACAGCTCCATCCCCTGGTTTAGAAAGGTAACTACTATTACCAGAGCCTACAAAAAAACTCGTAGATCCGGCCCACCTTAAATCCGTTTGCATCTCTCCGTCAGCGTCTTTTGTCCTGTAAATGTGCCGATAAAGACAAACAGCAAGCAGCCTGCTATTCCATCCCCCACAGCTGCAGAACATGCACAAACTTCTCCCAGCTCATGCCTTGATTGATTACCAGGGAGTGAAATGCTGGGGTTTTAGAGTAGAAATAATAGATCATTATTTAGAACACATGCATTTCATGTGTGTTCCGTTAATCTGTGTAAACACATTGTTAAAACAGAATTATTTTTCATATTTTAGTAATAAATGACAAAATGTAGGCATAAACTATATAATGTGTGAAGCCTGCAGTCCAAAGATCAAATAAACACTTTCACAAAAGGTTCAAGAATAAGACAACAGCTTCTGTGGTGTAGCGGTAAGATTTACTGACTTGTAATCAAGAGTCCCTGGTTCGATCCTGACTGCCTCCTATATTTGCCATTTTCAGTAGTGAGCTGCTCTTATTGTTAATATTATACAGTACACACATACATTTGGTTTGCGTGTGTAACAGATGGTGTGTATTTGAAGGACTTGTGAAAATTACCTTTTTTTTCACTTTTATTCTCTCAGTCACGATCAAAATACATACTAAGGGGAGCTGACGCTCTTAGTTTTTATTTGAAACTGGGAATAACTGTAGATGTGAATGATGTTTTGAGGCAATGGAACTGGACATTCTCTGATCTGGAGGGATAAAAGCTGACACACAAATGCTGGTGAATCTGCCTTCTTCGTATCTCACCGTCAACTGATTTTTTTTTTATTCATTTTTTTTCGAGCGTTCCTGCTCACGCTGAATTCGTATGCACCTTATGGTCTATGATGTCAAAAAAAACCAAAAAAAAAAAAAACCAGAGACATAGGTATATATGATGTTTGGAATTATTCATTCAGAGAGGTCAGTTCAGCGCTATATGCAATTATCAGATCCAAATGTTAACAGTTCACACGCACGCAAAGACCGAACTTCCTACATTTACGACACATGTACCTGTTGCAATGCATTCGATCCAAAGGACGGTGTATGTAAGGATGGTGCATGTGTCCAAAACATTAACATTTATATGTTACTTACATAAAAGCCAGATCAAATGTTATTTACCTTGAGTTATTTACTTACTTCCTACTGCGTAAAGTCAAAGGAGACTGCAGAGGGCATGCTCAAAAAATACCTGTAATGCCACAAAAAGTGTCTGCTGACACTTTAGTATGCAAGCAATGGCACGATAATGCAGTTAGACATTTTTTTGGGGCACATACACCTCTAAACACTAGCGTGGAGAGTCGCTCGCGTACTGAAGAGTCTATAGCTGCAGGTGGAAGCTGCCTTGCTGTACTTTGTATGTAAGATCCAGATCGAATGTTATTTACCTATTTACCTTAATTTATTTACTTACTTCCTACAGCATAAAGTCACAAGTAGAATGCAGAGCTTCTCATGTACATATACAAAGTACAGCGATCGCAAAAGTGCATTCTTGCTACGATGTAGAACCGTTGTCATGATCTCAGTTCACCTCTGTTATAGTGCATGTTTATGTGAAAACAGCAGTGTCAAATGCGAGGGGGGATGGGATCGTGAACGCGGCTGAGAGAATAAAACTGAATAAAAAAAAAAGCTAACCTTTACAAGAATAAGAGCAGCTCACTTTTCAAAACGGACTCGTCCGGGATTGAACCCATGAAGTTTTGATTACCAGTCAACAGTTGATACCGTTGCTCCACCGAAGCGGTTGTAGCAAATGCATATCAATGTCGCACCCTAACGCGGGTTCTTTTTCTGCAGTTATATTCTTGAATAGAAGTGTACTTGTTCTGTTATATTTGTACCTTTTGTAAAAGTATTTCTTTGATATTTGGAATTCAGGCTTCACACATTATACGCTTCATGTCTACATTTTGTCAATTATTACTAAAACATGAAAAACGTTTCTGTTTTAATGATGTGTTTACATACATTGTTGTAGACATGGAACACACATGAAATGCATGTGTTCCAAATAACGATATAGTATTTATAAAAGGTGTCATTTTGCTTGACTTCTCACTCTATAAACTCTAAGCAACTGACACGCAGGTAAACAGACTTGAGTTGAGAAAACTGTGCAGGGAGGAGTGATGCGATAGCAGGCTGCTTGGTCTTTGCTGCTTATCGACACATTTACAGGACAAAAGACGCTGACGGAGAGGTGCGAAGTGATTTAAGGTGGGACGGATCTACGAGTTTTTTCGTAGGCTCTGGTAATTCTAGTGTTAACCTGTTTCCCAAGCACACGTACGCAACACTATCTATAAAAGAAAACTTGACAGAGGGAAAATGCTTATATTTATGGCAACTCTGACCGATGTGTATGCAACATTTCAGAGAAACTGGAACATGAGGACACCCTTGATAAAGTAGGGAAATGCAGCCAAACTAGCTAAATTACACCTCACATGTATTGTTATATTATTAATAAAGGCCTGATGATAAGAATTATAAAGCGAGTCATTATTATAATGTGCGTAAATGTGACAAATATATTAAACCTCAAAGGTTTTGAATATGAGGCATGGACTGTATTTCAGTTCCCATTTAAGAGGGCCAGTGCTGCACATTTTCACTTAAGAACTTTGTTGTTTTTTGTCAGTTTATATTATATTATATACTTCTTGTCACCTGTCAGGGAACTGGCCGACAGCTCTTGGATATCTCAGCCAAGCTTCAGTCCATCATTTCAGCTGTGCTGAATGCCATTTGCTGACTGAGGGGGCTCCACGTTCAGATTGCATATGGTGTGGGTGTATATACATTAAACGTAACATATCTTTGCCAATATAAAAAGGCAATATGCAGCAGGGTCCAGTTCTCCTAACGTATTCTGATTACATTACCGCACTTATATTGCAATATGGGTATCTAGTGAGAATGAAGCTGCTTTTGTTAACTATAAGCTGTTACATTCCATTAACACTTAAGTCATGTGGATTGCCAAGATGAGGATGACAAACATCACATGTCCATGGTCTCAGTCAACCTATGACTCCTTTATTTTTGAGGCAAACTAGCTTTGGCAGACCTTGGTATTTCAAATGTTGAGTACTTTTCGTTGAATTAGCAATCATGCCATTACATATGTCAGGTAATAGTGGCTACCCACTAAGACTCTGTCATCTTACGCAATTCCCGGACCTCCAGGACACAGAGGAGAGATGCTACAATGCAACACATGATCTTGCCAAGTTGCAGACAGCAGGCAGATACTCTTGAATGTAGGTGGCAGGGTCTCATCACGTCAGAGGGGAGGCTGCTCTACCAGTCAATGAATGTCTGCAGCACTGAGGCGCATTCACAACTGCACATTTACAGTACAAGGTGATTGTGATTTATAAAGGGTAAGTTGCATAGAAATGCTTCTACACCAGGTTTTGTAAATTGGATTTTTTTTTGGTATACAGTAATCCCTCCTCGATCGCGGGGGTTGCGTTCCAGACCCCCCCGCGATAGGTGAAAATCCGCGAAGTAGAAACCATATGTTTGTATGGTTATTTTTATATATTTTAAGCCCTTATAAACTCTCCCGCACTGTTTATAAATATTCCCCGCAGAGTTATACAGCATAATCCCTTTGTATTCTCTTAGATATTAGGTAAGATTCATTGAAATTATGTATATAAACACACTGTTTATATACAGTAAAACCTAAATATTATTTTAAAGATATTAAGTGTCTCCGATATCACATATGTTACAGCCATTACGATAGACAGGCCACCAGCAATAAATACGTACAATGCAAGAAAAATAGTATACAATAAATGTGTGTACAGTGACACTAAACGTACGTACATGTACTAAGCACTGTAAGAAGAAGATTAATTATGGTTACTCACCAACAATGACACGATGACTTGTCCGATAACAATGAGTTTAATTTTACTGCACAACAAAGGAGAGCGTTACAGCCCTTGTAAAGGAGCCACTTCAGGCGATTGTGTAGCACTGCCGTTGTTCTTCTTCTGGCAGTCTTCAATCCAAATCCCTAAAGCAGATTCCATCCAGACTACTGCCTTATTACATCCACTTACAACTCGTTTTGCACCCTGGTTAAAAGGACACTGCAGCCGTAAATCTTATATTCCTTTCCTACTTTTTAAATAAAAAGAATCGTAGCCTTCAACAAATCCAAAACGTTTACCTTTTCGGCAATCGTTAACATCTTCTTCTTGCGCTTCGGCACGGCCCCTGAAGCAGTAGCAGATTGTTTTGGAGCCATAATGAAGGGCTTGACTATGCACAAAGATAAACACTAAAGAGCACAACTCTTTACACAGCGAAACACGTTGATGCTGAATGAGTGAGACGAGACTTCCTGGTTAACACTGCATTCAGCACGCAGGAACTCAACTGCGTGCTCTGATTGGTTAGCTTCTCAGTCAGGAGAACTTAACTGCGTGCTCTGATTGCTTAGCTTCTCAGCCATCCGCCAATAGCGTCCCTTGTATGAAATCAACTGGGCAAACCAACTGAGGAAGCATGTACAGGAAGTAAAAAGACACATTGTCCGCAGAACCTGCGAAGCAGCGAAAAATGCGCGTTATATATTTAGTTATGCTTTCATATAAAATCCGCGATAGAGTGAAGCTGCGAAAGTCGAAGCGCGATATAGCGAGGGATTACTGTACACATTTTTCTATTTTTTAGTGTGTGCATATTTTCATGCTCGAATCCAAACAACAATAACTAAATGACTAATTGAAGAAGAGTTCATATACCTGGTTCAATGAAACAATTACTACTCCAGCTATCATTAGCCTTTGATCAAGCGGTTTTAGAAGTATATGGATGGAAGTACTGGACGAAAAAGTATAGGCCTGAACTGTGCAACACGATAAGCATGATGCAACTTCTTTGAAGAAAATTTTTCAGGAGTTATCATTGTACATTGGTCTCTACATTCAGGTGGATATCTTGGAAATTGATCTTTGCTAGGATGTAGTCATTCAAGAGCTCTACACAACCTATTAATACCTAAGGTTTAAAAAAAATGCACGCATACAGGGCAGTTATTAGGCACAAAGTATACCAGAGGACTGCAATCTCAGCTCAAGGATGACATCCCTCTAGCAGATTTTGCCCCACAAGTAGGAGGACATGGTGTTCATTATTCACTACGAAAAGAGATTTACTTGTGGAAAACATGAACTTTGGCTAAGTTATCCTCTGAGGCTTCTTGGAAAAAAAAAATTCAGGCTAAGCATAATAAAAATGAACAATTGAAAAAAACTGCAGAGCTTCCTGATGAAAATTGTAATTTTAAGATGTGAAAATCAATTTTGATTTTCCGCAGCCACACACATCATGCTAAATCAACTTTTCTTAACGTTTTGAACATCGTACAATCAAAATCAGCGAATTTTTGACTACATCATCAAACTTCCTTTTACATGGAAATAAAGATGCCACAGAGAGAGTTTTTGATAAGTTGAATTAGAAGTCAAATGAAACTTAATTTCAAAAATGTGAATCACAATACAGTAGACTGTCATCTTACATAAGGGTTATGTTTCTAAGCCCTGTATATTGTGGACATTTGCATATAATAAAATATCCATCCATCCATTATCCAACCCGCTATATCCTAACTACAGGGTCACAGGGGTCTGCCGGAGCCAATCCCAGCCAACACAGGGAGCAAGGCAGGAAACAAACCCCAGGCAGGGCGCCAGCCCACTGCAGTATAATAAAATATTTTAAGACAACTCGTTACTTTGCTCCTAAAAAAATAAAACTGCAGACATGGATTAACTTGTACCCATCAATATCTACATCATGTATATACAGTACCTTCCATAATATTTGGGACAAAGATACAGTGTTTTTCCTTGATATACCCCTCTGCTCCACAGTTTAAAATTGCAAATCAAACCATTCAGACATCATGATTAAAGTGCACCTTGCAGACTTTCATTGAAGGAGAGGATATGGGATGCCAGGTTTATTTTGATAAAATGAAATGTACAGAAAGATTAGCAGAGGGTACACAAGGGCATGCAAATAAGAGGGGACTTTCCTCACTCTTACATCTGGAGACAGGCAGTCTATGCCTATTACACTGCTGGGATTTGTTCTCTTCATTAAGAGGTTTCACTGGTAACCATGGCAACAGAACATCCCATGTAAAAGAATATGGTAAAAACAAGATGCTTTGGCTTGTATGAAATAATTCATTTTACAAATATTTCCACCTCATGGTTTGCCCAGCACCCCCTTTGCATTCACAATAAACATACAGTGCCTCTAAAAAGTATTCATCCATTCAGATGTTTTCGTACAACATTGAATGCTAATGGGTTTAATTTGGCTTTTTTTCCCACACTGATCAACAAAAAAGACTCTTCAATGTCAAACTGGAAACCGATCTCTACTAATTGACAGAAATTAATTACAAATATAAAACACAACAATAAATGGATATGGCTTTATTCATCCCCTTTCATATAACACATCTAAATCATTACCAGTGCATGCAACTTATTTTAGAATTCATAGAATTAGTTCAATGGAGGCCACCTGTCTGGGGCTTTAATACTAGAATCCCTGAAGCCTACGAAAAAACTCGTAATCCCGGGCCACCTTAAATTCCTTGGCACCTCTCCATCAGCGTCTTTTGTTTTGCAAATGGATTGATCAGTGCAGGCAGTGAGCAGTCTGCTATCCCATCCTCCCCCTCTCCCGACAGAGCTGAAGTCAGTTGCAATATTCTCAGAGCTCAGGTCTTTTTATCTGGGAATGAGGTGCCTGGAGTTGTGTTGGGTAAATAATATATTGTTATTTGGAATACATACATTTCATGTGTGTTCTGCATCTACAACAATCTTTGTGTAAGTGTAGGATGACAGGAACTGATTGGGAAGGGCCAGCTTAAGGTTGACTAACTTGCCCAATGAAAACAAAGAACAGCTAGAGCAACTCCATAAAAGGGAATTGAAAAGTACAAGTCAGGGGATGGAGAAAAAGAAGGCATCCAAGTCACTGAATATTTCCAGAAGTCCAGTTAAATTGGTCATCAAGAAATGGAAAATCTGCTAGAGCAGGGCACCCAGAAAAACTGGGTGATGGTGCAAGACAATGATGAGTGAGGGAGGCCACCAAGATGCTTCTGAAAACTCTGAAAGAGTTACAAGATACAGTGACTAAGACTGGAGAGACTATGCAGAAAATAATCGTTGCCCGGGTACTACACCAGTGGCTGTCTTATGGCAGAGTGTCAAACAAGATAAATGCACATGACAGCTCAGCTAGAGTTTGCCAGAAGGCACAAATGAGACTCTGAAGCAGCTAGAAGAAGGTTCTATGGTCTAATAAGAATAAAACTAAACTTTTTGGCCACCATTCTAAAAGCCATGTTTGAGCACTGTACATTTTTAAAAATACCCCGAGAAGGTTGGTGGTGGTAGCATTACGATGTGGGAATGCTTCCCTGCAGCAGGCCTTGGAAGGCTTGTGATGATGCAGAAAAAGACGGGAAAATCCTGGAGGAGAACCTGATGCAGTCTGCAGGAAGTATGTGCCTTGGTAGAAAGTTTGATTTCTTGTAAGACGAAGGCACCAAGCATAAAGCCAAACCTATACAGGAATGGCTTAAAAACAATGTTAATTGGTGGCTGATTCAGTGTACAGATCTCAACCCAATTAAGAATTTATGGCTGGACCTGAAAAAGGCTGTTCACTCACGGTCCCCATGTAACCTAATAGAGCCTGAGCAGTTTTGAAAAGAAGAATGAAGAAAAATGGCAGTGTGGAGATGTGTAGTGCTGATAGCGAGAGAGACCTGAGCACACAGACTCAAGGCTGTCATGACTGCCAAAGGCACATCTACTAAATACTGACTTGAAGGGGGTGAAAACTTAAGTGATCAATTGTTGCAGGTTTTATATTTGTATTTAATTTAGACCACTTTGCACAGATCTGTTTTCACTTTGACATTTAAATCTTTTTCTGTTGATCAGTGGCAAAAAAATCCAACTTAAATCCACAGTCATTCAATATTGTATTAAAATAAAATGTGAACACTTTCAAGGGGATGAATACTTCTAACAAGAGCTGTAATTAGGTGGAAACTTTACTACAGCACAAAATATAGCTGAAAACAAAACGAATGCTATGGCTTTGTTCTGTCCTAAAAGTCTACATTTTCAAACTGCTGCTAATATACACTATATACAGTATATATATTCTACAGAATATATTACAACAACTGCTGTCGACCATTATTTTATGTAACACCTTTCAATTAACATCACCAGAAAATGGTTTAATTTGCACACAAAAATGAAGTTCAGGGTAACACAAGACAAAAATATTCCAGTTATATTATAATATTTGGAACATACAGTACTGTGGGAAGGAAAGTTGCCTGAAAAATAGAAGGTCACGCCATGCAGGTCCACAATATTCTCCTCCTTCAACCAAGCTGCTGAAATAACTTCAAAGACAAACTAAGTATTATGAAAACTTCCATCCCATCAGTCTTCCTTCCATATCTACTTCAGGGTCACACATAACTGACGTAGGTCCTGGCCGCACTGGTGGCAAACTGAAAAACAACACTGAACCCCATTACAGAGCAGGCTAACTGACAGACCCACTCATACCGGGCCAATGTGGAGTTGCCTTTCAGCTTAAGGTGTTCACCTTGGGGTGGTGGGACTAAAACTGGCATAGCCTTATTATAACAGTTGGAGTGATGTTATGCTCCAGCTCTGTGTGGCACAAGTCACACCACACAGTGCTGATATCAAGCTAGAAAAGAGACATTGCAGCTCTGAGGATAAAAGCCACCAAGTTTATTCCTGAATTAAAGGATATGTCCCATTCAGACAAGCCAAGGAATATGAACCTTGAACAGAAAGGGGTTTTTAACTTTTTCATTGATCAAATCGATGCAGCAGAAGTTTAACATAATTTTGTAATGTCTAGGCATATACCAATCTCCCAAACTTACCGGCTTGCTCTAAGGCAACCATAGTCGACTGTTCAATCAGGTCCCTCTCGATAAAACTTCGAAAGTCTTCACTGTATACACTGAGGTCAGGAAGCTGGAATGTATAAATTGGCATCTCAAGTGGCGACTGCTCATTATTGCACTCATTGGCAACATGGGATCTTGCCAAAGAGACGATGGCTGAACTTGCATGGGAAATTCCTCGAGAAAGGCGCTTTTCTAGAAAAAAGAAAACACAACAATGGGTAATTTCTTCCAACATTTCAAAACATTAAACCCTGGATATTATATCCTAGTAGTAATTAAGGTTTGCATTTTGCAAGCCGTTTAATTTTTCCTGGGGAATGGATAACAGTTTTGATGATGGTGCGTACAGGAATGGAAACATTTCTTGAACACTATTAGTGAATGTATAAACTGCAATGATAATTTTAACTCCTAACTAAATAATTTTGTCAGAGCAAACCTGACATGAAAACTAATAAAGAACAATGCAGAATAAACAGAGATGGCAACAGTTCTGACTTCTTAAGGGACATTGGCAACGTAATCAGTTTAAATTACAGAACGGCAAAGACGGCAATGGAACATTCTAATAAATTAAAAGATTTTATTATGCTTCCATATCAAATTGTATTTTACTTGTCAAATACAAATTATATATACAGCACAATGTGTAGGGAAATTAAAAAAATTATAAATAAACAAATATTTGCTCCCCCTAAACACATACAAGAACTCCTGGGTTCAATAAGAGAACTGCTGCTGCTGTCAATCCCAGGCTTGTAATCGGCAGTAAGATGTGGTCAGATCCGTCCAGTTGTACTGTAGGTTTACATCACTATCAGAATTAAATGTACAGTATATGTAATGTGTTTGAATCAAAAATATCTACTATTAAAATTATCTAGAATCTAAATGCTTTAACAAGTTCAACTATTATTACAGATATCACTGATTTTATGTATAATGAAAGATATCTGCAATTACATTTTAAATAGTCAAAATGTAATCACAGATATTTTTAATTTGAATTAAGTACTACTAGTCAAAATATACAGAAAATGCAAACTGAGATATACATACAGTGGAGTCAAAGGGAAAAGTACCTCATTAATGAATCTTACTAAGTACAGCATCTTATTGAAATATCTAGAATTCCTTTTTACTAGCCAACAATGAATAATAGGAAACAAAAATTTCTTAGGAGACCGTAATGTGGGTCCAGACATACTTTACATGTTCCGTAATTCTGTGATAGCCAGCGTGGTATGCTGGGTCAATAGCATCATTTTAAGAGCAGACCACCATATAAACAAGTTGATTAACCTTTAAACTGCCACATACTTGGGGGTAAATGCACCCGTGGACACCAAATACTTTTTTGCTGCACTTTTTAAGTAAACATTGTCGCGGATGCCAGGGGCGACGACCCGGCCGGGACGCCTTGGAGGACCGGAAGTGGGCGTGTGCCCATCTGGGATCACGTGGGGGCCGCCTTCCTGGTTGCTTTGGGGGCCACGGGCTCAGGGCATGGAAGCCCAACGCTGTAGGGGCCCGTGGTCACCGCCAGGAGGCGCCCCAATGCCTTGGGGACTTGTGACCTCAGCACTTCCGCCACACCAGTAAGTGCTGGGGGGAAGATTTAAGAAGACACCCGGAGAGCTGCCAGGAGAACAGCCGGCACTTCCGCCACGCTGGGTCGTGGCCAACAAAGGAGTGTCGGGAATCACCTGGAGCTCATCCGGGAGAACATTAAAGGGGCCGTCTCCCTTCATTCGAGGCTAGAGTCGGGTAGAAGAGGACGAGGCACGAGAGAGGTGTGGAGGCAGCCCGAGAAGAAGGCATTTGTGGCCAGGACTGTGTTGGGGTTTCTGCACCGATTGTGGACTGGGTCTGAGTGACCATTATTGTAAATATTGTATATATTAAAACGTGTGGTGGTGAAATCCAACATGTCCGCCTGTCTGTGTCCGGGTCAAGTCCACAACATCAAAATACACCAAGAAAAAGTGAAATTTTAATGGAACACACATTTTTTTTTGTGCAAAGAACATCACAATTACTGCAACACTGATCATTTTACACACTGCCAATGAACTGTAAAAACTATTTAAAAAACTACTGGAACAATATGTACAAGGTGCAACTGATGCTATTGATGAAATTAACTGCACTTGAACTGGCTGCACGCAAGCACTCAGAGGTAAGGCTAGTCTAGTGCAGCATCTGAATCCCAGGGACAGTGATGCTGATTTGCTAGAGGACAGCAGTGGTCATGAGCTGGCTGCTCAATTAATGTACGGCACGGACTGATCAGCTCCGGTGTGCTGCTAAATTGCACCTGGAAGAGACTATAGCAGGTTGTGGAGTTCAATGAAAGTATGTCGCCAAATATGCTCAGCTCTGGCATGCTGCAAATTGCACTGGGAACCAACTTTAGCTGGTTGTGGAGTTCAATGAATGTACGTTGCCTAATATACTCAGTTCTGGTGTGCTGGCAAACTGCATTGGGAACCGACTATAGCTGGTTCCGGCGGTTTAAGGGTTAAGAAGGCAGCCTCAGTTACGGGAAGCTCTCTGGATCTGCTGGAGGTAGCAATGGAACAAAGAATGAAGACTAAACTAAGTGATATTATGAACAATGCTGCACATCATCTGACACTCTCGCACTGAGTACTTTCACCCAATGAATTATTCAACAGAAATATGTGAAGAAACTACTGGCCTTCCTTCATATTTACGGTAATATGCCTTTATAATGCCTCACTTGTATCTTCATCCAAGTTGTTTGTTATATTATTTCTTGACCTTCCTTAAGAAGCTAAATTTTACTTTTTGGAACAAATAAAGTACTATATGTATCTCTCACTCTATCTTTCTATGGTTGACTACACATAAATATATTGTAGATACATATGAATTTAGATTTAACAGCTGTAAGATGTTTCAAGACCCTACTAAAACAGCTGGCCAGAAAGGAGTGTTTTCACAATCATGAAACTCACAAAAGACTACAGCAGACATAATCAAACTGCTTCACAAGCTGACAATGGGAACAAGATTGCTTCCATTGGCAAGACTACCACTCTTTCCCACTTGAAGCACTGCTATAAACAAAAAACCCCAGACACTTACCCTCTGCCTGTTAAAGGGAAAGATGGATTTGAGTGTGTTTGTACTTCACACTGCAGTTAACATATCCCAGGCATTGGACTTTATAGGTAGGATATTCATTCCCACCTTACAGGTTTTGTGTTTACATGTACTGTATATTAAGGCAGGTTTGTAGACCAGAGTGCAATTAGGTATCAAACATATTGCAAAAGAAGGCAAGAAATGCCAATGAAGATGCAATCAGGATTATTCACAATCTTGGACCATCCATAAAATCAACATACAAGGTACCTGGTACTTTGTGGCTATCATAATGTTCTTCTACCATGACCACATTTCAAATCTGAATTGTTGGAGAATTGGTGCCCTTATGCTGTTTTACCAGGAAAACATTCAAAGGTAAAATAATGCTTATATTTCTAAAGTCATCATCATCTTCTTCTTAATTTTTTCCTTCTTCTATGTAGGGTCGATGTGCTTGATCAATCTTCTCCGAACAGCTTGTCCCTGCACCTCTTCTCTAGTGAAGCCCTTTTCCTTCAGATCTTCTTTTACTTTCTCCATCCACCTCTGCTTTGGCCTCCCTCACTTTTTCTTCCCCTGAACTTATATTACCATCACTCTTTTGCCTCCTCTTCACATGTCCATACCAGTTCAACTTACTTTCCTAGACTTTCTTAGATATTTCTCCCACTTTTTTTGTACCTCTGAACTATGTTTAAACAGTAGATTTCTTTAAATGTTTGCATTATTCTATGGAGTATATTATAGTATGATATAAATGGGTGGCTGCAGTTCTGATTTTGAGGGCATAAGCTCCTACAAAAACATTTTTTTAAAACTATTTAAGACTTCTATACAAACAGATATCTCACAAAAGGTGACAGAAGAAAAAAAAAAGATCATTAGACAAAAAAACTTTATGACACAAATTTCTATTAAGTCACAGGATGGCAGCACATAATTTGAACAAGAGTGTCTGGTACAACAGGATTGTGACCACATCTCTTGTCTGTTAAAGAGTTCAGGTGACTTGGTTAAGCTGAAGTCATCTCTGATGAAGGATCACAGGAATCATCGGGTAGAGGGGTCTTCTCATCAGATTGGCTGGCCCAGCACTGACTCAAATGTGGAATAGCTAATAAGGGGACTCAGCTTGATGGCTGAGGTCTCCAAGACTCTGAACAAATCCAAATCGTATTATGTGAGATCTTCTACTGTTAAATTCTGCTCTGTACTTGTAACATTTTTATCACACTATTATATTGTATTGAGGATTACTTGTGTTTCTTCATTGTATTGTATTGACCCCCTTTTTTGACACCCACTGCACACCCAACCTACCTGAAAAGTGGTCTTTCTTTGAACTGCCTTTCTGAAGGTTTCTTCCATTTTTTTTCCCTACAAAGGCTTTTTTTGGGGGGACAAGGCTGGGGCCAGTTAAAGCCTATTGCGGCACTTCCTGTGTGATTTTGGGCTATACAAAAATAAATTGTATTGTACTTAACTCAGATAAAGGTCCAAGGCTGGATGGCTCAAACTGACCCTCAGATGTTTAACCATTATGGCAGACGCAAGCTGTATGCACTGGCTGCTTTTTATCTTCTTATTCAAATATTATTTTCAAAAATGTTAGTCTATTAAATGTTGCAGTTACTATACATGTCTGTTGCTGCTTGTAGCTTCTTTTTGTCACCAGAATATTCTGTCAAGTCCTTAATCATATATAAAGAATTGTATGTTTGGTCTCCTGCTTTGTATGTTTGTAGTTTGTCTCTGGGAGTTTGTGTTTCAAAAGAAACTCATTTTACTGGATTTATTGCCTCTAATACTCTGAATACAAGCTTAACCTATGTAGGTATGCATGAATGCTGTACATGTAAATATTTAAATACAGGAAAACAATAACATACAAGTCAGCATAACCAATATGTACTACACAAAACACTTACACAAATCTCAACCCTGCTTTCATGGAGGAAGCCGATACTGAGCACAGAGTTGTGAATTATTATATGCACCCTCTGCTTTTCAGTATTACTCCATACTTTTCTCAGCAAATTGAGCCATAATTTCATAGGATGTAGTAGTATAAAGAGTCTGAGGAAAAAAAATGGGCCACCAACATATCTGGTGAGAAAACTAATCATTGTTCTTAAGTGAAAAACTTAAAATACTTAATCAAACTAAAGGGATATTTAGGGATGTATATGTGAACCCTCTGGAGAACAATCAGGCTGGTATAAGGACCACCCTGCCCAGTATATATCTTCCTAAATATGGCCCTTACCACACAGAGAAGTTCTCAACACACAGGCTCTACATCACATCATTCTATTATAAACAGAAATTGATAAAAATCCTCAACAGAAGTGTCAGTTGGCTGCCAGCCTGGAATGTGGCTCCATTCAACCACAATCAATGTCATACTGTCAAATAGAAAGTCAGATCTTCCAAGAGTTGCTATCTTGCCAATATATCTCCAAATCAAAAATATCTCTAAAACAACATAAAATACCTATCTATTTTATCTTGATCTTCCAAAAGAGATTTTGGGTAAAAGAGAAGGAGTAGAAGAGCAGGAGGGCAGAATGCAATTTTCACTAGTAAGACCATAAGGTCTCATCATGTCATGCTTGCCAAAACTCACCAGGAAGATCCTCAAGACTTCCGAACAATTCTCTGATCAGTAATGATATAGCCGTACTACTTTTTCCTTAGAGTTAAAGGTTTGAAACTAGTTTGCTTACTTAAATGCCAGTCAAGAAAAATGTTTTCCCCAGCTTGGAGAGATGAGACCACCATTACAGGATAGTAATTGGTGGGCAGCACTTAAACTTTACCATTGGGAACAAAGAATAGAGACTCAGTAGAGCAGAGAAACAATTATTACAGTGACATAGTCATTATAGATGGAGATTTGAACACCAATATTAAATAAGATTTGGCGTTTCATCCTGTAATTGGCTTCCAGCTCCAAATCAAGAAGAAGCTCACAAAGAGTTATTAGGGACACAATTCTATCTATAAAGTAAGATGCATCTGTGCAGACCTTCAGCTGATTACTTATATTAAGTGATGAAAATTCTTTTAATGAGACTGGCATTCTCACCCATAAATTTATCATGCTACAATAACATTCATGGTTGGCTTACTGCATACTGTAGACTTAGAAAAATAAGCACAAAGGACAGGACATGGAAAAGTGCAGTAGATTCATAAAGTTTTTAGACCCCTTCACTTTCTCCAAACTTTATTGGTCTGTAGATTTAATTTTAAATGGATAAATATTCCATAATGACAAAGTGAAAACACGTTTTCAGAAGGGGTTGCACATTTATTAAACATTGTAAAACTAAAATCTCTCCTTCATATAAGGATTCAGACCCTTAAATCAGTACTTTATAGAAGCCACATTGTCAGCAATTATAGTTTTGAGTTTTTTGGGTGGGTCTTGTCAAGATTTGCACACTTCATTTTGGCACTCTTATCAAATTCTTCTTGGCAGATCCTCTCAAGCTCCGTTAGCTTGGATGAGAAACGTCTGTAAACTGAATTCTTCTTGTCTCTCCATAGCTGTTTTATGGAATTTAGGTCTGGGCTTTGATTGGACCACTCAAGAGACAAGTCTCAGTCAGAAACCTATTTCAAAGCCACTCCAGCGATGTCCTAGCTGCATTCTTTGAATCATTGTCATACTGAAAGGTGAACTGTCATCCCAATGTGAGGTCAGATGCATCCTGGAGGAGGTTTTCTTCAAGGACCTCTCTGTATTTGGCAGCATTCACGCTTTCCTCATTTCCTCTAGACCTCTATAACTTGATTTTTCCACCAGCATGCTTCACTGTAGGGCTGCTATTAGGCATGTGATGATCAGTGGCTGGTCTTCCCCAAACATAGTGCATGAAGTTCAGTCTTTGCCTTCTCAGAGCACAGAATCTCCTTCCTCTTGCTCTCAGAGTCCTTTAAATGATGTTTTGCAAACTCCAAGTGGGAGTTAGCCACTCTACTAAAAAAACCTGATTGACAGGGTGCTGCTGAGATGGTCATCCTTCCGATAGGTTCTCTCATCTCAGCAGAGGACTTCTAAAGGCTCTGTTAGAGTGACCATTGGTTTCATGGTCACCTCCCTGACTAAGATGGTTTTTGCCCTGTTACTCAGTTTGGCTTGATGGCCAACTCAAGGAAGAGATCTGGTGGTTCCAAACTTCTTCACAATTATTGAGGCCACTGTGCTTCTCGGCGCTCAAAGCTTTAGAAATGGTTTTATTTCCTTGTCCTGATCTCTGCCTAGTCACAATTTTATTTTGGCGGTCTATATTGCATTTTTTGGACTTCATGGCTAGGCTTTTGTTCAGACATACAGTGTGAACTGCAAACCTTCTATGCACAGGAATATTCCTTTCTAAATGATGTCCAATCAGTTCATTTTGCCAGAGGTGGGCTCCAGTCAAGCTCTAGACACATCTCAAGGATAACTAAAAAAAAGATTTCTGGCATAGAGGCCGCATTGGACTGTGTCGCTGACAATGAAGTATCTACCTTATTGTTGCATGTCAGCACTAATGATATTTATTTACAGCAATCTGAGGTATTAAAGAGGAACTTCATCTCTCTATGCACCAAAGCTAAAAGAAGTTGTCAGAAAATAGTTGTTCTGGCCCTTTACTACGATTATATAGAGGGGATGCGATTTATAGAAGATTTAATTCCCTTTACCGCTGGCTAGGAACCTGGTGTGCAAATAAAAGCATAGTGTTTGTGAACAATTGGGGCGATTTTGGGAAAGGCCTGGATTTTTCAAAAGAGATGGTCTTCACCCTAACTGGAGGGGATCTTATGTATTATCCCAAAATATGGCAGCAAAACTGCCTGGTTGACTGATTAGAGCACCATCCAGGCCGCAGTCATGTGATGTTTAGTCACAGGCTGTTGTTTATCCCACCTGTTACTATCCTGAATCTGTTACCCATAATCCCTGTTGTGGGGCATCCAGTAAATTTAGTCTTGATGCAAACCTTAAATTACTTGATAAGCAAAAAATAAGGTGTATATTTAGACCAAGGGATAAAACCAGACCCTCCACCAGGGGCATGTGTAATAGAAATTTACTTCAAATTAAAACAAAAAATATATCACCATTTCAGAAAGAAGCATGCGGTTTTAAATGCTGCTTATTAAACATTCGCTGTCTTGGCAGTAAAGCTGTTTTGGTAAATGATATTATATTAACTACAAAATCTGATCTGTGTCTTCTCACTGAAAACTGGCTTAATAAATGTGACACTGTTCCCCTAGCTGAGGCGTCACCAGATGGATACTCGTTCTTTCATAAGTCTAGAGATTCTGGTCGAGGGGGAAGCCTTGGAATAATTCATTGTAACAAAATGCAAATAACGTCTAAACATTTAGGTGACTTTACATCCTTTGAGGCATTCATTTTAAACATTAAAACTGATTCCAACACAATTATAGTGCTAGTCTACAGACCACCAGGGCCATATTCATTGTTCATGACTGAATTTAGCAACCCTTTATTTGATTTGGCTATAAATTATGATCACGTAGTACTGATGGGGGATTTTAATGTACACATTGATGTGGAAACTGACACTTTTAGCAAATGTTTTACTTATTTGATAAATTCAGTAGGATTTTGTCAGATTGTCAAAGGTCCAACTCATAATCATAACCAAACATTAGATTTCATTATAACTTACAAAGTTGAAATTCAAATTTTAAATATTACTCCATTAAATTATTTCTGATCACTACTTAATTACATTTGATTTAGTCCTGCTCTTGCCAATGCACTCACAGATTAAAACAAAGACAGTGCGACATCTAGATTGTAATTCTACATCAAAATTTATAGATACTTTGAATAAGTCAAGTATAATTGTGGAAAACCATTTAGATCAGTTAACATCAAATGTGAACATGGAAAACAATTTAGATGAGCTAACATCACATTATAATGTGACCTTGAGAGATGCTCTGGACGCAGTGGCTCCCTTTAAAACAAAACTGATTAAAGCACATAGAAACTCTCCCTGGTTTAATGAAAACACTCGAGCTCTTAAATCAGAGTATGGAAAACTGGAGCGCAGATGGAGAACAACAAAGCTACATGTCTTTCAGATTGCATGGACAGAGAGTGTTAAAAAATATAAAAAAGCTCTCTTTAAAGCTTGCTCGAAATACTATTCTACAATAACAGATAGCAATAATAAAAATCCTCGGGTACTGTTTAGAACCGTTGTTAAATTAACAAATGGGAATTCAGATCTACAGTGCAAAATACCAACAGATATTAGCAGTACAGACTTTATGAACTTCTTCAATGAGAAAATTAAAAATATAAGATCCCAGATCTCAGCATCACAGTACAAACAGCATACTAGCTTAGCAGACCCTGTTTCACATTGCATTCAGTACTTTAGTAATCCTGTAACTGTGCAGGAATTCTTAACTTTAATTTCTAAAATGAAACCCACTACTTGTTCCCAAGATCCAGTGCCAACAAAACTAGTAAAAAGTGCAATGGATGTTCTTGCAGCGCCTATTCTAAACATTATCAATTGTTCATTATTGCATGACACAGTACCTGATGCACTACAATTGTCAGTCATTAAACAATTACTTAAAAAGTCAGACCTAGACCTACACATACTAATTAATTATAGGCCTATTTCAAATTTACCCTTTCTCTCTAAAATACTAGAAAAAGTAGTCGCCAATCAGCTTCAGTCAAACCTTTCGCATTACAATTTATTTGAGAAATTCCAGTCTGGTTTCCGCACTGGTCATAGTACAGAAACGGCACTAACATGGGTTGTAAATGACATTCTGATATGCTCTGATAAAGGAAACTCCACTGTAATTATGTTGTTAGACTTAAGCGCAGCGTTTGACACCATTGACCATTCTATTTTACTGCACATGCTAGAAAATGATGTTGGCCTGAAAGGCACTGTGCTCGCTTGGTTTAGTTCTTATTTATCAAATCGATTCCAATATGTAAAGAAATGTGCTGACAGTACTCCATCATTATACACAGAAGTGAGATATGGTGTCCCGCAGGGCTCAGTACTGGGACCTTTACTGTTTTCACTTTACATGCTTCCACTGGGATCTATCATTAGGAAACATAATGTTAATATTCATTCGTATGCAGATGACACCCAGTTATACCTTTCATTTAGATCAAATGAAGTTTCTCCGATGTTATCTTTAATTAGTTGTGTTAGTGAATTAAAGGAGTGGATGGATGACAACTACTTGTCTTTAAACACAGATAAAACAGAGATGTTAATTGTTGAAGAGAATGACGGCGATCACAACAATATTTTGTCATCATTGAACTCAGTTGGAATCACCATTAATTTTACAGAATCAGCCAGCAACCTAGGAGTTCTCTTTGACTCTAGCATGTCATTTAATGCACATATTACAAAGTTGTCCAAATCATGTTTCTTCCATCTTAAACATATTGGGAAATTAAAGTGCTTTCTAAATAAACAGGATTCTGACAAATTAATTCATGCATTTATTTCTAGTAGGATTGACTACTGCAATGCGGTGTTCACTGGATGTTCAGACTGTTCTTTTTACAGCATACAGTTAATCCAAAATGCTGCTGCAAGAATTATTACAAGAACAAGAAAATACGAACACATAACTCCAGTTCTTAAATCCTTACACTGGTTCCCAGTTAAGTTTAGGGCAGATTTCAAAATCCTCCTTTTAACATATAAAGCATTAAATGGCCATGGTCCAGCTTACTTGTCTGAACTTATCATGACTTACAAACCAGAGCGCACATTAAGATCTCAAGATGCCAGTCTGCTTATGATTCCAAGGATTAATAAAATAACAGTGGGAGGTCGAGCTTTTAGTTACAGGGCCCCTAAACTGTGGAATGGTCTGCCTGCCACTATAAGAGATGCCCCTTTGGTCTCAGCTTTTAACTCCCGGCTGAAGACTCACTACTTCAGTTTAGCATATCCTGACTAGAGCTGCTGATTAACTGTACAGACTGCATCTGTGTTGTTAGTCATTAGCACTAAAACATGAGTAACATGGTAGTTATAATTTGTTACTAACACTCACCTATTCTGTTTCTCTTCTTGGTACTCAAATGTGGAACTTGGTGCCACGGCCCACCTGCCAAGTTGTTTTGCCTGCCTAAGGTAAAGTCATCCCTGATGGAGGATCGCAGGAATTGTGGGGTAGAGGGGTCCTTTCATCGGATTGGCTGGCCCAGCGCTGTTTCAGCTGTGGAATGGCCAAATGGGGGAGACAACTTGATGGCTGAGGTCTCCAGGACTCTAAACAAATCCAAATCATATTATGTGATATCATCTACTGTTAAATTCTGCTCCATACTTGTAAACTTTTTATTTTTATACTGTATTGAGGATTTGTTCTGTGTATTGTATTGTACTGTACTGTATTGACCCCCTTCTTTTTGACACTAACTGCACACCCAACGTACCTGGATAGGGGTCTCTTTTTGAACTGCCTTTCCCAAGATTTCTTCCATTTTTTTCCCTACAAGGGTTTTTTTGGGAGTTTTTCCTTGTCTTCTTAGAGAATCAAGGCTGGGGTCTGTCAAGAGGCAGGGCCTGTTAAAGCCCATTGTGGCACTTCTTGTGTGATTTTGGGCTATACAAAAATAAATTGTATTGTATTGTATTATATCATAATAAGGTGTGCAGAAAGTGAAGGAGTCTGAATACGCTCTAAATCCACTTTATTGTTTTATTTCATGCTTTTGCTGTGTCAGGCATGTGCGTCTGTGGACCACTCTCCAGGCTCATCTGAGGTATGTACCATCGCTCCGGGTTGAGAAGGGGTGCTGGTGCAAACCTTCTCTCTTGCTCCCTCCACAGCACAGAGAATAAGACGCCCAGTGAGGGCAGCTGACTCCGCCCCTTTCAGTGCCCGACCTATTAATCCTGCTGCTGCCAGAAAGAGGTGTTCAGTCTTTCGCCCAACTTATCACAGGGCGGAATTCCTACTGTACAGAATTTTTTTGTATTGACGCCCATACTGGCCATAATTTTTGATAACTTTTCATATATTTTTGTTGGAATCATATGGGGACAAACCGGGTTTGTGCCCCAGCTTTTTCCAGAGGTGACATACAGTTCCTTATTCAACCATAGCCTGAATTAATGTCATGCTTGTTGAAATATACAGTACTAGCTGTGTAAACCTGTGCTGTAAAAAACCTGGGGTCCTAGAAACTATTGAAGTTCTCAGAAAAAAAACTGAAATGTAGAGATGTCAGGTAATTGAAAGGAACTACTCTGGGCATCTCTCTCCTAGGAGGTTTTGTTTTGCTGACGTGCTCGCATCGGTTGTGTATTAGCGGCGGGAGAAAAAGTAAAAGGGATACCGTTTTGCTGATATGCTCACCTCACTTCTGTATTAGCGGCTAACTATTTCTTCAAAGGTTTAATTTTGCTGACATGCGGGCCTCACTTGTGTATCCTCAGAGGTGGAGCCCTTCCGGGCCAGAAAGACAGACAGACAAACACACACACTTCCACGCATAGACATTTATATATAAGATGTGCATAATGTGCTGAAATTGTATTATATTTGCATGTAAGCATTCATTTCATTGTAAGTCTTTATAAATAATGTTATGTCATTTTCTAACCTGCTTAATCCAGACCAGGGTCACTGGGGGGTGCTAGAGTCTATCCTAGCTGGCATGGGGTGCAAGGCAGAAACAAACCCTGGATGGGGCACCAACCCTGTATTGGTTTTATTAATTTAATTTGATTACAGTAGTACTAGGGTATTATACTGTGTTAGCCATTATGAATGTAGTGAAAAGTCAAGCAAAATGAAACCTTTTATTGGCTAACTAAAAAGATTACAATATGCAAGCTTTCGAGGCAACTCAGGCACATCTTGCCTGAAGAAGGGGCCTGAGTTGCCTCGAAAGTTTGATTACAGTTAAATGCCATATTGGTGCAGGATGATATGAGTGTGTTTCAGGACAATTAGATTGTTATAGCGGAGGCGTGACCACGGGGGGCTGGGGTGGGCACTGCCCCTCCAGAGACAAGCCGTGCCCACCCTGTGAAATGCTCTGTCTGTCCAATGAAAACTCTGGAGAAGAATAACATTTGATTTTCAAAACTGAGTTGCTTTCCAATTGGCTCGTTTGAATTTGGGGCATATCCGTCAGTTCCTCCTCCACTAGACAGGCACCGTGCTGCTCACAGTTCACTTCGCTGCTCATTTTGAGCACGTTTTGAACCTGTTGGCCGCATTCTTTAATTAAAACAGCATATACGTTCCATTCTTCTTTTATTTTCTGGTTGGTAACACCAAAGGCTATGCATAGATGGCTTATTAAAAAGCAGACATCTTCAACCTCTGTCCATCCGCAAGCTGCTGGCTCCACGGTTGAGCCCAGCACTGCTGCTACCAACACGGAGCACAGCGCACCCACGTCGGGAACTGAAACTCCAAAAGATGTAGATAAGCCTACACAATCCTCCAGCTCTGTGACCGTGTCGGGTACTCCAGACCTCTGCCTTCAACAAAATATACAGTCTGGTCTGCCTGACTTAAATATGGATAGCCCATCCCAGCCCATTTTAATTAATTATCCCAAGCACGCATTCAGAAAGACACTCAGATGTTTTAGTGCAAGCTGGTATCAGTCTCGACCATGACTTGAATATTCTGTTGTCCATGAGGCCAGCTTTTGCTTTGCCTGCCGCAAATTTAGTGTTTCCAATTCGGACCGCGAGGACATATTCACCAAACACTGCTACACTAATTGGAAAAAAGCTCTAGAAAAAGACGGTGGCGGCTTCCACAAACACGCGTCTAGCATCCCGCACGTCAGAGCCATGTCTGCATGGCAAGAGTATCGGCGCCGGGCAGAGACGGGTGAAAGCATAGTTCAACTACTGGGTCCAACCCAGATAGAAAAGAATAGATATTATGTGAAAAGCATTGGGGAGGCCATTCAGTTCCTTGCAGTCAATGAACTGGCTCTGCGTGGTCACAATCACGAAGGTGGGAAGGAGGGACTTGACCTTAAGTTCTTTGATTACAGAATCAGAAAAGATGCCAAACTTGCAGAAATTGTAAAATACATCCCAGACAACGCAAAATTCACATCCAATGTAATTCAAAATGAAATAATTGAGACTCTTGCCAAAATGGCGGTAAAAGATATCAGGACCAAATATGAAAAAGCTGACTCTCCTGGACTTTGCATTAAAAGTGATGGTACCAGGGATTGCTGTAACATTGAGAATTTGTCTGTAGTGATTACATTTGTCCAGAACTCCATCCCTGAAGAACACCTGATTGGCTTAATTGAACTGAATCAGCTTGATGCTGAATATACAGTATTTGTAACCAAATTCTGTCACATCTCTCTGAGCTAGGTTACAGCCCAGACAATTTAGTGAGTCAGTGTTTTGATGGTGCTTCTGTCATGTCAAGGGCAAGGGGTGGTGTCCAGGCTTTGTTACAAAACAAAGTTTGTAAGTACATTCCATATGTACACTGCTACAACCACCAGCTCCGTTTAGCAGTAATACATGCAATGGAATCAGAACCTCTGGCTAAGAAGTTCTTTGACTGGTCAAATTCATTGAACACATTTTGTCACAGACATTATGTTTCACACACATACAATACACCCACACTGAAAAGACTTCTAGAAATACGATGGACCAGTCATTATGATGTCACAAAATTCTTTGTCAACAATGAGGAAGCTATAACAGGGCTTCTCTCAGAGGTAGCAGAGGCTGACACTGCCCCTTTTGACATTTGCATAGAGGCATGTAGTCTTTTGACCCATTTAAAAAAGCAGAATTTCTTCATTACAGGAAAATTCCTCCTTCATGTGCTTGGTGTGCTGAAACCAGCCAATGCAATTCTATAGGCACATGCAGTGGATTTGTGCACTGCTGGTGTTGGTGGTGACAGCTTCACTGGCCACATTGAAGGAGATGAGATGCGACTCATTCTGGGAGGAGCATTTCTCTCAGTGTGAAAGTAGGCCTACCAATTAGTTCAAAAGGAAACGGAAAGTTAATTCACAGCTTGATGATAGTATTGTCGTGTCTACGCTTGGGCATGGTGACTCTGATGAACAAATTGCTCCTAATCAGACTTTTAAAAGGGCTATGTTCAGCATTCTTGATAGAGCTATTGTGGAAATGGAGACAAGATTCTCTCAGAGAAATGTTAAATTATTGAGGGCCACATCGCTTCTCCTGCCAAAATCAGAATTATTCCTTGATCATTCTCTCCTGAAACCACTTCAGGCACTTGCAGGCACAGAGCAAAACAGCATGAGCTTGCAAAATGAAATTGCTGTGGCAAAAGCAATGTTGATCAATAAACTGCCAGCTGATGCTAATCTCTCTGAAGCATGCAAATGCATTCAGCAGTACAAAGAGGCCTTCCCTATGTTGCATTCGCTATATGTCACAGCACTCATCATTGGTGTGTCTTCAGCTGCATGCGAAAGCTCTTTCTCTACTTTGAACTGCATTCTCACTCCACTCCGCCAAACAATGCTACATTCAAGGAAGAGAAATTTAGTCATTCTGGTACATGAGAAAAACATCACAGAAAATCTAGACATGAATGAATTTATTTTAGAATTTGCCAAGAGTAACCACAGACTGGTCCTGTAGATAATATCTAGGTTAAACACTGGAAACTGATATCCTATAGTCTCCCTAATGACTTCAATGAGCCACATTTCTGTTCTTGCTCTCATATGTTGTATACATTTGACTTTATTGATATTTATCTTGTAGATGTAGTTCTATATTTGTTCACAAAAAATAATAATACAAGTTCCATTGCCTCTGTTAATTTTATTGAACAATAGGTTATGATTTATGCCATAATTTTTGCTTTTATATGTTATATAAAACTACTGTATTTACTCGTGTACCATGCACCCTCGTGTAAGACGCGCACCCTAATTTTTACAAAGAAAGTCGCGAAAAACGTTTTGCCCCGTGTACGCGTTGTGATTGTATAGGAAGTGTTTAGAGAGAGAGAGCACTGTCGAAGAGAGCGTGCGAGAGAGCATGAGTGCGCGAGCAAGCAAGCGAGAGAGAGAGAGAGAGCACAAGTGCGTGAGCAAGCGAGCGAGAGAGAGCGTGAGTGCGCGAGCAAGCGAGCTAGAGAGAGCGCGACTGCGCAAGCGAGCGAGAGAGAGAGAGAGAGAGCGCGAGAGAGAGAGAGCGTGAGTGCGCGAGCGAGACAGAGAGAGAGAGTGCGAGTGCGTGAGCAAGTGAGCGAGAGAGAGCGCGAGTGTGTGAGCAAGTGAGAGAGCGAGCGAGAGAGCGAGCAAGCCCAAGCAGAAGAAGTAAACATTACAGAATTACATTTCCTCGTGTATGATGCGCACCTGATTTTCTAAAGCTAATTTTCGGGAAAAAATGTGCGCATGGTACACGCGTAAATACGGTATGTTGTTATTATTATTTGACCCCCCTACAAAAATGGGGATGGATGGATGGATATTTTTTGCCCCCCCCAGACAACCCAAATGCCCACCCACACATGATGCACACCTCTGTGTTATATATTATGTTTAGGAATTATTATCTATATATCCGACGCTGCCGCGAGTGGCAGACATTCCAGCAGCTTCGTGTATGACTTTATCTATTTACCTTTTTTCTCTATTATTCTGTATTTCACTGATCACTTCTACCACTTTCTTTTATGTGGAATCATTCCCTGGACACTTTTTACTACTTTTATTACTTGACATGGATTTTTACACGCAGAGACTCGCCTATTAAAGTTGTCAACTTCAAGCACTGAGAAGAAATACTCGTGCAGGTGTGGTTCCCTATTTACCTGACGAGGCAAGAAGACAATATTGGGGCAGCTGAGCCGGCGCTAAGATAAAAGCCAAGCAGCTTGCAAAAAAGTGGTGCTATAAACCTTTGGTGCCTTCTGTGATCCTGGGAAATGTGAACTCACTACAAAATAAGATCGACGAACTGGCTGTGCTGTTGAAAAATGTCAGAACCTACAGAGAATGCAGCTTGCTGTGTTTTAGTGAAACTTGGCTAACAACTACCATCCCAAATGCTAACGTGGAGCTACCCAGATTTAGCACAGTTAGAGTAGACAGAGACGCAAATACCTGCAGGAAGAAAAAAGGAGGAGGAGTCGCTCTCTATGTCAATACAAAGTGGTGCAACTCAGGACATGTAAACGTTAAAATCTCCACTTGCTTCAGGGACATTGAACTGTTGGTTGTAAGTTTGCGTCCCTATTACTTGCCCAGAGAGTTTGTACACGTCATTGTTGTTATTGTTTACATCCCTCCTCGGGCGAACGTGGAGATAGCGGGTGACATCATCTATTCCGCAGCTGCTAAGTTACAAACGCAGCACCACGAGGCGCTTGTGCTAATCGCTGGAGACTTCAATCATGTGACGCTGGACAAAACATTACCTGCCTTCTTCCAGTATGTGGATTGTAACACCCGGGGAAATAGGACTATCGACCTACTGTATGCAAACGTTAAAGACGCATACAGCGCCACCCTGCTGCCTGCGCTTGGGAAAGCAGATCATAACCTGGTTCTGCTTCAGCCTCACTACAAACCCAGAGTGAAGGCACTACCTACAACCATACGATCATTCAGGAAGTGGTCCCCTGAGGCAGAGCAGGCTCTGAGAGACTGCTTTGGAACTACTGGCTGGGATATCCTGCAGGGGTCACAGTGAAAATATTGAAGAGGCTGTTGACTGCACAACTGATTACATCAACTTCTGCATGGACATTGTAGTTCCAGTAAAAACAGTACACTGCTATGCTAACAACAAGCCATGGATTACAAGTGACATCAAGGGTCTTTTGAGCCAGAAGAAAAGGGCTTTTAAAGGCGGTGATCAGCATGAGCTCAATTGCATGCAGAAGGAATTCTGAGTCCAGCTCAGGGCGGCGAAGGAGCAGTACAGGAGAAAGCTGAAGCAGAAGTTGCAGAATAACAGCATGAAGGAAGTGTGGGATGGGATGAAAATCATCACTGGCTGCAGCTTGAAGCGGGGTGCTACCATGTATAGAGAGCAAACCAAATGAACAACTCCTTTAACAGGTTTGACCACCCTAACCCACTCTCACCTAGGAGTACTTCATCCTCCAACCATCCTTGTGCTGATACCAGCATAGATGAGACATCCCCACTCACAATTACAGCAGCCCAGGTGATCAGAGAGCTGAGGAGACTTCATGCCAGCAAAGCAGCAGGTCCAGATGGAGTATCGCCACGACTGCTGAAGGCCTGTGCATTGGAACTGGGGAGTCCTCTACAACACATCTTCAACCTGAGCCTGGAACAGGGGAGAGTCCCGAGGCTTTGGAAAACATCTTGTATCACCCCAGTCCCAAAGGTATCACGTCCTCATGAGCTGAATGACTTCCGGCCTGTTGCTCTGATGTCACATGTGATGAAGACCATGGAGCGGATGCTGCTTCACCACCTGAGGCCACAGGTCCACCATGCCCTCGATCCTCTGCAGTTCGCATACCAGGAGAAGGTGGGAGCGGAGGATGCCATCATCTATATGCTACGCCGATCCCTCTCCCCCTTGGACAGAGGCAGTGGTGCTGTTAGAATTATGTTTTTGGACTTCTCTAGCACCTTCAACACCATCCAACCTCTGCTCCTTAGGGACAAACTGACAGAGTTGGGAGTAGATTCACACCTGGTGGCATGATTCATGGACTATCTTACAGACAGACCGCAGTATGTGCGTCTCGGGAACTGCAGGTCTGACATTGTGGTCAGCAACACAGGAGCGCCGCAAGGGACTGTACTTTCTCCAGTCCTGTTCAGCCTATATACATCGGACTTTCAATACGACCCGGAGTCCTGCCACGTGCAAAAGTTCACTAACGACACTGCTATTGTGGGCTGCATCAGGAGTGGGCAGGAGGAGAAGTATAGGAACCTAATCAAGGACTTTTGTTAAATGGTGCGACTCAAACCATTTACACCTGAACACCAGTAAGACCAAGGAACTGGTAGTGGATTTTAGGAGGCCCAGGCCCCTCATGGACCCCGTGATCATCAGAGGAGACTGTGTGCAGAGGGTGCAGACCTATAAATACCTGGGAATGCAGCTGGATGATAAATTGGACTGGACTGCCAATACTGATGCTCTGTGCAAGAAAGGTCACAGCCAGCTATACCTCCTTAGAAGGTTGGCATCCTTCAACATCTGCAATAAGATGCTGCAGATGTTCTACCAGACGGTTGTGGCGAGTGCCCTTTTCTACGCGGTGGTGTGCTGGGGAGGAAGCATAAAGATGAAGGATGCCTCACACCTGGACAAACTTGTTAGGAAGGCAGACTCTATTGTAGGAATAAAGCTGGATTGTTTTTTTGTATCAGTATGCTGCTGCTGGATTATGTGAATTTCCCCTTGGGATTAATAAAGTATCTATCTATCTATCTATCTATGTATCTATCTATCTATCTATCTATCAGTAGTGAATTTGATTGTTACAATGGGAGTATCCTTTTTTTGGCCTTATCTCATTCTATTTTTTTTGTCCTTAAAGCATTTTCTTTCCTCTTCCAAGCTGAAAATGATCCACTTTGAAATCTGGAACGGTCACTGAAAGGACAACAAGGAAAAGGGACACAAAAACTATCTAATAAAAGCTTTGATCGGCATTTCTGTTCTCTAAAGCTTAGCCCCTTCTCCTGTTTTGTGATACATCACTTTTTAACTGCTTCCTGTGGAGTGTTGCTTAGGACAGGATTCCCTAGTTCTTCACTGTCTGTAAATAACACACTCGCTAGATCTACACCAATTATAATTCTCTTAAATTAATTTATTCTTTAGTTTATTGTATTGCTGAATCTTTTTACAGTTTGCATCATACAAAATACAGTAAATTAAACAGTACAAGATTAAAGAAAATGTAACCGATAAAAATGAAAATAGAAGCAATACATGTAAAGAGTCGAAGTGCACACTGATAGTTTATTTGCTTAATGCTATGATTCAGGCTATCACACACAAAATGTTGAGACTTCTCAACTTTAAGGCATAATTAAGTTTAAGCAGCATTTTAGCCTGGGAGTGCTGATCACATAATTAGGATGTGTCGCAATATGGCACTGGTCTGATGACAATCTGTGTGAGCTGGGAGCAGGATTTCAAAAGCAAATGCACGCCCAAGGATGATGATATATAAATAGATAAACACAGTCAAAGAGAGTCCAGAGATAACTCACATCAGATGTACACAATTTTGAAATGACACAATCTGCTGGGCTCTGTAACAAGATGGAGGAAGGTAATTTATGGTTATATACAATAGCCATCTTACATTTAAAGTTTTATTAACACTTTAGTTTAGGTATTAAAAAAACGTATTTATTACTCGTGTACTCTTAACACTAGAATCCCTATAGCCTACGAAAAAACTCGTAATCCCAGGCCACATTAAATTCTATCCCATCTCTCCATTAATGTCTTTTGTTTTGCAAATGTGTCAATCAGCACAAGCAGCAAGCAGCCTGCTATCAAACCGCCCCATCAATGCAGCTCAAGTTGCAAAGAAGATTCTCAGAGCCCAAGTCTGTTTATCTCGGTGTACGGTGCCTGGTATTATAGAGGGTAAATAATATATCGTCATTTGGAATACATGCAATTCATGTGTGTTTCGTGTCTACAACGATTTATGTAATTATAGAATGACAGGAAATGCGAGGCAGGAATTGTTGAACACATACGTAAAACAGAAATGTTTTTCATGTTTATTAATAATTGACAAAATGTAGACATAAAGTGTATAATGTGTGAAGACTGGAGTCCAAATATCAAATAACCATTTTCACAAAAGCTACAAGTATAACAAAACAAATGCGCTTTTATTCAAAAATATAACCTTAGAAAAAGAAGTTGGCTTAGGGTAGAAAGCAGATATGTCTGCTTGGATGGTGCAGCTGTAATAACCGCTGCCTCATTATTAAGGGGTAATGGGTTTGATTCCCGGGTCCTCCAACATTTACCATTTTGAGTAGTGAGCTGCTATTTATATTACTATTATAAAATAAAAACATATATTTGATTTGAATCTATAATAGCCGGTGTAAATATATAGTCCTGTTTGTGATTATGTTTTGTTATGGTCTTTATATGAAAAACATTTATACGTTACTTATATAAAAACCGCATCTAATGTTATTTACCTATTTACCTGGATTTATTTTCTTATCTTCCTACAGGGTGAAGTCACAAGTAGACTGCAGAGCTTTCTGTGTTTGATCGACTCTGGTTTGCTGACAAAGTACATGTGCAATGCTACATCAGTACGCGAGTGACTATAGGAGGAAGCTCCTGTCGCACTGTTGTTATGGTTCTGCCTTTGTCCAGAAACGGCTCCATAAGCTTTATGGCCTTAGTCTCAGAAAGTCTTTCTCCCATGGGACGACTGGGATCTTTTCCCGAATAAAGAGTAGCATCACAAGTAATTTTACCAGCATGTCAATATGCCGCACAACACAGAGATAGAAAACTGATCTATTGATATTTTATAAGTGTAATAAAAACCAAAAGAAGTGAATGCTAAGGTCTTGTTACGTAAGAGTTAATGAGTAATTAGATACATTTTTTCTGTATCTAAACTAAAGTGTTACAGATTCGATAATACAAATTTAAATATAAGACCACCATTGTATAAAACCGTAAATTACCTCCCACTAATAAATCAATAATTATAATGCAAAGGCATTGATGAATTTCAAACAGCAGAATTCTTTCAGTTAAATATTGAATCACTAGTGGCTAAGGAGGCAAATTTTGTTTAAAATGAAAGCCAGTAAGGATGTCTTCACATAAAAAGGTAGTGATAATCTGAAAAAAAAAAACTCCAAGTTATGTAGTTGAAGTGGATATCTTAACTGTTAGCTAACCAAATGAACCTTCTGGACTGACAAACTGCTCTCATTTGTCAGACTTCATGTGTTAATATTCTTCTTGTCCTTCTGAGTATTACTCATTACTCATCATGTATAAGATGACAAGGTTTGCATTATTTTTGCTTTTTTCTATATTTAAATACAGCTTTCATTTATGCAGTATTATGATCAAGCGCTCCCTATACAACACGCCTCTCCCTGTCATTCATTAGTCAAGAGTCCTGTCTTCAATTCAAAAAGTCCTTCCCATGAGGGATTGGGTTTCCTCTTTAAAAAAAAAAGATTTTGCATTTCCACATGTTGAGCAAGTGACTGGATAATAGTCTTCTGGATTATGTTACACAAGTAATGCAGGATTTATTTTTTTTTTAATTTTTCTACGGATGTTTTTCACATGAAATGAATATTTTTCCGCAACCACCACTACAAAATACATGAGTTAAGTAACATATTAAAAAACACATTTTTGGGTTCAGTATTCCTTTAAATATTTTGCACTTCATTTTGTCATTATCCTGTAAACTTATCTTTTTCTTCTTTAGTTGTGTCTTAACAATTAGAATTAAGGACAAAGAGAGCATAAAACTGTCAGATAGCACTGTCTGCTGTAAAGCTTTAGCTACTTCACTGTCATCACCACCAGCAACTTATTTCTCTAAATATAAAATGATAAATCGTTCAGCGTCAATGCCGGGTGCCAAGTTGGCTGGCATCTACAAGGGGGCGGTGATGTCCAATGAACAGAAGGAACAAGAAAAACGAAGAAAGATGGATATATGGGCTAGAACAAGGGTGATCAATGTCGGTCCTGGAGATCCGTAGTGGATACAGGTTTTTGGTCCAACCCAGTTTCTTAAAGAGAAGTCAATTATTGCTGATGAAGCACTTACTGCTTAAGTGACATTTTGATGCTTCATATTAGTGGTCTTGCTTGTTAAGGTTCTCCACCCTTAATTGCTTATGTCAGTCTTAAACAGCAGTATTCAGTGTTTTTAACGGCTCCTTATTAGCAATAAGATGGAAATGACAAAGAAGCTGCAGTGGGCTGGCGCCCTGCCCGGGATTTGTATCCTGCCTTGTGCCCTGTGCTGGCTGGGATTGGCTCCAGTAGACCCCCGTGACCCTGTAGTTAGGATATAGCAGGTTGGATAATGGATGGATGGATGACAAAGAAGCCATTAGTTCTCCATCTAACTTATCTCCGTTTACACCTGTGTGAATTCATCGTGCACTGTTTGGTTTAATAAAACACTTAAAGGAAAGTGACAGACTAAAAATGATCCATTTTAGGCATGAAATAATTTAGATGATATCCTAGGAAAGGAAAAAATCTACAGTATAAAGACCTAACATTACAGACTAACAAGCCATAAAATTAAATCATGTCTGAGACAGGCAAGAACTGGTTTCTAATTAAGCAATTGGGTTGGAATGAAAACCTGTCGCCACTGCGGCCCTCCAGGACGGACATTTCCCACCGCTGGGCTAGAATGTCAGATAAACAAGACCAACAGAGGTGCACCAAGAAAAAGGGATGTAAGGACTAATATATCTCGTGAACAGATGTTCTTAAATAAATGACCTGATTCAAAAAGGCATGTTTTTCATTGTAGTATTAAGCCCGTTTTAATAAACGGGTGTTTCACTATGCTAGTTCATACATAATGTCATAAATAATCGGACCACTTGGAAAAACAGAATTATGATGAAAATGTTAACCAAGATATAAATATTAACTATCATCATATGTTTTCTTGCACTATAAAGTCAACTTGACCCTGCTCACTGTCTCACATTGACAAATGTTTTTATCGCAGAAAAAGCCTCGGAGGACATCCTTCCTTAAAACTGAAATCCCTTTTTATCAAATACACAGATTCCTTTCCAGTAGACTCACAGTTATATAGCACACCTCTGCTGTTACTCCTGTTTGCCTGTATTTACACTTACCAACTTTTGGGATTATAAAATTCAAAGATGCATTGCACTTGCACCCAGGGCTATAGTCAACTGTCACTGTAAGCTTCACTATTGAGAGTGTTTACTCTCCCTTGTCGCTGATTGACCTAACTGAGGAAAGAACTGTGTTTCTAGGCTCTGGCAGGCTTAATAAGCTTTAATCTTTAAATATTATCATCAAATAGCTAGTGCCATAAATTAATCAAAAGAGAAATGTAGATACCCTGTCCATACACCCTGATAATCTTAGATGTTCAGTCACTCAGGTGGCCCTTACTCTCATATTGACACAAACTCTCAATTTGACTTCTCCCTTCTAGTCAGCCCTCTTTCTTGCCTATTCATTCTGGTTTTTTTTCCAATTGTCCTCTTCCACCAATCTTTCTTCTTGGAGGGAAGGTTCATGTGTCTAAAGTCTCTAAAAAGTGTCTTTCTGGATCTCATATAACAAACACATACAGTGGTGCTTGAAAGTTTGTGAACCCTTTAAAATTTTCTATATTTCTGCATAAATATGCCCTAAAACATCATCAGATTTTCACTCAAGTCCTAAAAGTAGATAAAGAGAAACCAGTTAAACAAATGAGACAAAAATATTATACTTGGTCATTTATTTATGAAGGAAAATGATTGAATATTACATATTTGTGAGTGGCAAAAGTATGTGAACCTTTGCTTTCAGTATCTGGTGTGAACCCCCTTTGTAGCAATAACTGCAACTAAACGTTTCCGGTAACTTTTGATCATTCCTGCACACCGGCTTGGAGGAATTTTAGCCCATTCCTCCGTATAGAACAGCTTCAACTCTGGGATGTTGGTGGGTTTCCTCACATTAACTGCTCACTTCAGGTCCTTCCACAATATTTCGATTGGATTAAGGTCAGGACTTTGACTTGGCCATTCCAAAACATTAACTTTATTCTTCTTTAACCATTCTTTGGTAGAACGACTTGTGTGCTTAGGGTCGTTGTCTTGCTGCATGACCCACCTTCTCTTCAGATTCAGTTCATGGACAGATGTCCTGACATTTTCCTTTAGAATTCTCTGATATAATTCAGAATTAATTGTTCCATCAATGAAGGCAAGCCGTCCTGGCCCAGATGCAGCAAAACAGGCCCAAACCATGATACTACCACCACCATGTTTCACAGATGGGATAAGGTTCTTATACTGGAATGCAGTGTTTTCCTTTCTCCAAACATAACGCTTTTCATTTAAACCAAAAAGGTCTGTTTGGTCTCATCCGTACACAAAACATTCTTCCAATAGCCTTCTGGTTTGTCCACGTGATCTTTAGCAAACTGCAGACGAGCAGCAATTTTTTTTGGAGAGCAGTGGCTTTCTCCTTGCAACCCTGCCATGCATACCATTGTTGTTCAGTGTTCTCCTGATGGTGGACTCATGAACATGAACATTAGCCAATGTGAGAGAGGCCTTCAGTTGCTTAGAAGTTACCCTTTGTGACCTCATCGACTACTACACGTCTTGCTCTTGGAGTGATTTTTGTTGGTCGACCACTCCTGGGGAGGGTAACAATGGTCTTGAATTTCCTCCATTTGTACACAATCTGTCTGACTGTGGATTGGTGGAGTCCAAACTCTTTAGAGATGGTTTTGCAACCTTTTCCAGCCAGATGAGCATCAACAACTCTTTTTCTGAGGTCCTCAGAAATCTCTTTTGTTCGTGCCATGATACACTTCCACAAACATGTGTTGTGAAGAGCAGACTTTGATAGATCCCTGTTCTTTAAATAACACAGGGTGCCCATTCACACCTGATTGTCACCCCATTGATTGAAAACACCTGAATCGAATTTCACCTTCAAACTAACTGCTAATCCTAGAGGTTCACATACTTTTGCCACTCACAAATATGTAATATTTGATCATTTTCCTCAACAAACAAATGACCAAGTATAATATTTTTTTCTCAGTTGTTTAACTGGTTTCTCTTTATCTACTTTTAGGACTTGAGTGAAAATCTGATGATGTTTTAGGCCATATTTATGCAGAAATATAGAAAATTCTAAAGGGTTCACAAACTTTCAAACACATACTGCAGAACATCCAAGTGTGCTCCATACTTAAAAGTGGTTCTTCCAAAAAACATCACAAGTGACAGCTTTGCACTTAGCAGAGTTCCTTGTGAATTGTGTCAGAAGTGGCATCTTCAAATTCAGAAAGGGGTTGGGGGTCACAGTGAAGTAAACCTGTGTGAGTAGCTACGAGCAGATCTCACAGCATGCTGTACCAACTCGCATCCATATGCAGTGTCTGTAACAACACCCCCCCCCACACACACACACACACACAAATGGCACACCCTTAAGCAGTTTAAAAAACATTTCTATCAGTCATTGCAATTACATGCTCTTTAATAACCCAGATATTCACAGGTACCTGGATTACAAAATGCCATGTAAACCCTTATTCTAGTTAGAGAAACTAGATTATTGGTCTTTGAGAAACTTGGTCAACATACACATATTCCTCTCTGAGTAACCAGATTATTTGGCCATGTAAACCCTTAACCGAGTTACAGTTAAGGATTTTGTAGTCTGTGCTTGTGTTTGCTTCACACACTTTCAGCAGCCATGGGTAGAAACGTCCACAAGATACATTTCCAGAGGCAAATGCTCAGACAATCACATAATTCTTTCTCCTGGTTGAAATACTGTGATCTGTCTCAGTGTTTCAGAAATCAATCACTAAATTCATTTTGAAAAACTGAACATAGAGTGCTAAATTCAGCAATGCAATCTTGAGGGCAGTATGGTGACATGTTAAAAGTAATGTGTGTTTTGTTGTCCGATTTAGTTTGTAAAGTAACAAGCAACCTAACAGAATACACATTACACTGAAGTAAAAATAGTTGTGTTTATTATTATCCTTGCAGCACTGGGTGTAAGGCAAGAAGCACATGTGCCGGTATGTTGGCCCTTCACAGGGCTCAATCGCATAGCCACGATGAAAGCTGTGTGAATTCAGAGAATGGAAACCTATTAATAAAGTTTGACTAAACATATTTATAACTCACAAAAAAATGATCCCAGGCTTCATGCTTGCTTTTGGATTCGCAGTGGCTAATGATAATGATTAACTCTTTTTTTGCTCAGTTTAATGACATTAGAGTATTTTGCCAAAGAAGAGCTCCAGAAAATTACTTGCCCATGTAAAACGATTTTTAAGATACAAGCTTTGTGCCTTAACTAGGTTATGTGTGTGCATGTGAATACACTGAGTGAAAGCATTCCCAAAAAACTTGGGAAGGGGGGAATTAGAACATACCATAGCAGTTCTTATAAGCATTTCAAAGACACTCTACAGACAATTATCACAAAATACGAGGTACTACAAATACACAACAAAACCCTTTAGTGCAGTCCTTAACTCTGCTAACTTTTTTAATTTCTGAGGATAATTTGTAGTCTCCTTTACACCATGCAAAAATGCAATAAAAACACACCAAAACCAGTTTTGTAATTCCTGGTGACAGATTATTTGTTGCAAGGTATTGATGCCAAATCAAAGAAACTGGGACATGACAGCCTGATTAATTAAGGTACAAGTTAAATTAAAAGCAGAAAGCAGCCAAAGTGGGCTTACTGGAGTGAACTAGAGAACCACTGATCTATACAGTTTACAATAAATATATGTTAACACTTTAGTTTAGGTACTGTAAAAATGCATCAATGACTCATTTACTCCTACATAACAAAGCTTTAACAAAAGCTTTTTTTGGGCTCCATAACACTTCTAAAACCTCAGTAGATCTAGCTATTCATCTCTGTGCCGTGAGGCATCTTGACATACTGGTAAAATGACTTGTTAATCTGAAGGGTTCACAGACCTTACACTAAAGGTACTTTAATATTATTGTGTCACAAATTGGTGGGGCAGCCACCCTCACTGTCTTCCACTGCGAGTCACGCATGCGCAGCACGCCATATTGACAGTTAATTCCTTACGACTAATCTTTTCGCATTATCTCTTTGACAGTGCAGTATTCCCCGGAACAATGAAAATTTGGGAACTACCAACCAGCAAAGAGACATCTGTGTCCTGGTATTCTTCCTATAGAAATGCAGTCTCCCTGAAACCACCCTATTAAATTATATTTCTCCTACCGGGTAAAGTGGAGGTGCTCCAGGAAAACTTGCTGCACAAGTGTCACCATCCGACAAGGGAACTGGCTGGAGAATTCCAAATTACCGTTAACGACTGTGGTTTAGTTCATTTATTTGTGGTGTGAGGAGCGAACGTCAGTGAAATGGTACAAAAACCAGTTAGACATGGTGAAGGGAACAATAGTTGATTAGAACAACTATATGCAGGAAGTTTGTGCATGGGACGTCAGTTGTCGTGAGAGGACACTCATGATAATACGATTTGTGTCATGATAACGTCAGTCATCATGAGAGAACACTCATGATAATATGATTTGTGTCATGGTAACGTCAGTCGTCGAGAGAGGACACTCAAAATAATACGATTTGTGTCACGATGATAGAAAAGTACCCTTAATATGGAATACCAAGGGAAATACCTCCTTGATAGGGTCATCCTTAAAAGGATCCCCGATTACTTGCTTACCTACCAGCAGGAGCAGTCTGGTTTTACGAGAGTTTTATGAAAGTTCTCATCGAGCGCAAACATGAATATCGGCAGAGTTTATTTGCAACCTTCATCGATTCTCATAAAGCGATTTACTCAGTTGTTCAAGCTACCCTGTGGGATATGCTGAGACTTCGTGGGATCCCCCTGAAGTTGCTGGATATCAAAACTGGCCTGTACACTGGTACTACGAGTGTTGTGCAGAATGGAGGCAGAACCTCTGTGTTTTGATTCTGGTGTTCTTCAGTGGTGTGTTCTTGCTCCTACTCTGTTCAAAGTTCGCATATTGTGGATGTTGTGGAGGGTCACAGAGTCCAACGGCTGTGGGGCATCTGTTGGTGAAGAAAGATTCACAGATCTTGACTTTGCCGACAATGATGTGATCTTCGTGGAGTTGATAGAGGTTCTGATTGGGGCTCTTGAGACACTGATCGAGGAGTCTGAGTGTCTGGGCTTACGAGTGGTCCTGGATAAAAAACAATATCCAGGCCTTTAATGACCTCTTGGGCACAGCCATCTGCAGTGTGTCTGTCTGTCGACCTTGTTGAGAGGTTTACTTACCTCAGCAGTGACATTCATGTCTCTGGTGACTCTTCCTATGAAATCAGTAGACAGACTGGAAAAGCATAGGCTTGGTGGGGTGGCGCTCTCGATATCTTTGCAAAAGGAAGAAGGTTGTGAGACATGGAAACTGTCTAGTGGCCTGAGTTGAGTCTGGAATCCTGTGGTACTGTGCCTCTTCAGAGAATCTTTGGGTACTGCTGATTTGATCTTGTGTCAAATAAGCGGTTACTCATGGAGTCCTGAATGAGGCACATTACCTACATTATGAGGGAGTGTCAGTTACGGCACTCTGGCCATGTGGCGCGATTCCCCAAGGGTGATTCAGCTCACAGGATCCTTACTGTTGAGAACCGAAGCAGCTGGACTGTAGCAGATGGGACTGGATGGCACGTCTGCCTGGGAGGTTACCAACCAGGATCCCAAGCTGTTTCATTGTGTGGTGGGTGCGGCAATGTGCTATACCAGTGCATGCTCCCCAACCTGACCTAAGCAACCTCAGACCACTCTAACGTGACGTTTTGTTAGTAGGTCATAATGCTGAGATGAATAAACACTTTACTAATTCTTTGTAAGTGTTATGAAGACCTAAAGACCTAAATATGTGTTTGGTGAGGTATTATTTTATAGTTATAAATGGGTAATAGATGTATTTTTGTAGTACCTAAACTAAAGTATACTTTTGGAAAAAATTATGAAAAAAGAAGGGTGGGAGAATTAGTTTCTTTATGTTTAATATGAATAACATTATATTTTAAAATTAAAAATGATTATTAAAGCTAGAATCCTGAACATGGCATGATTAATTCACCTAGGGTAATGAAATGCTCTACCTGCTAAAAGCCGTAGATGCATACATATGGCCTGAATTAGCAGAACATTACCTTGTGCAATGTCATCCTGTTTCTGAAGACAGGAACGCTCAATCTTGCTGGGCTGAAGCTTTGGGTCTCGCTCCAGCTGTTTATAGCACCTCCCTTCATTGAAGACATGTGGGAGGTTAGCAGTGTGAACTTGCCGGAGCTGTTCATAGTCACTGAGGGCAGCGCTCAGGTCCCAGTTTTTACCTTGAAAGAAATATAAGACATAATTATGTTGGAGCATCTGTTAATAAAAAAAGAATCTGCTTAATTATATTAAAACTACTATAAAACCAACAGAGAGAAATATCAAGAAATAAGGTCAGCATGATTTCCAACTGTGTTTTACCTTTGTCAGTATCTATAATGGTATTATTTGAATAAGATACTTATATAATAGAACTAATGTGTTGTTAGATATAAGGTACTAAAAACATTTTCACATTCAATAAATGGGTTTATCCTGCATAATGCACAAACTGAAAGTCTGAAAGGACATAAAGTGGTATTTATTTATGTACTTGTCATGTCTGTCAAGCAGCTCATAAATAACAAATGTAAAGATCAGTTATCTCTATAGTTCTATAACTGCAGAACTGGCGAGCTGATTAGCTGGATCAGCTGCCCACAATCTGATTGGCAGTGGTGACTGAGCCTCTAGTATATCCACTCGCTGTACAGTTTACTCCTACGGCCATTACATTAAACAGCCTGCCTAGTTACTAGTTGTTTTTATTATTAATTGCAAATATTTTGTTAATTAATAGTACTCTAAATCTGCGTCATGGTTGTAAGTGTTTTGCTCCTGACTTAAATTGCAGTACTGCATACATACTTGTATGTATTTATGTGTGTGTGTGTGTGTGTATATATATACATCTTATATATAAACGTCTACACGTGGAAGTGTGTGCGTCTGTTCATCCTGGAAGTGAGAGGTGGAGTTGGGGTAAGGGCTCCACCTCCGAGGATACACAAACAATGTGAGCATGTCGGCAAAATGAATCCTCCTAGGAGAGAGATGCCCAGAGTAGTTTCTTCAATTACCTGACATCTCTACATTTCAATTTTTTTTCTGACAATCTCAATATTTTCTAGGACCCCATGTTTTTTACAGCATGGGCTTACACAGCTAGTATATATATATATATACATGTCAGAGGAGGACATTTTTTGTACACTGGGTGGTTCCATTTCTCTTTCAGGCAAAGGAACATGTAAATGTTACATTTAAAACACAGCAAATGAAGAAGCAATAGGCACCTATTGTTGGGACTGGAGTGAGAAGTTAATAGGCAAATTTCCTAGGTAATCCCGTTACTAATTATTGTCATGGCTGTCTACAGGATATAGGCATTTGCTTTCTTGCAAAAGAATCACCGCTTTGAAGTTTTAACTGGTTAAATATACGAACAATACAAAATTGTGATAAAAGAACTGCTCCTTCCTTGGAAAATGTTTGTATTTACTGGACTTTAACATGTCTAAGAATATTGGTTCTAATCAGCATATAAGTACTCATTGATAGTTGCTAACAATACATTTTGTTAACTTGTGTTTACACTATTTGTTAAACCCAGGAAATTTGGACGTGCCATTGTTTAATCCATCGCCCTGTTAATCTAGGCAGGGACTGAAGGAGATTTAAACTTCTGGGCAGGAGAAGGCAGGGAGAAGGATGGTCCACTGAGAACACTGCCAAGACACTTGCACAGAGCACAGGGGCTCACAGGCAGACAAGGGTTCGTGGCTGGTGCGACGTGAGGCACAAGGATGGCAGGGAGGAAGAGATAGCTCCACAAGAAGATGGTTGTGGATCCAGCGAGAGAGGGTAGTCGCATGAAAGGACCGAGCAAACCTGGCGGACGAGAAGTGAGGTGTGCCTAGGTCACAGCAACACAAGGAGCCCAGAGTTGAAAAAAAGAACGAGAAAGAGATGTTGACAGGGATTCCACGATTTTGACAAAACTTCTGTTGGGAAATGAGTGTCTGGTAAACAGAGTGCATCCGTGGACAGTTGGATGATCAATTGTTGGGGTAACATAGTGCACAAACTGGACTCTGCACCACTAAAGGTTGTATCCTCCAATTCTGTATCCTCTGTAATTGTATCCTCCAATGGACTTTTAGAGTGTGGACTGTGTGCTTTCCTTTTTAAAAAAGGAATTTCGTTCCTAATATTGTAAGATTTATTTTATGTTCATTTATCTTTTTAATGTACTTTAAATTGTCTTGCGTAATAGAAGTTACTATTGCTTTTCCTGAAATTACTGTTGTGTCTTTCATTGAGTGTTTACTCACCGCCCAATTTAGAGAAACCTGTGTGCTATTATCGGTAAATTTCAAGAGTTGCCAGTCTCTTAATAAAAATGGGTGGCATAGTCAGATATTTTAATGTTGTCTAAGTTAGATTACCTGTAAGTGTGACCAGACATCTGTCACTTATATATATATACACAAACAGTATATGTTTTAATATAGCATGTACATCTCTCTCTCTCTCTCTCTCTATGGGTGGTTACATACCAGGTAACACATGTGGTTTGTCTACCAGTTGGGCAAACATCTGCCACGGGGCACTCTTCAGTTGCGAGAAGCAGATCATAGAATGTTACATAGTTTACTGTCAAATAATGCAAAGGGTACACGACACATGTTTCGCCCTTATTTGGGCTCATCAGGCGTACACACTCCACTGCTCCCCTTGCGGGGATATATATACATAAAATCCAACGTCTGTTTGTCTGTCTGTTCACTTTTCACGAGAGAACTACTTAACAGATTTAGATCGGGTTTTTTTCTAGAATTTGCTTGAACATTCTGGTTGATTTTGCAACTTCTCTCATCGCGCTAAGTATCATAGTTCACTTGCAGGAGCAATTTATTCATGCTAGTCTGAGACAGAGGCTGCGGGCCGAGGGGAGGGGGAAGTATGACGTCAGGAGTTGGGAGGTGAATAGGGCCCTCCTCACTCACACTCCAGCCTCTGTTCAAGTTGGTCTACCTCTCGCCATGTTTTGGAGCGTACCTTGCCCCCTGCTTAGCTAACGATACCTGCTTGTTTATTTATTTTAAAAATTTGTCCAATTTCACTACTATGTGGGCAGAGACACAGGTACAAATATATACATACCTGTATACATATTAAAGATATACATACACACACAGTATACATTGTCCAACACATGTGCCAAGACAGCGTTTTCTTGGCTCTAATCAGGTAGAAATTAGGATAACAGAGAATGAGGTAATGCAGTTGGTAACTGCTTTTTCACACATAAACTGAAGGAAGAGGATGAAAAGGAGGTGTGACATCACTTCCTCTATGGACCAGAAGCCCCACTGATACTGTATATAAGAAACAGAGACACTGAAACTCTGTGTTCATTTCCTAACCTGTAACTGCTGGTGTTGGATTTCGTACATCAGAAGAGCTTTTACTAAAGCATGCACTCTGAGCATGTCAGTTGTGACCACTATGTGGTGTTGAAGCACCCCAAACCCCAGACACAACCTCACAAACAAAAGTGCCGGGTGCAAATGCACATATTATTCATGCAAGTAACTTACAAAAAGGCTTCCTGTAGTAGAGGTAAAACTCAATTCTCTTTCTTTCTCTCTCCCTCTTTCTTCACCTCCACTCCTCCCAACCGAGGTTTATTCTCTTCCACCCGACTCCATCTCACTTGGATGAAGCAGAGCAGTTTCCTTTATAACAAACCCAGAAATTCCATGGCAGGACTGTGAGGCGTCAGGCACATGGCAGGAACAATTACTGGATGGGGCGCCAGTCTATCACAGGGTGAACACACATTGGCACATTTAGCAATACCAATTCACCTAAGCTGCATGTCTTTGGACTGAAAAGAACATTCAATTTCAATGCAGGGAGCAGCTGGGAAACAAATCCCAGTGTCCTTTTTGTGAAGCAGTAGCACTACCACTACACCACCATGCTACGCAATTTACTTTTATGTTCTTTCTAATTTTTTTTTCCTGTTTTTCACATCTAGTATTGAGTGCAGAATATGCTACGTTATAAAGCTCATATACTCTTTGCTATTCTGATTATATTCTGTAATTTTGCTGATAAGAAAACGTCTTTTCACTTTAAGACTGAGGCTGAGACAGTATCTAGGTTGAAAATGCATTACATTTTCTATTGCAATCCCAGGAGTGTTACGGTATATGGAGCATAGCAGAGATAACAAATCCTTAGCAATGTCCATTGAGAGCAGGCAGCACACCATTTTTAAGAGCATGGGTTTCTCTTTTTAATTAGCTGGAGCAGCACAGTGGGTTAATGTGAATTTAAATTAATATTAAGCCTACTTTCCAACACAACAACCTTGCAAATTTTAAATTTGGCGGTACAGTGCACATTACAAATGGCACAAGTCAGAGATTGCATGTGGGTTCTTAAAATATTCAAACAATTCCATTGGGCACTCAAAAAGAATGGACGTACCCTATAACTAGACAGTATGAGTAATATGCAAAAATGGGTCATGTTCTTTGTATCTGTACATTACATGTTGTAGACTTTGGTGTATTTCATTTTAATTTTGTTATGATGATTAATTTTTACTGTCATTTATTGTGTTTTTTTGTTTCGGCTTCTGCCATTTTGTGCCCTGAGGTGGGCTGTCGCCCTGCCCGGGATTTGTTCCTGCCTTGTGCCCTGTGCTGGCTGGGATTGGCTCCAGCAGACCCCCGTGACCCTGTGTTAGGATATAGCGGGTTAGATAATGACTGACTGACTGCTGCCATTTCGTGCCCTCCTCAGTATGGCTAGTCTTATGGTCACTGATGTCACGATGCATAATATCATTGTGGTGCCACTACTGATGATGATGGAATGCTGCTTTCCATGTTCAACCTTTGCATTCACATTGTTAACACCAAAGGAAACAATTTAACTTTAAGCTTAATTACAGAAAGGAATTTCTAGTTAGTTTTGTTTGTTTCTTCAACTTTGATTCCACGGTTTAGTTTGGATTTTGTCATTCGGTATTCTGACTCCTAATTGTGTCTTCACTATGATAAATGATTAATTGGGAAGGTGGACATTGGAAGATGGTTTGGTATAATTTTGCTTTGTGAAAGCTTACAGTATGTTTCCATTTTTAACAATGGATTCACTTTATCTACTTTCTATATATAAAATCCTAAGCCTAAAGCTGCAACGATTTTATTTAACTTTTTATGTAACACTTTAAATTGGGCTTATTATAAAACCTACATATATATGTTTTGTATCATTCTTTTCAGAATTTATTGAACTTTAATGTAATGTTGTTAGATTTTCAGATTCTTATTCCGTTTTTAAATTATAAATTAAAAAATATCAAGAATTCATGTCCTGCGAGACTAGACTTTGTGCCAAAAAATTTAATCATACCTGGGGCCAGAAATAAAAGACAAAGAGTAGTACAGCTGCTGTACAGTCTTTTAAATGTTCGAAGCACTGTGCGAGATACAGATCATATGACATGGCAGCAGCAGCAGCAAGAGAGCAGCTGACTGAGCAAAAAGGAGGTTAAAAAAAACTGTTTCCCATTTCCAAACCAACGCAATCTCGCCTCTCTGACTTTGTCTGCAAACCGTCCAACTTGAGCTGACCTTCTAATGTACTCATTTCTAATCCTATCCATCTTCGTCAAACCCAATGCAAATCTTAGTTTCTCTAACTCTGCCACCTCCAGCTCTGTCTCCTGCTTTCTGGTCAGTGCCACCGTCTCCAACCCACATAACATAGCTGGTCTCACTACCGTCGTGTAGACCTTCACTTTCACTTTTGCTGCTACCCGTTTGTCACAAATCACTCCTGCCACTCTTCTCCACCCATTCTCTTTACTTCATTTCTCTTCCACAATCCCCATTACTCTGTACTGTTGATCCCAAGTATTTAAACTCATCCACCTTTGCCATCTCTACTCCCTGCATCCTCACCATTCCACTGACCTCCCTCTCATTCACACACATGTATTCTGTCTTGTTCCTACTGACCTTCATTCCTCTCCTCTCCAGAGCATATCTCCACCTCTCCAGGGTCTCCTCAACCTGCTTTCTACTCTCACTACAGATCACAATGTCATCAGCAAACATCTTAGTCTAAGGGAACTTGTCTAATCTCGTCTGTCAACCTGTCCATCACCATTGCAAATAAGAAAGGGCTCAGAGCCGATCCCTGATGTAATCCCACCTCCACGTTGAATGCATCCATCACTCCCACTGCAGACCTCACCACTGTCACACTTCCCTCGTACATATCCTGTACAACTATTACATACTTCTCTGCCACCACCGACATCCTCATACAAAACCACAACTCCTCTCGTGGCACCCTGTCATATGCTTTCTTCAGGTCCACAAAGACACAATGCAACTCCTTCTGGCCTTCTCTATACTTCTCCATCAACATCCTCAGAGCAAATATTGCATCTTATTATTTTATTATTTTTCACCATACTTAATAATCCTGTGCCATTATTAGTCATTTTGTTATAAAGGAACTGGCACTATTAAATAACTTCCCAGCATTCCAAGTAAACAGAGACATGGCACATAATCAAAGATACTTCAGAAGCAAATAAAGAATTTAATTACATCTTCTAGTAAAAATATAACATAGAGATTAATCACAGAGAAACTCCTGTGAAAAGGAAGAATTTAATTACACCTCCACATTTATCTCAATAACTATATTCACTGATTACATTATGGGTGCGAGTTTGTCTTCAAGCCACCCCAGTTCATTGGCTGTGATTAGCATGAAATATGTGCAAATAGTTTGCCAAGTTGCAATTCCCCAGCTGCACAGGAAAATTACAACCAAAAAGGCAGCGACGATGTTTTTAATGAAGAAATTTAAATGTACCCCTTATAAATTGTAAGTTACTTGAGCTTTTTTGCAATAAATGCAAACTCAATATCCTTTAAGGAAAGTAATTTATTTAAACATATTACATAAATTATACAGCCGATAGTTATTCAAAACCCAGCTTATTAGTGAAATCTGATGCTGTTCTCATTACTAAATTTAAAAAAAAAACCTGTAATGTGCAGAACAATCAAAATTTGGTCCACAGTAGAACCGTGAAAGAAAGTGTAAGAAAAAAAGAATCATCAGGATAAAAAATGAAGACAAAAGGTCAATTTTTTAAAAAGATTTTTTTAAAAGAAAAAAATAAATAATAAAAAAAAATTCCTGTCTAGGTGCTGTATGATATCTTATCGACACTTAACTCAAAGACAGAAAATTCAACGGTACCTGAAAAAGTTTAACACTTCCTAAAATTCTTCATGCGACACGTCATTGTGCACACTGGACATCTGACTGCTCAGTAACAGTGGCAAACGGCAGCCAAGGCGATTTAAAGCAGGATGCAGGTGCCAACAGATACAGTGCCCGCCATAATGTTTGGGACAGACACATTTCTCCTGCATGTCCCTCTTTGTTCCACAGTCTAAAACTACAAATCATACAATTCAGAGAAGAATACAAATCTTGTCCTTATGTTGAACAATGCAACTACAGACTTTAAAGGGTAGAAGCAAGCCGAGGTATCTAACGAAGCTATGAAACCCACCTGAGGAATCAAAAAACGGCTGTGATGCTAATTGTCCCAGACATTGTGGGGGAACCATGTAAAAAAAGTGTTGTGTAAGCGAAATGTCTGCAAAACCTTTAAAATGAAAGTCTGCCATCTGCAGTTTAATCACATTGTCTGAACGGTTTAATTTGTAATTTTAAAGTGTGGAGCAGAAGGGGGAAATCAAGGAAAAATGTGTCTTTGTCCCAAACATTATGGAAGGCACCTTATATCATAACAGAATTATTCATAACATTTGACCGTTTACTGTATGTTGCTGTAATGAACTGTGTGATTTGTGAGCTAATTGCCTCACATCCTGTAACATTCTGCAGTCTCACAGTTGCCATGTCTTAGCAGCAGCTTGTGTGATATTGGCCTACTCCATATGCACATTTGTTGTTGCTGATTGCGCTACCTGAAGATGTGTAACTAAAGATGCAAGTTTCCTATTTTCTTTATGTTTTGTTAACATCAGTTTCTTGTTTCCATTCAAATTTATGGATTTTGATGCATTATACTGATGATGGGTAATTAAAGGAATACTCCACACAAACATGATATACAGTATATTGTGATGGACAGCCGGGGATCTTGCCCAGACGGGATGCCCTTTTTAGGAGAAGACCAGGGGAATGGGCATACTGCCAGGAATACCTCCCCCGGGACACGAGAGGGCAACCCCCTTGGTTTACATTGGGGCCACGGAATTGGAGCTTAGAACCTCAACCCGGTGCAGGTCCGTGCCCACCGCCAGGGGGCACCTGGACAGCTCAAGAGTCTGGACATGCAGCACTTCCGCCACACCCGGAAGTGCTACCAGAAGAGGAGCAGGGTTTTGGTGCAGCACTTCTGCCACACCCGGAAGTGCTACCAGATGTTAATCAAGGGGCACCTGGAGCACTTCCGAGTGCACTATAAAGGAGGCCGTCTCACTCCACTCAGAAGCCAGAGTCGGGAGGAGGAGGACAAAGCTTGGGAAGAAAGGAGTAAGGGAGAGAGAAAACAGAGAAGGACTGAGTACTATGGTTGGAACACTGTGTTGTGTGCAGGACTTAAGTAAAATAAACGTGTGTGTTTTGGACATACGGTGTCTGTCTGTCTGTGCCAGGGGCCCATCTTCTACAATATATTTTTAAAGTTACTGTAGTGATTGTGTGCAGAAAAGGTTGGGGGCTGACACAGAGAGACATCAGCTGATGTCACCAGGAAGCGCTCTGCTCACAGTGTTGAGAGGGGATGTAAGGAGACCACGTCTGAAACAGATTTTTTGGGTTTGCAGCTGGCCAACGGCAGTTACCATAGCATGAATGTTAAAACCGAGATGGTTCATGGTGTAAATCCATCACAATTCATTTGATGATGAGGATGGGCTTTGCACTGTGGACAGGTGCATTGCAGAGAAAAGATGGGAGCTGACAGAGAACAAGCTTAGCTGATGTCTCCAGGAAGTGCCCCTCCTGCAGCATTCAGAAATGGTCTCCGTGTGGCTGACTAAAGGAGTTTCATTAGCTCATGCTGCAAGGAGACCACCTCTGAACCAGATGTTGAACTGTAGCAGTTAGCCACAGTTAAACTCTTTGAACTGAGATGCTGTGTGGTGGGAGTACATGGCATTACAGTTACTTAACACTAGAATTACCAAAGCCTACAAAAAAACTTGTAGAACTGTCTCACCTTAAATCGCTTCGCACATCTCCATTAGCGTCTTTTGTCCTGTAAATGTGTCAATAAGCAGTAAGCAGCCTACTATCACATCCCCCCACCACAGCACAGTTTTCTCAGCTCAAGTCTTTTTACCTGCGTGTCAGTTGCTTCGAGTTGTATAGAGTGAGAAGTCAAGCAAAATTACACCTTTTATAAATACTATATCGTTATTTGGAACACATGCATTTCATGTTTATGTAAACACGTCGTTAAAACAGAAACGTTTTTCATGTTTTAGTAATAATTGACAAAATGTAGACATGAAGTGTATAATGTGTGAAGCATAAAGTCCAAATATCAAATAAACACTTTCACAAAAGGTACAAATATAACAGAACAGGTGCGCTTCTATTCAAGATTATAACTACAGAAAAAGAACCCGCGTTAGGGTGCGACATCGACACGTATTTGCTACGACCGCTTCGGTGGCACAATGGCATCAGCTATTGACTGGTAATCAAAACTTCACGGGTTCGACCCCGTGTGCTGCTCTTATTCTTACTATCTCAGAATAAAAACATACATTTGATTTCAGTCTGAAACAGCCTCTATAAATTTATGATACTTGTAAAGGTTAGCTCTGTTTTTTTTATTCAGTTTTATTCTCTTCGTCACGTTCACGATCCCACAGCCCCCCCAATCTGACACTGCTGTTTTCACATAAAGACGTGCTGTAACAGAGGTGAACTCAGATCATGATGACGGTTCTACATCGGAGCAAGAATGCATGTTGCACTTTTGCCATCGCTGTACTTTATATATTTACGTGGGAAGCTCTGCACTCTACTTGTGACTTTACGCTGTAGGAAGTAAGTAAATAAATAAAGGTAAATAAGTAAATAACATTTGATCTGGCTGTTATATACAAAGTACAGCGACAGCAGCTTCCACCTGCAGCTATAGACTCTCCACGCTAGTATTTAGAGCTGAATGGTGTATGTGCCTAAAAAAAAGTCTAACTGTATTCTCGTATCATTGCTTGCGTACTAAAGTGTCAGCAGGCACTTTTCGTTGTGTTACACATGTATTTTTTGAGCATGCCCGTGTCAATCAAACACAGGAAGCTCTGCAGTTTACTTGTGACTTTATGCTGTAGGAAGTGAGTAAATAAATTAAGGTAAATAAGATTTGATCTGGCTTTTATGTAAGTAACATATTAATGTTAATGTTTTGGGCACATGCATAATTTTACAGCGGCTGTTACAACTGAAATCAAATGTATGTTTTTATTCTAAAATAGTAAGAATAAGAGCAGCGGACATGGAACACACATGAAATGCATGTGTTCCAAATAACGATATAGTATTTATAAGAAGTGTCATTTTTCTTGACTTCTCACTCTATACAACTCGAAGCAACTGACATGCAGGTAAACAGACTTGAGCTGAGAAAACTGTGCGGTGGAGGGGGGATGTGATAGTAGGCTGCTTGCTGCTTATCGACACATTTACAGGACAAAAGACGCTGGTGGAGAGGTATGAAGCGATTTAAGGTGGGACGAATCTACGAGTTTTTTCGTAGGCTCTGGTAATTCTAGTGTTAACCCTTTGAACCGTACTCTATCCAGAGTTTTGGCACCACAGCCACCCCAGCAATTTTGAAAACAAGTCAAGTTGGGGAGCATGTAGAGTACAGTGCGTTGCCGCACCCATTACACAAATAAAACTCGGGATCCCGGTTGGCAACCCCCCAGACAGACAAGCAGTCCAGTTCCACCCTCCAGAAATGACCCTCTATCTGTTGCAGCCAGGTGTTACATCGGTAATCCCTTGGCCTGGTCCAGCCACTCAGATCCCCAACAATGAGGATCTTACGAGCTGGATCACCCTTTGGGAAACGTGCCATATGGCTGTAGTGCCGTAACTGATGCTCCTTCACAATGCAGGTAATGTGCCTCATTTGGGACTCCATGAGCAACCACTCATTCGACACAAAGTCGAACCAAGGATTCTCCAGAGAGTCTCAGGTCACTGGATAGCATTCATGTCTCGCAACCATAGAGCTAGACAGGAAACACCTGGACTCTTAAGACTTGGACCTTCTTCCTTTTGCATAGATATCAGGAGCACCACACATCCCTTTCCAGCGACCTCATGACCCCTCATGCTCTCCCAATCTACTGACTTCATGGTGAAGAGTCACCAAAAACATTTGAAAACCAATCATTTTAATTTATAAGAGTAAAATTTAGTTATATGAGGATAATATACTGTATGCCACAATGTTATGAAACAAATTAATCCCATAGAAAAAGCTGTATTGCTTTACAGCCAGACGGTTTTTATCATTTTGTACCATCCTTTGTATGGACCTAATGTCAAAACTGAACCTTTGAGTGAGATGCTTCAAAACAGTTTTCAGTGCCAGAATCAGTGCACAAGAACACTTCACATGATTTACACCAGCTTTGGCAGGTTCACGTTCTGGGCTCCCGATTTGCTCTCTTGACCTGCTTGTACTACACATCAATTCTCTCACCTCTGCCACGGTGAACCACTGCATTTCCAGCTGTTATTTATCAACCAGAACCCTGTCCACTACTGCCAGGAACAGAGGCACTTGACTGTTCAGTTTAGCAAATTTTACATTTTTAAATTTGATTCTTCACCACCTACTGCTTTGGCCTCACTTCACTTACCCTAACATTTTGGCATGATGAGATAATAAAAACTAAAGTACAACTGGAATCCTCTTTGTTTCCTTCTGGAAACCTACTGCACAAGCAAAAACAAAACTGACCTGCATTAAAAAATAGCAAAACTATTCCAAATAGCATCACAGCGAAACTAGAGAGTGGAATATTATATGCATAGTCTAGTAATACATGTATAGCGAAAGACAGAATGCCAACCAGCCATATTATGATGGCAGATGGCCTTTTGGGAATATGCCTCTGTGATAGTGGACTGCAAGATTTAGAGAGTAGTGTAGCGGAGTCAATGGAGGCTCTCGAGAGACTGAGTGAGGAGTCTGAGTGTCTGGGCTTGCGAGAGTCTGGGATAAAAACAAAGATCCAGGTCTTTAATGACCTCTTGGGCACAGCCGTCAGCATTGTTTCTGACTGTGGAGAGAGTGTCGACCTTGTTGAGAGGTTTACTGACATCAGCAGCGACATTCACGTCACTGATGGCTCTTCCTATGAAGTCAGTAGCTGAATTGGGAGAGCATGGGGGGGTCATGAGGTTGCTGAAAAGGGGTGTGCGGCGCTCCCAATATCTTTGCCAAAGGATGAAGGTCTAAGTCTTTAGAGTTTTGGTGCTCCCTGTTATGCTATGTGATTGCAAGACATGGACGCTATCCAGTGACCTGAGAGAAAGACTGTACTCCTTCGGTACTGTGTCTCTTCACAGAATCTTTGGATACCACTGGTTTGACTTTGTGTCCAATGAGCAGTTGCTCATGGAATCCCAAATGAGGTACATTACCTGCATTGTGAGGCAGCGTCTCACTGAACACTACGGGCATATGCCACGATTCTCTGAGGGTCACCTGGCTTGCAGGATTCTCATTGCTGAGGACCCAAACAGTTGGACCAAGCCAAGGAGACACCCACGTAACACCTGGCTGCCGTAGATAGACGGTCAATTCCGGAGGGTGGGACTGGACTGTGTGTCTGCCTGGGGGGTTGCCAACCAGGATCCCAAGCTGTTTCATCATGTGGTGGGTGCAGCAATGCACTGTACCAGTGCAAGCTCCCAGACGTGACCTATAGTGTAACAGCTATGATTCATCAGGTGTGTTTCATTGCTTCATAAGATACCTCGGCTTACTTTTACCATTTGGAGATTGTACTTGCCATTGTTCAGCAAGAGGAAAAGAGCTGTGCCAAAGAAAGTCAAAGAAGCCATCATGAGGCAGAAAAGCAAGAATACAAGACATCAGTATAACCTTAAGATGACCTCAATCAACTGTCTGGAATATCATGAAGAAGAAAGAACACACTGGTGGGCTCACTAATCACCAAGAGACTTGTAGGCCAAAAAAGCCCTTCACTGCTGATGATAGAAGAATCCTCACTACGGTAAAGAAAAAGCCGTAAATGCCTGCCCAACAGATCAGAAACCGTCTTCAGGAAGCCGATAAATGAAAACTGAATGTGCTTGGAAGCAAACGAACATTTGATTGGTAGACTCACCTGCTGTGATTACATTTATATTCATATGCACAACTGAAGTATTCTCATATTACTTAGCCGCACAGGTGAAATAGCCTTCTGCTTCTTGAAGCATCTCAGATATGCACAAGTACGAGGCATATTCTCATTCTGATCATGTTTTCACTCAATTTTCTTTAACTTTAAATCCTTAGTTTAACCCCTCTGTCAGTGCACACTTTTTGTCGATATCATGTGAAGCACAATGTTGTAACAGCCGCACTTGGATGGCGGCAAGTTATATTCTCTGGCTGGGCTGAAACAAAGTCCAGACTTGGCCATGGTCCCCAGTTGATGGGAAAAATAAATAAACTAGTCAACAATAAAAGGGTCCATAGGTGTAAAATGAATATATTGGAAGAGAATGAAATTTAACACACACATCCCTGTATTTCCTGATGCAAATATTTACACTGACAGAAAAAAAAAAAAAAAAAGACGAAACGGCCCCAACCTCCCTTGTCTTAACTAGGAAACATATACATATATAGAAAACAAAAATAAATTAGAAAATGAAAAACAAACATTCATATTCACACAATGTCCAATGTGAAACTACGGTAACTACGGAGATTGAGGCATGAATATAAGCCGTCAAAGTCCCAAATGATTCAATGACAACAAAACACAATTTAAGTGTGCTATTTCGAAGTATGAACTAAAACAACTTCACCGGCGAGTCCGGATAGCAGTCCGACAGCCATGGGACGTGGATAACGAAAAGTCCAAAACACCTTACCGCTGCGTGTACAAGAGTGAGGGTCTGTGGTTCCCCTCAATGAAATAATTGCAGTGTTTGATATGATAGATCACAGTTTTCCAATGCTTCCTTTTCTTTCTCCCTTTTTAAAATGTGTGGTCCAATCTTTTAATATGTACAACCCAGAACTAACAGTGCCATGATTGGTGAAGTCCCTGCTAATGCAGTGAGGAAACTCTTCTTTAGGTATATATATATATATTTTATTAATGAAAAAGATCAAACAAACACAACACTTATAAATACTAAACAAACACAACTGACATTTTATGTAGCCTCGCTACAATGTTAGCCAAAGAATAAGATGTTACTGGATTAGACTTCTGACCGATGAACGACTCCAGGAAGTGGGTCTTCAATTCTAATGCTTGGGTGCATCCGAGTGCATTCTGTTTCAGTTCATAAGATCATTTTCCCAAAGTAGTGTATATAACAGTATTTTAATAACATACTGTACATGTGTTTTAATGTTGTGAGCATGACTGGATGACTTGGCATGTAGATTCTGTGCCAGGAGTAAACTGAGATATTTTTAGGGACTTTTTGATATGTTATTGTTCAACATTGGTCACCATAGACCCCTATTATATCAGAAGAGTTGTTATCTCTATTCCAAAGGAAAACATGAGATTAATATGTTTTCTCGGTGATCACTACAAACTACATGGGCTGAGTTACACATACAAAAAGAATCTTTTTTGGATGGAGCATTACTTTAAGTTACCTGGTTTTAGAATAATGGCTGTCGCTTACCACCTTTGCATATTCTGGTTTCACCCCAGCTTAATCCCTGACATGCTCAGGCTGCTCTGAGAGCACATGAGGAATCAACTCCTTAATAGGTAGGTGTAGTGTACCTAATTAAGCGGCTTGACAGCGTACTTCTGAAAAAAGGATCTCAATCCTTTCTCTTATGTTTAATGTGTTCTTTTCAGATAATGGAGAAGATTATTGTGGGAGTTGCACAAATGAAGACTGCTCAACACCAGGATGTTCTTTTTTCAGAAGGTATACATTCATATCTTTTGTCCATCTATTCTTCTTTTTGGCACAGGTGCATCACTCTTTTACAGTATCTATGGCTGTGTTGATGGTAAGGTAAGTAAAGGAATAATAGGTGGGTTAAAAAAAATTGATGCATGTAATTACTGCATCTGAGTGTCACTACACGATACTTAAACCCCTTTGACTTTGTAATCTCCAGTGCCCACTGTGCACTCCCAGCATCCTGCCGTGTGCCTCCCTGCTAAGATATGGAAGTCAAGCATGAAGCGTACACACAAATATTCCTATTTACACTTCAAACATTCTTTATATACAGAGAAGCATTAAACATGCATTAGAAGAAGACCCTGATTATTCTCAATGAATATTTTATTCATCAAGCAGGGGGAGAATGTTGTCTTCGTAAAAAAAAAAAAAATACAAAGCTGGGTGGATGGGTATACTGTAGGACAGGGAAGGGCACAGACCTATAAATCTGGGAGACATCAGCAATGTGCCACTGCAGAAAGGAGGACACTGCCAGGGGGTGGCTAATCCTGTATGTAGAAAAAGCTCCCCTGATATCATTTCTCTATTTTTGCAGAAGTCATAGACTGGAAAATGAGGACAGACATGTTAAAAGTTGCCCCACCTCACAACAATAGAAGGCAGTGTATTATCATAAAATCACATCACATTCCATCCCAGGCTGTAGGTTTTGCACTATGGTAACCCACAAATCGTGATGTCTGGATTCAAAGGCTCTCAGAAGGCATTTTCTACAGTGAGAGCAATAGAAGAACTTCTATTCTCAGCCTCACAGTGATTTCCCGTAAGCAGCACATCACCACTACATTCCACCTGATCACTGCCAGTTACTACAGTGCAAAATGTGCGATCTGGGATGGGTCTAGGAGCGACTCCACAACAAAACACTTGGCGTAGTCGGCAGCATTTACACTGTGGATATATGTGAAGTGTAGTGGTGGTGCTGCAGAGAAGCCGGTGTCTGAATGAAGGAGAGCACTCAGTTAATATACAAAGAAGCACTCCTCCTGCAGTGCTTATGGGTAACCTTTGTCCAGGCAAGAATAGACACTCTTCTATTGCTCTCGCTATACAGGAACTGTTTCTGAGGCCTTTGTAATCCAGATGTCACAAGTTCATGGATGGCTACCAGTAGTTAATTCAACGCAAAATGTGTAACCTGGGATGGATTGTGGTGGGATTCCATGAAAAAACAAATAGCAAGGTGGGTCTATTAAAGTATATTTGGAATCTTGTCACATATTAGAAAAAAATGGTAATTGGGAAACCACCATGACTATCAGGGCCTTTCAAATAAGAGCCTGGGCAAACCAGGAGCAAAGACACCTGGGGTTGACAAATGAGGTTTGTGAAGAGGAGACCCCAGGACTTTCAGAGGGTGTAAGCATTAAAGCTTGTAAGGGTTTAAGGGGCACTCCTTGCCAGGAAGCTGAAACAAAAGTTCCATTGGCTGCAGGAAGAGAGGGCAGAGTCTGTGGGAGAGGAAAGAAAAAGGTAACATTAAGAAAGAAGAGCTGGTTAGCGGTGATTAGAGGTCAGGTTTCTTTCTTTGCATTTTGTACTTTTGCTTACTCTCTTCATTTTTCTTCAGACAAAAACAAATTTTTTTGATCATTTCGGTGCCGGTAGTCTTTATTTAGGTTGTGGAATAGATTGACACATCATCATCAAGAAAGGGAACATGTATCAAAGAAATGTAAGCTATGAATTACTTCAGTGCTGTAACAGATATCCTAGGTTTGCATTGTGTATCCTTTAACTCACAATACCCAGATTTGCCATAAACAGAAGTTTAAGTGACAAGTGTGCTTTGGGTGTCATCAATAGAAAGAAAACGCCTGAGAAAGCACAGCCACCAAGAAAAGAAAAGATGAGACCCAGCATTTTTGTAACATTACAAAAATGTTGGGGATAAAATACAAAATATGATTGAACATCAGGGGCTGGGCAGCGAAGATCACCCAATGCAAAACCCTCGTGACAACCAGTGCACATGGGGAAGGTGAACCATGTGAGGATCTTCAGAAACTGTAGGAAACCAGTGGACCAAAGAGAAGGCCAAGGAAGGTCACGCCACATATTTATTTCCTTTTATCTGTTTACTGCATTCTCTAGGAAGTTTATTGATTTAAAAAAAAAAAAAATCTATTCATGACATATAGTCATTTTGGAAAGAATCCCACTTTACAGCGTTTTTATACAAATGCCTGAGATTTTTGCCCAGTACTGTGTTCTATTTATTTATCTTAGTTAATTAACATTTGTATGGTTGCCTTCATATTTGTATTCACTCTAAATATTCTAACTGAAGATCAGAAATTTGTGTTTACATTTTTTGGGTGGGAATGACAAAAAACAATCCATGGTATTTTACATAACAATTAATTACTGAGATGTAAACCATAAAAGTCAAAAATGATTAGCAACATCAAATCCACACCATCTGTCAAATATTGAAACAGTTAAAAAAATAGCATGCAGCAGTGGCAATTGATTTTGTTATGTGTGGCAATAAAGCTTTCAGATGGCTGAGGACACATAAATAAAAAATCAGAAGTGAATTAGGTTTTGCTTTGTCTTCTTTTGCTTAAGATAATTATAATGACTAAATGATTCACTGGTGAATAATCATGAAATAGTACTTTTACTTTTATTATGTGATTAATAAGGTAATTTGTTTCAAGTATAATATCTGCTGTAAGCCTTGCAATTAAATAATCATTGGAATTGACTGAAGTGAGAATTGCAGCAATCAGAGTGTTCATTATCATTAAAGGACATCAGAATCATTGTTCTTCTGGGACCACAAAAGCAGCCTTTTGTTTATTGATCTTCCATTTTGATTGATTGTGAACCCAAACTAATGTGTCTTCCTTCTCCCCCAGTTAATGCTTCAATAGTTAAACTAATGAAGGAGATTTACCTCGTTGTTGCAGTAACCTTTATGTGCGGGTTTTACCACGGTTTAATCCTAAAACTGTAAAGGAATAAATCGATTAATATTAATTTAAAGATATCCAACGATTTGGAGGTTTTCACAAGCCTGAGTACATATACAGTCATATGAAAAAGTTTGGGAACCCCTCTCAGCCTGCATAATAATTTACTCTACTTTCAACAAAAAAGATAACAGTGGTATGTCTTTCATTTCCTACGAACATCTGAGTACTGAGGTGTTTTCAGAACAAAGATTTTTAGTGAAGCAGTATTTAGTTGTATGAAATTAAATCAAATGTGAAAAACTGGCTGTGCATAAATTTGAGTCCCCTTGTAATTTTGCTGATTTGAATGCATGTCACTGCTCAATACTGATTACTTGCAGCACAAAATTGGTTGGATTAGCTTGTTAAGCCTTGAACTTCATAGACAGGTGTGTCCAATTATGAGAAAAGGTATTTAAGGTGGTCAATTGCAAGTTGTGCTTCCCTTTGACTCTCCTCTGAAGAATGACAGCATGGGATCCTTTCAAAAGATCTGAAAACAAAGATTGCTCAGTCTCATGGTTTAGGGGAAGGCTACAAAAAGCTATCTCAGAGGTTTAAACTGTCAGTTTCAACTGTAAGGAAAGTACTCAGGAAATGGAAGGCCACAGGCACAGTTGCTGTTAAACCCAGCAGGTCTGGCAGGCCAAGAAAAATACATGAGCGGCATATGTGCAGGATTGTGAGAATAGTTACAGACAACTCACAGATCACCTCCAAAGACCTGCAAGAACATCTTGCTGCAGATGGTGTTTCTGTACATAGTTGTACAATTCAGCGCAATTTGCACAAAGAACATCTGTATGGCAGGGTGATGAGAAAGAAGCCCTTTCTGCACTCACGCCACAAACAGAGTTGCTTGTTGTATGCAAATGCTCATTTAGACAAGATTCATTTTGGAACAAAGGGCTTTGGACTGATGAGACAAAAATTGAGTTATTTGGTCATAACAAAAAGCGCTTTACATGGCAGAAGAACAACACTGCATTCCAAGAAAAACACCTGCTACCTACTGTCAAATTTGGTGGAGGTTCCATCATGCTGTGGGGCTGTGTGGCTAGTTCAGGGAACGGGGCCCTTGTTAAAGTTGAGGGTCGGATGAATCGAACCCAATATCAACAAATTCTTCAGGATAAAGTTCAAGCATCAGTCACAAAGTTGAAGTTACGCAGGGGTTGGATATTCCAACAAGACAATGACCCAAAATACAGTTCGAAATCTACAAAGGCATTCATGCAGAGGGAGAAGTACAATGTTTTGGACTGGCCGTCACAGTCCCCTGACTTGAATATCATCGAAAATCTATGGGATGATTTGAAGCAGGCTGTCCATGCTCGGCAGCCATCAAATTTAACTGAACTGGAGAGATTTTGTATGGAAGAATGGTCAAAAACACCTCCATCCAGAATCCAGACACTCATCAAAGGCTATAGGAGGCGTCTAGAGGCTGTTATATTCACAAAAGGAGGCTCAACTAAGTATTGATGTAATATCTCTGTTGGGGTGCCCAAATTTATGCACCTGTCTAATTTTGTTATGATGCATATTTTCTATTAATCCAATAAACTTAATGTCACTGCTGAAATACTACTGTTTCCATAAGGCATGTCAGATATTACAGGGAAGTTGCTACTTTGAAAGCTTAGCCAATGAGAAACAAAAATCCAAAGAGTTAAGAGGGGTTCCCAAACTTTTTCATATGACTGTATAACTAATTTAGCTAGCGGTCCAGCAGTTAGTACTTTTGCTACATGGATCCTGCACCCTGGGTTTAAAGTCTGTGTCTAGTTATTGGCTGAATTGCTCTTGTCTTGGCACAGAGATTTCTACAGATTTTCAACCTACAAATATACGTGTTAGGTTAGTTGTCAGTAATGCACTGCATTCAGAAAGTATCCAGAACCTTTCAGTCCTTATACTGTACATTTTCAATAGGTCAGTCTTGTGTTAAATTAGTTTAAAGTCAGGTTTTTTTCTCCACTTAATACCCCTGAATTCCATATCCAGAGGTCCTCTGTAGTCTTTCTAGGGACCGTAGAGGATGATGGTGCTTTTCGTTCTTTTCCAGATGGTTTTCAGAATCCTCTTCTTTCCTTGGCCACCTTTACTGCTATCCATTCTCCTACTTCCAGCCATTCTTTGATGCCATCAGTCTCTCTCCTTGCTGGTCTTCCTATTTGCTGTTTCCGGTTTCTTAAGAACTCTAACCTCATTCTGCTTAGCCTCTCCTCTCCCATCCTACATATGTGCTTCAAAGAGACTTAATGTTTGTTCCTTAATAACCTGGCAAATTTTTTTTTTCATTTCAGATCTTTTTGAATTGTTCCATTGTTTTCCCTTTTGTCTCCATCCAGTTTTCAAAATCTTCCTGTAACATCTCATTCCAAATTCCTTTCCTTGTCAATGTCCATGTCTCACAGGTATGAAGTAATGTATTTATATGCTTCCCCTTGGCCATATTATTCATAGCTTTGGACTGGGTTATCATTTTTATGCAGATGATACTCAACTCTATTTTAATGGTAAAAGTGGAACTTCATCAGAGCTTTCTCAGCTCACAACCTGCCTCAGTGAAATTAATACCTGGATGGAGCAGAACTCTTTACTGTAAAATTAAACTGCAACAAAACTGAACTCCTGCAAATTGGGACTAAAGTGCAGCTTAATAAAATGAGCTCCTTCCCAGTCCATCTTGGCGGTGATCTCATCAGACCTGCCTCTACTGTAAAGAATCTTGGTGTCATTTTTGATTCCTCCCTTTCTTATTCCTTATTTCTTACATTAACCTCCATAACATATTACATGTTCGCTCCTTCCGCTCCTTTTCTAATGCTGAGGAACTTGTCCATGCTTTTATCACATCCCGCATCGTTTATTGTAATTCCCTACTGGCAGGTGCCCCTTCTAATCTTATATCATAGCTCCAGCTTATTCAAAACTTAGCTGCAAGAGTCCTTACTCGAACCAGCAGCAGCGAGCACATCACACCCATCTTGCTTCGCCTTCACTGGCTCCCTGTGTCTTACAGAATCGAATATAAAAGTCTACTAATAACCTACAAAGCCTTAAACGACCTTGCGCCAGACTACATCAGTGACCTTCTCCATCACTATGTGCCTGTCCGCCCACTAAGGTCCTCTGACTCTGGCAATCTTGTTGTGCCCCACACTAATCTACACTCCATGGGTGACAGGGCTTTTAGCTGTATAGCGCCCAGACTTTGGAATGACCTACCGAAATTAATCAGGTCAGCTGACTCCATGAATTCTTTTAAAAAACAACTCAAAACTCATCTGTTCAGGAAGGCTTTTAGCTCTACTTGACTTTATTACCCTTCTCTCAGTTTACCTCTCTGTCAAGATGCTCATGTAACCTGTGAATGTGTGTGTGCTAGACCATCAATTATGTTGTCTGTTAGGCTTTTCTCTGAATTTACTATCTTACTCTTCTTTATTTATTTATCTGGTTTAGTACAATGCTATATACTGTATACCCTGCTGTTCTTTCTTAAACTCTGTAAAGCGCCTTGAGCATGGGAAAGGTGCTATATAAATAAAATGTATTATTATTATTATTAACGCACACATTACCAGTATCTTTATTTTGACTTTTATCGATATTTCATTCAGTGCTACAAATGAACTCCTCTTCTATCGACTTCCATTGAGCAATCATTGCCTATCATTATCAGGTTACCTGAATAAGCAAACTAGTCTACAAATTTAAGTTTCTCTCCATCCAAACTTATATCTGGCTTATTGTTTCCCATCACCGTTACTTTTGTCTCGTCTTTGTTTATATATAAACCCTAGTCATTCCCACTTTTGTCTAACAGAGTTAGTTGCTCTTGAGGATCCAAAGTTAGAAACCTCAGAAATATGATTTTGTTTTGTAAATTTATTAAAAATAAAAAACTGAAATATTACATTGATACAGGTATTCAGGCCCTTTACCCAGTACTTAGTTGTGGCAGTGATTCCAGCTTGGAGTCTTCTTGGGATGGACGTGACAGGATTCACACTCCTGGATTTGGGAAATTTCTGCCATTTTTCTCTGCAGATCCTCTCAAGCTCCATCAGGTAGATGGAGACTGTCGGTAGACAGCTATTATCAGGTCTCTTCAGAGTTTTCCAGTTGGGTTTAAGTATGGGCTATGGTTGTCCTTAAGCCATTGCTGTGTTGTCTTTTCTTTGTCCTGTTGGAAGGTGAACCTTTGAACCAATATGAGGTTCAAAGTGCTCAGAGTTCATTAACTGTGGACTTTGCTTCATTCAGCTGTAACTTAACCCTGTCTTGTCTCCCAGTCCCTGCCATAGAAAAACACCTCGACAGCATTATGCTCCCCACCACCATGCTTCACCATTGGAATGTATTGTATATGGTATGAGCAGTGCCTTGTTTCCTACAGAGATGATGCTAACTAAAGAATCTTGTTTTTCACAGTTGGAGTGTCCTTAAGGTGCCTTTTTGCATTCCCAGCAGGCTTTCAAGTGTCTTTTACTGAGAAGAGGCTTTTGCTTGGCTGCTCTATCATAAAGCCAAGACTGGTGGAGTGTTGCAATGATAGTGGTCCTTCTAGAAGTTTTTTCCATTACCACACAGGTTCTTTGGAGCTCAGGCAGAGTGACCATCGGGTTCTTGGTCACTTCTCTTACCCTGGCTTTTCTCCACTGAGTGGTCAGTTTGGCCAGGTAGCCAGCTCTAGAAAGAGTTGAGGTTGTTCCAGTCTTCTTCCATGCCAACATTCCATCCAAAACCTTCAAATGTTGCAGGGATTTTTGTAGCCTACCCCAGATCTGTGCCTCAATACAATGAAGTTTCTGAGCACTGCAGGCAATTCCTTTGATTACATGGCTTGATTTTTGTTCTGATACACAATGAACTGTGGGATGGATCCTCTATATAGAAGCATGTGCCTTTCTTAATCAGGTGTAATCAATTGAACTGACCACAGGTGAACTCCAAACAAGGTGTAGAAACATCTCAGTGATGAACAACAGAATGAGATGCATCTGAGCCAGTTGAAGGTGAAGTGACATAGCATAGGATCTGAATACATTTGTCAAAGTGACATTAAAGTTTTTCATTTTTAAAAAATTTGGGAAAAAAATTCCAAAATCCTGTTTTCACTTTGTCGTTCTGGGGTATTTAGTGTTGCTTGATGTGGAGAAAAAAATAATTTAAGCTTCAACATAGCAACATGTCAAATAAGTGAAAGTGTCTGAATACTTTCTGAATCCACTGTATATAATGACAGCTCACCACAAGTCGACATTCACTCACGGAGGAATGAATGATTGGGCCTGATTGATACTTCTTCTTCTTTCTTTCTTTCTTTCTTTCTTTCTTTCTTTCTTTCTTTCTTTC
>JANRMT010062827.1:37493535-37516333 GCA_026402145.1 Polypterus bichir lapradei | reverse complement strand
TTCTTTCTTTCTTTCTTTCTTTCTTTCTTTCTTTCTTTCTTTCTTTCCTTGACATTAAAAGAGACTTCCTCCTCTGCCTTAGTGTCACAGGGCCAGACATGATACTCAAACGAGCAACCTTTGTCACAAGGTAACTGAAGCTTAATAATTAATGTGCTCCTCTTAATGAGCACTGCAACAGAAGAGAGAAAGACACAAATATGCATACCTCTGCAGCTATTTAGCTCCACATGTTAGAGAAGTAATTGTATCTGCTACAATATCTTTCTGTCATTTTAACTACAGCATCACTATATGACATAACACCACCAAACAAAGTTTAGATAAGCATTGTGGTCTATGCATATGTGATATAATAAAATGCTGTGTTTTTTTGTCATGGCATTTTTGTACTTCCAATTGGACAGTAATGTTACTCGTTTATTGTACTGTCAGAAGGTGGATGTTGTGCAGCCTCATCTGTATGTCTACTGATGTTGTTAAGCTGATTTGTTGATTTGGGTATTTTGAGCACTGGAATCCGCATCTCCTATGGCTCTTTATTATCAGCTATCTTAATGGTAGTCCTTTTGATGGAGTGTGACACACCGCTAACTTCAAACGCATATTTTGTGGTTCATATTTTCATGAATATAGCTGCCAATTCTTTCAAGCTTGCATCAGTTTCTACACTGTTGTCATAACGCTGAACAAAAGAGAGCACACACAGTACCTGTGACAACATTTTGACTTTTGCTCAGACAGACCAAACATTTGTGCAAGGCTGACTACTCTGCTTCTTTGTTTGGATACACATGCACTATTACAGTCTAACACTGAACGTTAGAACAATCTAGTTGTGAACAGGCCTTTCGGCCCAAGAAAATTCTTTTATAAAAAAATAATAATCAAATCAAATCAAATCAGGCCTCTTACTTATGGGTTGTCCTTTCGGTTTCTTTATTGCTTTTATAATTGTATTGCCAGCTCCCCAATTTTGGTCCTCCTCCAGTTAACGCCTGCAGGCCACTTCAGTGGCCCCACTCAAGTCAGGTGAGCTGCTACTGGGCAGAGCAGGTAGGTTTTTGTCCTTCTCCCCACCTTCTTTTTGGAGGCCTCACCCATTTTGTCTTTGAGGAAGTTCCCATATCATAACAGGATCACCACTGATAATGGTCTCTTTAAATAAAACAAATGCCCACAGATGAATACCTAATATGGTCCTTTGACGTTATTCAAAACAACAATTTTACAAACCTAACCTTGATAAATACTTTTACTGCATAAATTCACTACAGTATACAGGCCGGTATCTCTTACAAGTGAGTAATCCTTAAACAACATTCTGTAGTGAATCCCATGGTGAATTTAAAAGACACAGAACATTAACCTGCTAACTTCTCAGTGAATGACTCATTCTTACAATGAATTATTTTGCCGTGAAGGCTAACAAAATGACAAGAGGAAAAGGCATAAAAGCATCAAATTAACACAAAGAATTGCGTGCATCTTCTGAGTAACGCAACTTTCAATACTGAGCAGCTGCACTCAGGTGGCTTTCATATGTATGATTTTCTATGGAAAAAAATTCAATAATGAATGCATTCATTTCACGGCTCAAAATCAAATTCAAATTAGTAAAAGTTACATTTTACATACCAGAATAAAAAAGACGGACTATTCAGAATCTGTGAAATCTACAATATAATTAATTGCAAACATTTGAAATCAGATATTGACCATTCAGAATCAACACTTTTTATGTTGGCTGCTGAGAAGTACAGGGATTTAGTTTGAAATATTCAGTCTAGTAAGGACCTCTTTGACATGTTGAGAGTGTTGCCGTATATCACAGAAAAAAAAAAAATCAAAGTTTTACCAATATAAACCAAAAACAAAATCTCTCAAAATTTCTATAAAATTATTATTAGAAAAACAACTGTAAAGTGGCAGGTGCACTTTGTTATCCATAAGGGATCACTTGGTACTTTTAGTAACCTGTGGTTGTGTTAAAGGTTGTGCCTTTTCAAATGCGCTTTAAATTATACAAACTTCTTATATCAGGGATTGTAAAGATGGTGGAGTCTTTGACTTTGTTAAATAGAGAAAAATAAATTAGTGAAAGGGGACAGTTATTTTTATGTAAATCTTATTATCTTAGCTATGATTTATACAAGGGCAAAGAAAGCCCTCCTTATTTTGTACAAAGAAGAAACTAGCACCACCTCTACTCAGGCAGTGGAGCAGATAAGAAAAATCAATATGTATATAATTTTTCTTTCAAAATTAATAAACAATAAAAATACAGTAATTTTAAAAAAAGGCAAAACAAAATAAGAAGCAGAATTAATAAATATGAAGAATAAAATTAAATAAACAAAGCATAAAGTTAGGTTCCACTGACTGTACCATAACAAGAGTGTTCTTTAGTGGTGTCAAACTATAGGACTTAACTGTGAAGAACTCTCTTTTTCAATAAAAAATGAAAACATCAAGGAGAAGGGGAAGTTGCACTGTCGTGCCTCAAGGTCATGAAGAAGGCTGCCACTTCTGAAAATGTAAGCTCCAGGAAGACATAAAGGAGACCAGAAAAAGCAGAGGCCCAGTTTGCCTGAGGTTAGCAAAAGGTAAAGAGCTTCTGTTATATCAGGAGATGGAACTCCTCACTCTCAGGTGAGGGGCAAATTGATTTTAATCTCTTGCCAAAAAAAGTAGCCCTCAGATTATTTTTCCCTTGAGTTCTTTTTTTTTTTTTTTTTAAAAAAAAAAAGAACATATGTGGGTATTACCATTTTTGCCTAGACCTTCCAAAGCACACAAAGCCTTTTGTGATAAAATACCACCAAGGAGTATGTACAGCCTTCTGTTTCAGAAAGTCTTCCTCTAATTTAATTTCCTTCTCCCACTTCAATCTTCATTCCAGGGTGAACATACGACTGGAAAAGTACTTAATGTGTTGGCCGAAATTACGGCCAGTCTGCTCCCAAGCTACATTTGATACTGGTGCTGTTAATAAAGATAGCATGAACACTCTAGATTTTGTAAGACGTCCTGTGCTCCTGTAGCATGTGGGATGACAGGCAGCAGACCTCTTACCGACTGTGATGGGTACACTCAGGTAACTTTTATTATGATTTGCAGCACGGAATAACACAATAAGGTGAACAGACCTCAAAATAAGAAAGATATGACAAGAACTGAATTGGTCAATCTCAGGAACAGACCTCACCCCAGGCAGCCTGGCCCAAAACTTAAATGGCAGGCTACTTAGTGTGCACAAGCCAAGGTCGTAATTAGAATGCTGCACCCATGGAGATATAAGGGTGAGAGCCTGAGCAAGGAGAGAACAAACTGTGAAAGGAAAAGAAGACAGAATTGAGGTGTCTGAGGAGAGTGTGACGGCACAGGGGCAGGCAGCCAGTGACCTAGTGACAGAGCGAGCAAACCAGCTCCACTGATCAGTTTGGTGATAGCAGGGCTGATCAAGACATTCCTCCTAGGAATCTGGCAGACACCAATAGAGGCAGTCGAGATGAGATCGCAGCTGTTGGCGTCTCTGCTAGCTGAGAATGTTCGATGGGGTGAGCTGCAGAGACGGAGAGTGAGAGAAAAAAAAGTAACCTGATATCTGCATGCTTTTAGTCTGCCTTTTATTCATGGATTTATTTACTGATTGACTTTTAATGTCACAGCTGAGCACTTGTTTTTATGAAAGTATTTCTTTTATCATTTACTGAAGCACTGTACAGTTGGCATTTTGGTATTCTGAACCTCTGTTTTGATTGACTTTTCCTTAACAAAAGCACAACCCACTTTGCACTATAATCTTGTTAGTTACGGGTCGTCATTGCACCGCTCACCCAGGTTTTGGATGCAAATTGTGTCAAGCTGCAGTTATGAGTAGATGACCACCTGCTATACACCACACACTTCATTAAGAAGGCCAATGGACATGGACAAGTTCCTCAAGTGCCTCGCAGCATCACCTACTCTGAACACTTCCAGTTCTGTATTAATCTCACAAGATTCATCCCAAAAATCTGAACCAAACAGCAATATTAAAAGAACGTACAATCCAGATTTTCTGAGGTACAGATTTTCTTTTGCCATGAAGCACGGCGGGCAACAGCCATTAGGTGTTATTTGTGGTTTGGTACTGTCAAAGAAAGCATGAAGGGTTCCAAATTATTAAGTCATTTGGAAACAAATCATGTAGCTTTTATGGAAGTACTGTAAATCATTTGACCTTTTTTAAATGAAAAAATGAAAATCTTGAGGCTTCACCAAAAAAAAAAAAAAAAACACTCTAGTGTGTTGGTGTAATAAGCCAGCAGACACTCTGGGTATCCTGTTGTACATAAAACTGCCAAGTATAAGAAAGCTCATACAAATGTAGGAAAGTTCTAGATGAGTCAGTCTCCAGCAAAACAAACCACGTTCCTACTTGTGTCCTCCTCACGTACGTCTGAGTTCAACAAACTCGTGAAAATCAGCCAAGTGCAGGTTACCCATTAAAAAGACAAATGGACGCCAAATTTGATTTAACCTCAAACTCTTGGCTGTTAAGTTAAATTTTGATGAATAATGGATGAACTTCATCTACTATGAACACTGCATTTAAATAATGAATACTACAGGGCTCTGCCCCCTGCTCGCTTTGCTCACCAACCCCCAGGTGGGTGCTACACGCTAGCCACTTCGCAGATCTGCCACTCGCGTATGGTGAAGCGAATGTACAATTTACACAGATTGCTATTTTCATGGGAATTATTACATATGCATAATAAAAGTAACTATTTTACATTACAGCAAGTACTTAACCATAGTAAAAAATAGTAAAACGTAATAAATTGAAAGAAAATTATGTTTCATGTTGCGTTCAAGGTATTTGTTACTTTATATGTTTTCATTCTGTTTGGCTTTGAAATTAACATGCAAATACTTTTTAAACTTACACGTTTACTGTAAAACCAATAAAAACAATTTTTTTAATTAACTTTTCGTTAATATCGCATTGAATTTTGATTCCGTGTTTGGACTTGCATCGTGACAACACAACGTATAACTGCCCATGAGTGAATATCGTTTCTTTCGCTCTAATAAATAAACCGACTTTTTCAAATGTTTGTCCCCGTGATTTGTCAATTGTCATATACAATACATCCTTCTTTCAACGGTAATTCGGCCAGTGTTAACGGTTGTAGATATTCTACGGGATATCACCATCACCACCAACTGTTTCAGCATAGTCTATTGATACACAGTTAACCAATTTGCCCTGTAACCGATTAACAATTTTTGCATTAATTCATTTGACTTCATCGTTTCTTGATGTTAGGATTGCCCATGTACTTATTTCTTCTGTTGATAACCCTTCTGGATGAAATTCTTCAACAAGATTTGGACATAATAAGTCTACTTTTATTGGGAACTTAAAGTGAGGAAAATGTAAAAATGTAAGCATTCACACGAATGAGAAGTGTGTGGCGCATGGGCATGTTTGAAAATGGTTGTGAGGGAGGGCAGGACTTGAAAAAATCTCTTGGCAATAGTCTTGTCTCGTGGGACTTGAAAAAATCTCTTGGAAATAGTCTCAAGATTTTCTTTTATAATAGACAAATGTATTTATTTCTATTTATTAATATATACCATTCAAAGAAAAAAAGTTGCCTACTTGACATTAAAATTACTGCTAATGAAGGACCATCAGTGAGTAAAAAGTGATAAAACTGGGTCACAAGGCCAAAAAGGTGAAAAGCTGCTGTCATAAAGGACATTACATTGACTTTTCAGGGTGGTGGCCAAACCAAGGAGGCTGGAGAAAAGACAAAAAGACTTCCCAGTCCTAGTTATGTGAATCTCATCTAAGTATAAAAGGGGGTAGGCAGAGAACAAGTGGGGCAGCTCACCTGTGGTATCCACGAGGCTCAGAGTCCCACCTGTGTGGCTGCATCTGGCCGATTATTCACACAAAGAATGTAAACTGAGCACAGATACCATATTGATTCACTTGCAAGGTCTTCATTTCACACAGACAGGGCCTGCTCTATTAACCAGAGAGAAAGCGACAGGAGAAATACAAGAACTCAATCGCCTTCAATTAAGAGACTGCAAAATAGATAAAGGGATCCAGCATGTCTGGAATCAAAAATCAATTTAACGACTTCTTGTCTTGGCTTGCACCCCACAGTGGTCACAAACACCACACAAAAGTCACAACAAGAAGGCAGCTTCATGGAAAAAAGCTTATAAAATCAGCTAAAAAGCCCCAAACCCTAACATGTGTTAATGTAATGAACAATAGATATCTAGGTTTGTCCATCAGTAATGACAGCTTTCAGTTTCTGTACTTGCATTTGAACATTTCCACGATTTCTCCTATGCATGATATTTGAGATCTCCCCGTTTGTTGTTTTATATTCAACTAGCAGGAGTACCTGGTGTTGCCCGGGAATCTATAACCGGTGAATTTCCCAAATGAAAGAAACAGAACATAGAAATAGAACAAACAGTTTTCTGATTCACATTTTATTGTAATAGGTAATACAAGTGGTCATTCTAGAGCCTTTGGATACACTATATTTTTTTGTTTTCACTTGTGGTGCGAAAATGAACAAATTGTGAGTACGTAGAGTTGTCTCTGTGAAAAGCATGGATTTTCCAAATTGCAGTGATTGCACTTGAGCTTTATTAATTGACATAGCAAAAGCCAAATGAACATTAAACTGTAGTCATTTGAAATCAAAGGGTAAATCATTCGGAATCAGTGGTACTGTTGGTGTAAAAACATCTTCACATCTTGCGGAACCTGTCATGATAGTTGCTTCAATAATATTTGGATAGAGAGTCTTGACACAAAGATGAGTCATATTACACAGTTTTGGAGGATCAAGATTGCGAAGTAGCATGATAGGTGGTCTAGTTTTAAGGAAGAAATTGTGTGGGGGAACTGGTGCTGGTTCCAAAGAATTCAGAAACTCTGTTGGAAACAACACAGCTTGAGCAGGGTCTATGACAGTGTCGATAGATTTGTAATTTGTAGGGCTGCCTGGAATCATGTGGTGGATGTAAATATTTATTTTATTCACACTTTCATTCTTGGGAGATAAAATAATGGACATTGGCGATGGTAACTACAGAGAGAAATGACATACAACCACTGGTGAATGTGGGGAAAATGGTGGGGGAAGGATGCTGTCTTTTTAAGGCGAGTCTGTGTTCAAACGTGCTGCGATATAACGGACGTTGGCGAATGAAATACAGCACTATCAGTGCATGTGGGAGTGTGACCTGCGGAAACGCGGGTGTGTGAGCCGGTGACGCGTACTGGGTCATTGACATTTTATATCCATATGGCAGTTCCCATTCACTCAATCAAAGCAGTCGGCCTTCTCATACTTGGACACTTCCGTGATCTCTTGGCAATGTAAAGAAACATGGGTAAAGAGCAACGGACAGGGACCAAACGTGCCACTAGATGGTGACTCCGTGAACGTCTTTTGCAACGTGCGGCCATCTTGGTGATGATAAGTACAGGGACATGTGGTGAATGTTGTGTCGGTGAAAAGATGCTCTGCCCTTCACCATGAACATTTTTCCGAACCAAACATACCCCATGACCTCCTCCTGGTCACAAAGGAGCCCCATGCCCAGTTTGGTGGCGATCGGACGCCCGGTGAAGATTTGTATGGCGGACAAACAAACATACATACACACATATATCGACTCTGCTTTATATATTAGATTCTGTCAAATGTCACAGTCTTCTGATGCAAAAACCTGCTTTTTTATTTGCTAGAAGAATTCAAATATGTAGTCAAGTTTGATATGATTTTTAACCTATCAGTCTTGCAACCCATAATCATGCTAATCCTGCATTAAGAGCCAAGCTGAGTGCTTATTTTCCTCTAATTTCTATCTGTTTCTGTCCTTCGCTGCCTGTCCTGAGGTGTGTAGGGTTGTTTTTATGGTAGCATTAGGCTTGAGTTAAAACAGCCAACTTTTCACGGAGCGTATGCTTCATGCAAACTACATTATACTACGGGGTGGTCCATACTTATGTATATGATGTTTCACAGGCTGTAGTATTTAAACTACTGCGCGTAGTAGTATCAAAAATGGCATCACTGTGTACCATGAGAATGGGACTAACAATGTGCTGATCCAGGAAACCCCTGCTGCGTTCGAGTACAGAATGGCAGTGAATTGATTGTCGCACACTATGCTGTACCAGTGCGACAGTGGTTGAACAAAACATTCCCGCAACACTGGATCGGCCGATGATGGCCTGTGGAATGGCTGACTAGGTCTCCCAATTTGACCCCAGCAGACTTTTCTTGTGGTGTTACCTAAAAGACAAGGTGTATCAACATTGCATACACAATGTGGGTGAGCTACGTGCAGCTATCACAGAAGAATTTTAGAGGATACCAGTACAGATCTGACAAGCTGCCTGTGACAACGTTGCTCTTCATCTTCAGGCATGTATCGATCTGGATGGTTCATAGGTGGACCACACCATGGAGAACAGGCGATGAAAAAACATTTAAGGTTTTTAATGTTCATGTTCCATTATGATACTTGAAAATAATATTAGTAGTTTACTGACAATAATGCCTTTTCAATCATATCTTCTTATATAATATGCTACCGTGGCTGTCCGTTTGTCTGTCCAGGATTTTAAACCACTTGTAGCTCGAAAACCGTTTGAACTATTGACCTGAAATTTGGTGCACATATACTATGTGACGTCTACTATCCGATTTCGGGGTGATGATTGACCTCCAAGGTTATTCCTCTTTCTACTTTCATTTTATTTTATTGTAGAATCAACTCTTGGTAGCGGCCAGCAAGGTGGCCGTGTGGCACATGTGTACGGGCGCAGTTCTCATCCCTACCACCTACACCGTCACTTCTCCTACCTCTTCATATCTTAAATCATTCTTGAGGCAAATTGAAGACTTAAGTGCCAGCTTAAATGAAAAATTAAGGAAAACGTACTAAAGAATTGCAACACAAACACTGACTTAATCAGTTTTAACACGAAAGGATGCCGACAAAAGAATAGAAGAAGCGGGCCACTTGGGTGGAGAAAAGAAGAGCTTCTCAGGAAGCAGCAGGTGCATCAACCTCTGAGCAAATGAATGCTAAACGTACAGAGAAAGAGTCTAAAAACTATGAATGCTGAAGTCAAGTGTAACATCCAGTGCGCCGTTACTGTACATAAATATAGGCCACCCTACTGTATATAATGAAAATATCTTTATATCAGCTGGGATTGATGCAGCATATGCTGGGTCTTAAAAATAAAATCTCTCCTTTAGGCTTCTGCAGTAAACCGACACAGTTTTGAAGCTTCTATCTCTTCAGAGACCACTCGAGATGAACGTCACACAAGTGAGACACTCCTTGAACTAACCTGCATGTAAACCTTTGCAGAAACATAATAAAGGCTTTTACAGCCCTTCACTTTTCTGACATGATGCTGTGTGGAATCATTTTGAATTATTTTTTTCCCTCATTCAAGCAACACTCAAAACCCAAGAATGACAAGGTGAAAACAGGATTTTAGTATTTTTTCAAATTTGTTAAAAAATAGAAGACTAAAATGTCACACTGAAAAATGTATTTTGAACCCTTTGCTATGACACTTAAAACTTGGCTCAGCCGCATCCCATTCTATTGATCATCACTGAAATGCTTCTACACCTTGTATGGGGTCCACTTGGGATCAATTCGGTTGATTGCACATGATTAGGAAAGGCATACGCCTGTCCATAGAAGATGCCACAGTTGATGATGTGTATCAGAACAAACACCGAGCCGTGAAGTGGAAGGAATTGTCTGCAGAGCTCAGAAACAGTATTGTGTCCTGGCACAGATCTGGGGTAGGGTACAAAAACATGCCTGCAGCATTGAAGGCTCCCAAGAGCACAGCTCCCTTCATAATTCTTTAATGGAAGACATTTGAAACAGCCCTAACTCTTCATAGAGCAGGCCACCTGGCCAAACTGAGCAGCTGGGGGGAGAAAAGCTATGGTAAGGGAAGAGACCAAGAAGCAAAATGTGGTGGAGTGATTTCTAGCATACAAGTTCATAAATACTTTGTACGTCTTTAGCTAGACAGAGCAAATGTAATATTAGATGGGGTTTTAGGAGGCTTGTTTTACTTCTTTGATGAGAACAGCGGTGCTTTGATGTTTACCTAACTAGTCTCCTCTGTCGTTATGACTGACACAGAATGTGACATTTATGGTGAGGGGGACGACACATCAGACCATCTTGGCAAGGGGTACTGTGTGTTAGGACTTACATAAGCCTATAAGCCATCCACCGCAGCAAGGCCATAAACAGACTAAACAAAGCAACTGGGGGATGAGATGTACCCGAGTGTTTTCATTGGTAACTGGACCAGGAAGGGACAGGACAATTAATTCTATTGGTCTAAAACATGGATGCTTATGACAGGTCATGAATCAGAGCTCATTCTGTACTACAACACCCCATAGGTTTGTGTTTTGTGGTAAGAGTGGTATAAAGTTGGTCACCTTGCCGTTACCACTCTCTTTCACCATCTGGCAACAAAGAGTAGACCATGATGAAGAGAACTCCATCTCGACAGCCATATTGAGACAGGCTTGTGGCCAGTTTCATTGCTCGATTGTAGGCCATGTAGTAGCAAAGTAAACCAATAACCCGAGAGCTGCCTACGGACGCAAGATGCACTGCTACTAATATTCACATAGTATTCTGCTTCCTTAATATTTTTGGTCATTTTATCAATAATACACAATTAAATGCATAATTTAACTTCTGCCTGTTTCTTTGCTCTTTCTAGAAGGGAAGAGGGGCATCAAGTGCTAAAGTACCTGATCACAGAGTGGTAAGTGTATAGAATGTAAGAAAATAAGACAATAAAATACTGATGGACACTCTGCTTGAGCTTCAGAGAACCTTTCTGGAGACGGGAGAAATTCCCATATATGATCATGTGCATCAGAGCAAAAGCCAAGCTATAAGGTCAAAAGAATTACCTGCAGTGCTTACAGAGAGGACTGTATCTGAGGAAGGCTACAAAAAATTCCTGCAACATTAAAGATTCCCAAGACCACAGTAGGCTCCAGAATTTTTAAATAAAGAAAGTCCATAGCAACCACAACTCTTCCTAGAGATGGCCACCTTGCTCAAACTGAACAATCATGGGAGGATAGCCATGGTAAGAGAGGTGACCAAGAACCTAATTGTCACTTTGACTGAACTTCAGAGAATCTGTGTGGAGATTGGAGAATCTTTGAAAAACACAAACATCAAAAAAATACTCTGCCAATCAGGCTTTATGGCAAAACAGAAGCCTCTCCTCAGTAAAAGACACATGGGAGCCAACTTTCAGTTTCACAAAAGACCAGTGTAATAAGCAAACAGAACTCAGAGGCACTGGAGTTTTCTACATTTTACTTGAAGTCTTTGGTCCATAACAAATGGTGCCATGTCTTATACTCTGCTATCTGAGTTACGGAGCACATCTCCAAATCTATAAAAGAAAGCTCTCCCTACCATTCAGTTTATCTCCTACCACTCGCGTTCTGTCTTTTTCTACACCGCAAACACTCCTGCTTATTGTCTCCTGACTCCCTACTCAAAACTTCCTTCTGCTGCACTTTCCTTTATCTCCTAACTTCTCCTGTCATTCATCTCCTAAGAGGTGTGTCTGCCCCTCACATAACAGAAACCCTTCACCCAGTCCCATCACTTACACAGCACTCCACACTTCCTGCTCCCACACACAGCACATCACAAGCAACCGGCACGTCACAATATATTAACAAAACATAATATAACTGAATTTAAAAAGAAAATTGCAATACAGAAGAACATTACAGTCAGTGGTTTCCATCTTTGACACGTTTTTCAGTTTTATTGGCATCACGCTTTATATTGTTCACAGTTGTTCTTCCTACTCTGTAAATTGAAGCAGTACTTGAAGTATTTTCGCAGTTTCATAAACATTTAATAACTTCAATTTTTTATGACAATTCCAACACCACACGCTTACATTTATCAGCCCTAACAATGTATAATAGTTTAATTATAACAAAGAGAAAACCTATGAAACGCTATTAAAGCTGAAGGTATGAACTGACAGTGTGATTTCAAAACATGACCTGACAAGTGGTGCTGGGGAAGAACACTAAGCGTTAGCAGAAGGGAGAGTTGTTCCAATGTGCACAGCTCACAGCGTACTGCATGGCAGGAGTAGTGCAGTAATAGGTAAGTGCTGGTGTGTGCTTTTTTTGGCCCCGACGGCTAACAGAGACTGAATTAAGTGGTGAATAATCAAGGTTCTACTGTACATATTCTGGACATTAGGGGTCGCTGTTGCCCCTTTAAGCGCAACAGACAGACACTCAGGACACAGAGTAAAAGCACAAAGTAGTATTTTAATGTTTCTTCTTTTAAATAGTGCTCCTTCAAAGCACCCCAGCCACCATAAACACAATTAATTAGCACAATATTAATTACTTAATTAATTCACTCCTCCACACCTCCGAGCAAGCTGTCACTCTCCTCCCAACTCCAGCTCCCTTGCTGGGTCTCCAACAGTCCTTTATATGGTCCTTGACCTGGAAGTGCTTCTGTCCTTCCGTCCACGTGACTTGCTAGCACTTCTGGGTCAGATGGAGAACTTGCTTTTTCATCAGCCCGGAAGTACTTCGGGGCTTCCGTCCCCGTTACTTGGGAGTACTTCCGGGCTTTGCACATAGTAAAATCTCCCAGGTCCCCCTGCAGCATCTCCTTGCGGTAGCTACGATCCCCAGCAGGGCTGTGAAGCTGAACTCCAGATCCCATGGTGCCCTGCAGAAATCCAGGGCACTGCTATGCTGCAGGGAAGTCACCATCTAGCTCCTTGGGGGAGGCAGTGTCCCAACGTAGCTGTCTTCCCCCATCCTTCCAGTCTTTGGGAGTCCCGGCCAGGTTGAGCTGCTGTCCGTCCATCCGTCACAATAAATATCTTTAATGAAAACCTGCTCCAGAGTGCTGTGCACTTCAGACTGGGCCGAAGGTTCACCTTCCAATAGGACAAGGACTCTCAACACAAAGCAAAGACAACACAAAGACAGGTGTGGCTTAAGGACAACTCCAGAAATGTTTTTGAGTGGCCCCGGCATTTAATTTCTAAAATCCTTTCTTTCACTTTGTCAATCTGGGGTATTAAAGTGTTGTTTAATGTGTGAAAAAATGTAATTTCAATGATTTTACCACATGGCTGCAACATAACCAAACAGAAAAAAAGTGACGGAGTCAGAATAATATCTGAATGCAGTGTAATTTAGTAAATTTGGACTCAGAACTGCAGAGAATATACTGTACATATACAGTAAATACACCTTTATAGAAAAATCTCATAAATTATTAATAATAACTTTAACTTGATTCAATCCAATTTTTGTTAAATATTTCATGAGTTAAGTACAGTATGCTTCTTCTGGAAGACAGAGCTGATGTTAGGCTATAGTCAATAAAATGTTTGTGAATAGCAGCATGGCACCTTAAAGGGTATTCTGCTCAATTCCTAGCTTCCTGATGCACTAGGAAAACCCATTAGCTCACAGGCGCTCTACTGTAATACTCTACGGCTAATAGTTACTATGGAGACAGTGTTTGTCTCAACACATCCATAATGACTAGGGATTCAAGAAGGAACTCCAAATGCATCCCCACTGGGACAGCACAGTCTCACTGTGCACCTAACTTAGCACCGATTGCTACTTACATCCTTAGAGAAACAGCACGACAGCTCATTATTTAAGTGCAGATTTCTTTGTTTGCCTCACTTGCTTTTAATGTAACATTCATGAGTCAGAAATTCTAAAGAGAAAACAGATGATGGCAGCAAAATGTCAACTCAAATTCTAACCAGTATATCCTGCTTTTCCATTACAAACTAAAGAAGGGGAGCCAAGTGCTATCCTGGCCTCCCTAGCGGTATTCTCATATGTCTCAATTAGTGTGCATATTAGGGTCAGTTGAACCAGTTCTAGTTTTTGTGTGAGAGTACAACTTGACTATTGCTCTATTTTTGGGTGATTTCTACCTTTACCTCAGTGCTGCTAGGACAAGCTGTAGCTCTCCAAAACGCAGACTGTTATGACTTGTGTAGGGAAAGGCTAAGTGAGATATGGGGATGAATGGGAGAGGAAACATTAACCAAAGCCAAAGTTAAAACGAAAGATCTGTCCTATTGATCGTCACCACAAAACACTAATCAAAGAATCGTTGCAAGAGTCAGAAACTCGGAATCCTAAAGCACTTGTAATACATACACATTTATGAAAGGTTCAAATTTTAGTGATATCCACAAACTCGGATAATGCCGCATGTGATGTTTTTATGTTGTTATGTTGATAATTTTAATACATAAGAACATTGAACATAATATATTTGACAAAGAGAGGAGACCATTCAGTCTGTCAAGCTCGTTTGTTTAGCCCAGGGGTCCCCAACTCCAGTCCTGGAGGGCCGCAGTGGCTGCAGGTGTTCATTCTAACCCTTTTCTTAATTAGTGACCTGTTTTTGCTGCTAATTAACTTCTTTTGAATTAATTTTAATTGACTTGTTTTTTAAGATTTGTTCCCCTGAATTTATTTATCGTTCCTCTGAATTGCTTCATTTCTTTCCTAAAATGGAACCCAAACAGAAATTAAATTTGAAGTGAGTGAGCAAAGAGAAGACCAACTAAGGCAGAGCCTCAAACTCCAACCAATTTCACTCCAACCAGTTGCTTAATTAGGTGCCAAGTCTTTTTGTTAATTAAACCCATTCTTTAATTCCATGGCTTGTGGTTGCTGTCATTGTGCAATAGCAGACATTTTCACTTTTCTCAGAGTACTGTTAAAATGTTTGGGGGACTCGAGCAGATCGGCATTCCTGCGACCTTCACCTTTCTTTATTTTCAGATATTGTATGATGGACACAGTTTGCTGGTCATGTTTTGGTTCATTTTGTATCTCATTATTGTTTGGCTGCTAATTAAGTAAAAAGAAACAATTAAGGAGTCTGAGTCTTCAGGAGCAAGTCAATTAAAATTGATTCAAAAGTAGTTAATTAGCAGCAAAAGCAGGTCACTGATTAAGAAAAGGGTTAGAATGAAAACCTGCAGCCACTGTGGCCCTCCAGGAATACAGTTGGGGACCCATGGTTTAGCCAATAGCTACGCTGTCCCGATAACTCATCCAGTTATTTCTTAAAGGTTGTCAAGGTTTCTTCTTCTCACTTGACTTAGTTGTTTGTTCCTGAGTCCCACAACTCTTTGCATAAAGAAGTGCTTCCTGGCTTCAGTCCTAAATACACTTTGCCTTAATATCCACTGACATCCTCGAGTACACGATTTACCCTTAAGGTGAAAAAATGTTGTTGGGTGTGCTTTATTGAAGCCTTTGAGGGTTTGTACACTTGGATGATGTCCCCATGCAGTCTCCTGTGCTCGAGAGTAAGCAGGATTATTTCTCTGAGTCTGTCACATTAGGACATGTCCTCAAGTCCTGAAGTGCTCCTTGTTGCTCTCCTCTGCACAGCTTCAACTGCTACTATGTCTTTTTATGGTGCGGTGACCAAAGCTGCACACAATACTCTGATGTGGTCTTACTAGTGCATTTTAGTCTGAGAATAACGTCTCTTGATTTATATTCAATACTTTTTATGATAAAATCAAATATTTTATTGTTTCAAAAAAAAAATATATATATATGAATGTGTTGGAATCACTTCAGTATAGCTTGGTTGACCAGAATTGTTTTTATTTTTTTGTCCACCACCTCCTGACTCACCGGTAAAAGAAAACCCCCACATATGATACACTGTTTGTTGGGCATTGATGTCCTGTTTTTTTGGTGTCTCAAAACACCTCCACCTCCCACATTTTTTAGGTTTTCGACACCCAATATGGAACATAGTTTATGCGGGAAATGGCACTCTTATGATAAAAAGTAAACCAGTATGTGTTTTAAGCAAAAATGATCAGAAGGAGCTAAAGTTGTGCATGCCACATCAGCTGACTCCCATTGGTTCACCCTAATGGGATATGAGGAGCCAAACTTACTCCTTTTTACAAAAAAAAAATATTGGTAGAGTGACTAAAACAACGAGACTGTAAAGAGACCAAAATGAGCCCCTATGAAAGATTGCTGGGCTCACTCCCATGGGAGCACCTTGAAGTTGAAAAAAGCTTCTCTGTATCAGGTCGTTAGTAGAATTCCTTCTTTGTGCCTGCTGTGGTAAATATGCAAGGCAGGATGTATTGAGACAAAGTAGAAGGGCAGACTCAGGACACAACAGAAGGATTACATGTTTTGTATATGGCATGGGAGCGTCTGGGAACTCCACAGGATGAGATGGAAAAGTTGCTGAGGAAAGGGAGACCAGCTCAGTGTGGTGCTACCACACACACCAATCAAGATAAGTACAATGAAAATTACAATAATAAAATGAATTATTAGAGCAAAAAAAAAATCTTTGGGGATGAGGGAAGAAGACCAGAGTACTGAGAGAAAAACCCACACAGACAGTTGGGCAAAATACACACTCCACAAAGACAGTGGCCAGGCGTAGAATCTCTGGTGGCACCCATGGACCTTGACAGTGATGTCTCTCAGGACTACAAATCTCATGGATCCCTGTGGGTGTCCATACTAGGGCTATACCAGAGGTGCACTGCCATCTATTGTACTGGGGAAGGAACTTCTCTTGACAGACAACCTCCCACAGTACCTCCACTAATCTTCCACCCTGGCTGGGATAATAATCAAATAACATCCTGGCTGGGCTATACCTCCATCTATTATGGCCTCCCAACCAGGCCAGGAATTGCCCTTCATTCAAGTCAGGGTGCCACTTCATCCCTTAGGCCACTGGCACTATAACTGATGCCCCAGAGAAGCCGGGTAGCACAGCTAGTTACATTATAATATAATATTTCTCAAATCTGCTTAATCCAACTCAGAGTAGCACAGACATTTAATTACACAATGTGGTGGACGAGTATTTTTCTATTGCTGCCAATTTTTGATACTGCACCTTCTCAGTTCTTCAAACAAAGTCCAATATTAGCCGAAGAACAACTTATTGGACAAATCTCACATTTTTAAAAAAATATCATTTCATTTATGCAATGAATACTGGCGGGACAGGGAACTAATGAGCAATAGCAGTAGTTGCTGTGTTTTCCACTTGGATAGTAAAGGGCTAATTAGCAACTTATTCTCTTTCTCTATTTTTATATATTATAGTGGAGTTATCAGCATTTGACTCTACATTTGTTACGTGATATTAGAATTATGTCCAGATACTCTAGGTAGGCAAGGTAAAACCATGTTTTCAGTTTGTTGTTGTCATGTGCCGCACATTATAGCCGTAACATTCTGAGGTGGCCACAGGATCTTGGGTTGTTTCAGATTCACTACTTTCAATCCTCTACCACGCACTTTATAAGCTCTGAAATTAAACGCCTCGCTGCACTACTTAATACATACCCCAAATAAACCATTGTGACATCTGACATTTTCTAAAGACAGCCTTCTTATAATTTCCAAACTCCTCTGCGTTCACCTCCACTGAAGCTCATTCATCTTTTCTTTATCTATTGCCCACAACTCTCTTTTGATGTTGCTTCTTCTCTAATGAGAAAACTGAAATTGTCATTCTTTATGTTGTGACACTTAATTTTCTCTACTTCACATCAAAACCTATACCTTTGATGTAATGTCCTATTGATTTTAGCTTCCATTATTTAATATGTTAATATAATGCATGGTTCCTTGTGATACAGCAATGGATTGCTGACAATGCTCCCCAGTGAATTGGCTCTACAAAATAAGAACTGACTGGTTACTTTATTAAAGTTTATGTTTTAACTATCCAAAATATCAGTTAAAGCATCTGTGATGTCTGGATATTTGAATGGACTGGTATAGTTTTTTATCGGGTGTGTGGAAAGGAAGCAAACCTCTGTAGGAATGTGAGATTAACACATTTGCTTTTGATTAGTACTAGGGAATCCATTCCCGGACGGGTTTATCCTTTCCAGGGAATTTGGGAATCCCGCATGTCATTCCTGGGAATCCTGGGCTCCCGGGGATGACACAGTGCACGGGCATCTCACATGTGAATGGTTTTAGAATGAGCAACGCTTATTTTTAATAAAACTACTGCAATATGTTGACACCAATAAAACACTATCCTTAACTAAAAGCAGTTCATGCTGTGTTATAAGTATGTGTATCTAGTTAGTTGTGGTAATAAGAGCATAGAAAGCACGTGTCGAGGATGCTGTCGTCCAGGTGAGCGCGCACCTTCGTGCAGAGTATGCCAGCTGCTGAGAAAGCACGCTCTGCCTCCACCGAAGTAGGTGGCACAGTCATCAGATACTGATACACTTGTTCTAAACATCGCTTTTACTGATGTATCCAGTTTCTTGTCATCATTCTGTGATGGCAAGTTTCTTGGCACAGATAATGCGGATGCAACAGACTGAGGCATTGCAATTTCAAGTTGCTGTTTAAAGATGTCAACAGCACACACGTCAACGAACTCTGCCCCGTCCCGGCATTTGTGAACTGCAGAGTTCAGACACCTCCCAGTCCATTGTGCTCAGTCTTAGTGGGAGCCGGCAGACTGACTGCTGCTGGTCTGTTGTTGACTGAATTAATGAGCAACACACTACACCGTGGGCCAAAAAACCGTGCCACTTAATTATTTTCAACTATAACTCTGTTAATTCTTGATCGATTTTTACACTTTTACACGCTATATATGCGAGCTTGGCCGTTCCCGTTCAGCCGGGAATTCCAGCAGTTTCATTCCCAGAAATGCGGGAATGGGAAATGTCTGGGAATGTACTCCCTAATTAGTACATCATCAAGCAGGACCCCAATCTTGCACCATTTGCAGAGCTGTCGATCAATATAAGAAACTGTCCTCTAGATGTCACACCACCACAGAGTCACTTCATAAGACTGCACTGGGCTTTTAATAAATAATAACAATAAAAATACATTTCACTTATACAACAAAACCGTAGATACATGTGCTTTACATTTATATATAAAATACTAGCTGTCCCCTGTGGCTCTGCCCGCGTAGTAGTGAAACAGGACAAACTTTAAAAAATCTATTAAAAAAAATGTAATAATTTGTATTGAGAAGAGTTTACATTGATAGCTTTCATATCCGAGGGTCTCTTGATATACAATATTTTTGGTTTTGCAATCAGGGATGAGAATGTGATCTCTTTGCCAAAAATGTAAAAATTGGCAAGGTGTCTCTGGCCAAGCGGAAGGTACAGTAGGTACACTCCAACGTCCAACTTTAACACTGTATCTGATTGTGTTCACCTTTGATGGAAGAGTGTCCACCGCAGGGGGAGAAGAGCACATGGCCGTGATATCTTTGCCAATGAGTAGGCACCATCTAAAACACATGTAGCTGTGATCTCTCTCTCAAAAACATCAAAAGTTACTCTTTAATAATCTCTAGATAATAATGTCTGCTGAACAAACAGGTATCGTTAGCTAAGTGGAGGCAAGGTGCGCTCCAGTAAGTGGCAATTCGAATGGAGTCTGGTGTGTGAGTGAGGATGGCCCCACCCGGTTCCCTACTCCTGCGGTCCCGCCTCCCATTATCCTTAGCCTGCTGCATGTCTCTCAGATTCACACAAATAAATTGGCACCGCAACCGAACTATAATACTTAGAAGTCACAACATTAGCTGGAATTTTCAAGCAAATTATAGAAAAAACCTGATCTAAATCCATTACGTACTTCTCTCATGAAAAGCAGACCAATATACAGACAGACAGATAGATGTTGAATTTTATATATATATATATATATATATAGTGAGAGAGAGACATAAAACATTCTCAAACAAGAAGTGCATGTTAAAATAAAAAAGGATAAACATTATAAATCACTAAAAGTACATTGAAAAAGATGCAGTAAGTCTTCATTCTCTATTTAAAAATAGCCAGCGACAGTGAAACCCGAATGGTTCCATATGCGCAGGTCAATGGAGCAGAATGCTTGATCACCCATTGTAGACAGCCTTGTCTACAGGACAACTAGAGAATTAGAGGATGCAGACCAGAGAGTGAAAGCTGATGTGGATGAAATAAGTAGGCCCTGAAGATATGTGGGTGGAGAAGCAGCAAGACCCTTGGGCAGTGCCTTAAGAAAGTTCTCATTCCTCTTGGTGTTTGTCCCATTTTGTTTCATTACAACTTGGAATTAAAATGGATTTTTGGTTGGACTAGCATCATTTTATTTACACAACATGTCTACCACTCTCAAGGGACAAAATATTTTTTTACTGTGTTATAAAAAATAATTATAAATAAAAAGAACCAGTCCTTTTTATAAATAAAGGCTCTTGTTGGACTGAGTTGGGTGTATTTGCCTATTTGTGTCTGGTTGGGGTGGCAGCTGCGCCCTGGGTCAAACACAAAGATTTATTTTCTTCATCCGTGGGGCACGTCTTCCCCGTGTCCCACAGGCACTACACAGTCCTGCACTAAGCACACCAAATAAACTCAAATAAAATACTCTTCCTCCACTCCTCCCAGGCAGCTTTGTCCTCCTCCTCCCAACTCTGGCACCCTCAGCAGTAGCTGTAGGCTCCCTTTATAGCCCACCCGTTGCCGCCCACACAGGCTCAGGAAGCCTTGCAGTTCCCCCTGGCGGTGGCCACAGAGCCCAGCAAGGATGACCTCCAGTGTTCCAAGATAATGGCCCCGATGCCCAGGGGGGCTGCCACCAAGTGTTCCGGGGGACATAGAGTGCACCCCATACATACATACATACATACACACATATATATATATATATACTGTATTTACACATGTACCACGCACACATTTTTTCCCCAAACTTAGCATTAGAAAGTCGACGAAATGTAATTCTGTAATGTTTACTTCTTCTGCTTGGGCTCGCTCGCTCACTCTCTCGTTCGGTTGCTCACGATCTCTCACGATCTCTCTCGCTCTCTTGCTCGCGCACTCGCGCTCTCTCTCTTGCTCACTTGCTCGCGCACTTGTGCTCTCTCTCTCGCTTGCTTGCTCGCACACTCACGCTCTCTCTCTTGCTCGCTTACTCACGCAATCGCGCTCTCTCTCTCTCTCGCTTGCTCGTGCACTCGCGCTCTCTCACTTGCTTGCTCGCACACTCACGCTCTCTCTCTCGCTCGCGCACTCACGCTCTCTCTCTCTCTCTCGCTCGCAAGGGCACTCATGCTCTCTCTCTCTCACTCGCTTGCTCACGCACTTGCGCTCTCTCTCTCTCACTCGCTTGCTCTTTCTCGCTCGTGCTCTCTCTCTCTCGTGCTCTCTCTCTCTCTAAATGCTTCGTATACAATCACAACACGCGTTGTACACGGGGCAAAACGATTTTTGCGATTTTCTTTGTAAAAATTAGGGTGCGCATCTTACACGAGGGCGCGTGGTGCACAAGTAAATACGGTATATATATATATATATATATATGTATAAATACACACGCATACACAAGGAATTTAATTTTCATTCTACTTCAACAATTTGGACTCTACTGTTAAGTCCATTACATAAAATCCAAAAGAAAATCCATTTCCATACTTGCAGACTGTAATGTGAAACAGGACTACCTCAATGCTCAATCACCCATTGTATACAGCTTTGTCTGCTGAACAACCAGAGAATTAGAAGATGCAGACCTGAGAGTGAAAGCTGACGTGGACGGAGTAAGTCAGTCCCAAAGATATGTGGGTGCAATAGCAGCAAGACACTTCTTTACAAGTAGCAGAATCATATGTTGGATCTGCTCTTTAGCAGGTAACCAATGTAACAAATAAAGCGAAGTGGTTATACGGGAATGCTTTCCATATATTAGTATGTACATATGCAGAGCTAACTTCTAGGTGGTCCTTTTGATGGAGATGACCTCTACAGTTGCAAAGCATTTACACTTCATAAACTGTTTCTACACTTTAGAATGAGACAGAGAGCTCTTACCTTCTAGCAGGTCTCTTGCCAGACCAGGTTCTGCCCCTGTGGACCGAACAAAGTCTGACAGGACTGCATCCATATCCAGAGTCATGTGATCATGTAGAGGCACTGCCCAGCCCTTAGCAAAACCCGTGGAAGTCGCCAGCCTTTCAGGCTCTCATCTGAAACAAAAGATGAAAGAAACCCATTTATTAAAGCATGCACAATCCAAATGTTACAACTTTGAAAATCAAAGACACTGAGCTTAAAAGATCATCTCAGAAAAGCACTGGACATCTCAGGTTTGATCGGAATCTTTTGGTGCCTAAATTGGATTAAGTAGGTATGAAAATTAATGAATAAATAATCCTAAATATAGTTTTTATATTAAATGCAATCAGTGCTGCAAGTGAAAAAAAAAATAATCATCTTCTTTCATTTTAAAAAACTTAAATGCGTGAAGACCGATATTTAGTATATAAAGCAATATATACAGTACTGTACAGCATCCAGTGGATTCAGAAAGTATTCAGAACCATAATTCAGTACTTTGTTGAGCCCCTATGATAGCTAGGAGAGTGTAGAGTCAGTCAGTCAGCCATTTTCCAACCTGCTATATCCTAACACAGGGTCACGGGAGGTGTGCTGGAGCCAATCCCAGCCAGGCAGGAACAAACCCCAGGCTGGGCACCAACCCATTGCAGGGCGCGCGTGCACACACACACACACAATAGGGACAATTTGGAATCACCAATGCACAAAACCTACATGTCTTTGGGAGGAAACCAGAGTACCCGAAGGAAACCCACGCAG
>JANRMT010062827.1:37427184-37484167 GCA_026402145.1 Polypterus bichir lapradei | reverse complement strand
GAGAGAGAGAGAGAGAGAGAGAGAGATGACAACAACACTCATATCAATGACAAAACAATTACATTAACAATCATGTTACGTTATTTTTAAAATATTTCCTTTTCTTTTTCATAACTTCTTTAACACACTACTTCTCCGCTGCGAAGCACGGGTATTCTGCTAGTTGATCATAAAAATAAACAATTATGCAGGTGAGGAAAACACAAAGTGCAGAAGAGTGTGCAAAACAAAGGACAACAAATAACCTACCATGATATTTGGCTTTCTTAAAGAGTATTTGCTCCTGTCTAATTTGCCAAAGTAACACCAATTACCCACTTCACAACTGTGATACTAGCTTTCGCTATCCAGAAACCTTGAGCTAGGCATTGCTTCCTGACATTGCTTCCTGACATGGTGGCCATTTCCAAAAAGAAGGACACTGAATACATGGTCATGGTGAAAGGACCATATATAATGGGGCTTCTTGTTACCAGTCAGGACTATAAAGTGGGTAGAATAGGGGAACCAGCCATCTACAGTATGATAGTACAGTCCCCTTGACATGCTAGATGGTAGCGCTCCTGGGCCAGTGCACCCATGCATAACCCCGTATGTTATGATGGAAGCTGTGGTTCCATTGGACAAACCTGCTGAGTGCCATGGGTGCCGCCAGGGGGAGCAGTAGGAAAGAATGATACCTATTTTGAGGGGCTTCTGCCTGACCTGGAAATGCTGTCATTATGTGTCCAGCATAAAAATGGACCACATCGCCTCAGCTGGGAGGTGTGGATGGACAGACAAAGGAAGGAGTTAAACTATTTTGTGTATATTGTGCTGTGCTGGGCTGGGCTAAGTGACAATGAGCCTTTTCAAGGTACTTTTGTAAAATTAAATAATTTTAAATGAAATGTCTGACTGACTGTGTAAAGTATATAACGGGAACTTTTGAAAAACCCAGTAAAAATAGAAGAAATCCAACAAAAAAAAATTTATTGACAGCAATTGAACCACTACAACTTGCCTTTTAAGAGACAGTAATCCAAATTATCAACGTCTGAAAATTACGTCCTGTAGATGGCGTCCTCCTGTATGTATGTATTCTTCCAATCTGCTGTTGAGGTTCCCCATTGATCGCTGCAACATCTCAGCTGGGATACCACGAATTTCGTCTTGAATTCTTAGTTTCAATTCATTCAGTGTCCTTGGCTGAGTCGTGTAGACCCGACTCTTAAGGTAGCCCCACAAGAAAAAATCACAAACGGACAAATCCGGTGATCTTGAAGGCCAGGGAATGTCACCGAATCTTGGGATGACACGGTTACCGAACAATTCTCGCACAGCTGCCATTGATTGCCTTGCAATTGATTACTAAATTACTAAATGGCGAGATTGTTTACAGCTCAAGGTCCCTGTTCCACAGTGCTGCCAACTGTACATGGCTGGCACTACGCATTTCAAAAGTTCTCATTTTTCTGTGTCACTCTGTATATATATATATATATATATATATATATATATATATATATATATATACATACTAGGGGGCTGTGCCCCCTACTGGCTTCGCTCGCCCACACCACAACTCTGCCCCTCATGTTGTGAAATTACTGAACGCACACTAAGGAAAGGCGGACAGATCAGCTGCTGGCTGTCTGCTAGCTGCTACCGAGCTGCGTGATCTGCATGTCGTGCTGCACATCGATCATTTAAAAGCCTGTACAGCAGCTGCCCTTTTGTCTCACTTCCTTGTCCCGTGGGACGTTAAAATGGCTCAGAGAAATTGTTTTTAAATAGGGTGTGACATGCAAGAAGTCTCGCGGGACTTCAAAGTATTTCCCCGAGATGATCACGTCTCGACCAAAAATTTTTTTATATAATAGATAGATATACATATTAGCCATGGCACCTCTTGAAGACAGGTAATAGAATTATTTGTAAATATTTGCTATCTCTTGCCCTATATGTAACTTCTCTTCACTGACACTCCCTCTCTCAAACAATTTCCCATAAAGCCAACTTCTCATACTCTGTCATTATATTTGAGGTGCCTTTCTTGCCTTTTGTTGAGTTTTATACTTTCCGTCAATGATGGCAGATCTCTCAGAGTGCCTTCAATGCCTTTTTTCCTCTCATGTGTCTCACACTCGCAGTTCATCTTCCGATGCGTTACCAAAGCCAAACTGTCCAATCTGATTGCTCTGTAGGATTGGACATGCAGACCCTAGTGTGTTATTATATACTGCTACAGCATTATTATTGAAAAATATTGACAAATAAAAAAAACAACACAAGTTTACTAATTTTCTGTTTTCTATAACCTCACTGAATTTCAATGAAATCTGCCATGCCATTTTTTAGATTTCAGAATATTTAGTGTTCCAATTCTATGGGTTGTTTTTACCTCTATATATTGATGTATCAAACATGTTTTTGCTTTCTTAGTGGGTACCTACTGCCTTAGATATTTAAATGAATTTTTACTGAGGGTGAAGTGCTGTGATCAACAAATGTGTTGCATGAGGGCCAACAAAACATTTTTTTTTACATTTTAAATAAACAAAACACACATTATCTTGAACTATACAGAGCATGTGGAACCAGCCTATCATCAGCATACTGTACTCCAGCAATTGGTCATATCGCCTCATTCTCGCAATTTGTATCAGCAAATGTGTCAACCTCTAGTTCGACTTATTGCATATTGACAGACATACCATTGGCAAATCGTTATTCAACCAAGAACAAAAAAAAATCAACCTCTTTCCACAGCTCACTGCAGCTTTGTTGCCTTATCTGCTCTGAGCAAAGCCCACTGGCCTGTACATTATATCATAGAATGGCTATAGCAGAGTCTACAAGCAAATTACATACTCTATTGCTATTGCTGGTATTTTTGATGTTCTCCTGCAGGCCAGACTCAGTTCTCAGAATCCTGCCAAACTCCCAAAAGGACAAATCAACGTCCAGCTCAAGGTGACATCTGATGAGGGTCTCAAAAGCCAGACTTCTGGCCACCCTAACTGGGAACAGCTTCTGAGATCAGAAATCCCCTTGAGAAGTCCTCAGGCTGTCTTTCTAGAACAGTTTTTAATGGCCCAAGGTACAACCCTGCTAATTATAGTGAGGAACAGAAATAGTCTGCCCTATGTGATTATGAATTTGTCATGAAATACTTTTGTTGTGGTTAGAAATAATGTTTTCCACCCTCTTGGGGTTTTGAAACATTAGAATTTAAATTTTGCTTTGATTTTGAAGTAACAGTTATTTGAGATGGTGCACTATTTTCACGGGCGCTGCAGTTTCAGAGCATTTGTTTAATTGTCGCACGGGAAAAAAGGCAAAAGAGCACAGCGTGTGATGTCATCAGAACAGAAGTAGCTTAATATCTATAAAGTCATATGAATGACATCATTTATGAAACCTATTGTTACGTTATATATTAATCTGAAAAAACAAAATAGAAGATGCTTCTTTTTTTTTGTTTTTTTTGTTTTTTTTGACAGGAAGATCACATTGTGTAGGTTAGGTGCAGAATAGACACAGGGGTCAGTTTTCAGGTTAGGTTTGGTTTACTTTATTAGCACCATAGGTAAATTGTGTTGCAGTACAAGATTGACTGTCTTTTTTGACAACAAATAATTAAAAACAGACACACACACATAGAATTCCATTTAAGTACGATAAAAAACGTGTTAAAACAAAATGTTTAAATAAAACCCAAAATAATACAATTAAAAAAAAAGTAATAATTAATTACTAAATCTAAGATTCATTGGGTTGTGTGATTATTGGTGGAACAAAGCTATTTTTATATCTTTTTGTTCTGCTTTTGGGAGCAGTAAACTTTTTTTCCAGAGGGCAGTAACTGAAATGCAGAGTGCAAAGGATGGGAGATATTACTTAATACAGAGCTCTAGGGTTAGATTACTGTCTTATATGATTTTGGGGTTTCCTACCTCACTCAGACATGTGTGCGTTAAGCTTATGAACGTCTCAAAGTGGCATGAATATATTACTCTAGGTATGCCTTTTGCTGTAGGGGCAGCCCCACTTTGTCTTTCAGCTAACACGTTCAGACTAGGACATGGCTTTCCATGACCTTCAAATGGAGAATGTGGCTTCAGAAAGTGGACGGATGAAAGGATTTTTTTTTTTTTTTTAGATTTTCTAGACATTTGGAAGGTTTTAAATTGCACTAATAAATCAGCAGCTTTGGAATGGGAAAAATGAATATCTGATGCAAACAAAAACAGCATACGAAAGAAAACGCAGAGCTGTAATGAGATTTTAGAATCTCATAGAATCTTCAAATTCTTGTGAAGATACAGAGAAGGGCCTACTTTAAAGGTGATAAAAGAGTCCTACAAGAAGGCAAAACAATTTGGAGATAAACTTGCAATTTGAAACATAAGGACATACTGTATCTAAGCTTCGGCATTTGTTTAAAGGAAGACTTCCGGATTCCAAACAGTTAAGTACGCAAACAAGTAGCTAATCAGTGCCTTTGGCCATTTTGAAGACACCTCTAATAAACTAGGCAGCACGGTGATGCAGTGATAGTAAAGAGATGGGGGATTTGTGTCCTGGGTCCATCCTGTGTAAAGTTTGCATGTTCTCTCTGTGTCTTCCATAGTTAGGTGGACTGGTGATGCTAAACTGGCCCTAGTGTGTGTTTCTGTGTGTGTGATGCGTTTGTTTCCTTGAAATGGACTGGCACCCTTTTCCAGGGGGATTCCTTCTGCCTTGCACCCTGGTCCCTGTATTAAGTGTACTTAAAAAGTTTTGCTATTTAGTACATCATATTAATCCACAAGGGGAAAATGCCTTTTTGCCTGACCTTTGGGGGGTCACAGTGCAGGGTCAGCCATTGTAAAGCACCCCTAGAGCAATCTTCAGGTTAAGGGCCTTGCTCAAGGGCCCAACGGAGTAGGATCCCTTCTGGCAGTAATGGGATTTAATCTGGTAACCTTCCAGATACCAGCTCAGATACGGCATGGTATCTAATAAACTACTTTGATACACAGTATTGCAATTGAGTTACATTTATTGTATAAAGAGTTAAAAGGCTGACAGAGGACACAGAGCATGAAATAAAAGAAGATTTCTGTGACATACATTTGAAGTTGATTCATCTACTTGTATATTTGCTGATTTTTGCGCTGTCCAGTGCAGGATGGTGTGGAGCTGAGCAGATCGCAGAAGCATCAGGTGCAAAGCAGGAGCCAAGTCTGGGTTGCTCAACCTAGAGAACCTTGCAGGTTTGACATATGCCAGAAAATCAAAAAAATGCAGAGAAAACTACACAGAGAGGCCATGTACACTCCACACAGACTATCATAGAACTCGGGAGCCTGTCAGCTGAAAGACTAATTATATATATGGTATGTAATGATAAATACAAAAAAATAAAAAGAACACTGGCAGCACTGACTCCTATGCACTGCTTGTTGATAAATGGTGAAGAGCAAGATGCTGTCAGAAAAGGTCACATCGCCTTAACTGTAGTGCTAATTACTTTCTAAAGCTCTTTTAATGGTAATCATTATGACTGACACGACTTCTAATAAAGTTTAATTGATCACTCCTGACCGGTCTCTTACCACTGCAGTCCACGTTCTAGTTCAAGTACAGGACAAGAGAACAGAAATAGCAATAGATCATTCAGAACACTTTACATTAGCTCTACACAAATTTCTGTATAGAAAAAAGAAATGAAATTAATAACAAGTACATTTACTTTTTGTAATCATCATTCTTTTCTTCTAAAAACGTTCTTAAATTTAGTAAGCAGTTGCTGAACTTGAGCCATATTACACACAAACAGACAACAAAATGCAGGAACGTTACCTGGATCTAACTGCTCATCAGCTATGTGCGACTAATCTGGCCCTGTCAGGAAGAGCCTAGCTAAGCAACATGTGAATAACTGTTAAATGGAAAAAAAAAAAAATGAAGAGTCACTTTGTAGTTGAGCGCGTCGTGCTCAGTAGGAAGTAAAGCTTCCTTTGTTAAGAGAGTCGTTTGTTCTGAGTGCCGAGTGGTGCTATGTGAATTTAGCAGTTTAGTGTCAGCAGTTTGTGCCATCCACTAGCTGCGAAAAGTAACAATTCCACCAGTGTGTGATAGTGACTCATGTCCTAGGAACCAACAGCATGTAACAGCTACTTGAATATTCAATACAGAAAATGCAATGCAAATTGTCTTTGTTATGTCATAGATTTTTCCATAACCGTAAAGATCTAAATATATATATAAACTACTGTAGGTGGCAGAAAGCTTCATGTTAAACAAGTGAGATATTACATCCAATAAAAATGATTCATGCCACACACATCTTTAAATTGATGACAGCAGATGACAATGCAAATAACAATGAAATGACGCCCGGTGTGATCACCAACTACCTCATTTCAATGTTATTAATGTATGAACATATAAATTATTTTTGTGATTAACAGTGATTTTCCACAAGTATTACAGACAAATAGGGCTAACCGAAAGAAGTGAATTATCTCATTAGTCAGCTAATTACAGAAGGTGCGTTAGATCTTCACATTTAATTATAGAAATAATTCATTCCTGTGATGCTGCTTTAGCAGACATTGAGTATGTGAACATAAAACCTCAGCGATGCTGTTTTCACACTGAAAAGGTGAAATCCTCAGTAAGTATTTCTCTTGATAAAAGGGGGTTTCCCCCAGAGATCATTAAAATGGTGGTTGTTCTGCTTTAGCCCATCTGTCATTGTTTTTCCATAATGTATTAGCAGTGGCCAGGTTACCATTTTCCACATAGCTTTATTTATTGACACCTGAGTTGAGGGAATGTTGCGTAACAGTTTGTCTCAGTCTGCCCTGCTCCTTCCATTATGACTTCCTTGAGAGGTTATGAATTGTAAGTGCACATTTTGTTAAAACTTACTAACAATGTAGTTGACTTATTGAATAAAAACAATTAGCAGTGAGCACTTCTATCAACATTAAAATGAAGCGTTCCACGTGATTATTTACTTTTTTCAAGGGATGTTAACTGGAGAATTAACAATAAAATTATGATACACATTTACTCAGATACTCAATAGGAAGACCAGCCTGATGTTTAATGTGGTGTCAGTGCTGTGGCCGCTTCTGTTTTTAATGTAGAGTAAGGTTGTCGTATTCAAAGGGCTTGCATGTACTATCGTGGTTGCAGTGAAACGAATCAGACCCAATCAGCTGTAACAGACTGACCCGTAACGCTCACCTTCCTAAATTGTAAGGCAGCAAATATAAGGATAGGCCAATATAACATCCTGAAGCGCTCCGTCATATACCCTCTTCGATATAATCCACTCTTATCAAAGGAATATATACAGCATTTGTAAAAAAGGGAGTGTGACGGATGGCCGGGAGGCCTAGAAGGACCAGATGAGGGACTATACCTACCCTGGACCACGAGAGGGCAGCCGCCCTGGTTGGTATGGGGGCCATGAGAACAGAGCATGGAAACTCAACTCTACTGGGGCCCATGGCCACCACAGGAGTGCGCCTGGAGGACTGGAGAGCCCTGGATGTCAGCACTTCGGGTGGAAGACCGTCACAGAGCACCTGGAGTACAACCAAGTGGCTATAAAAGAGGCCGCCTCCCTCGAGTAGAGGAGCTGGAGTCGGGAGGAAGAAGGCAACGCTTGGGAGGAGAGGTGGAAAGGCAGCAGGAGAAGTCCGGAAAGGAGAGAACCGAACTGGAAAAGGGTGTTTGGTGCATGGGCACTGTGTTGTGTGCTGGACTTTATAATTAAACTGTGTGTATTTTGGAACATTCTGTGTCTGCCTGTTTGTGTCCGGGCTGAACTTACCACAGGAGTTAAAAGGCAAATTGATCAAAGCCAGAAAAAAAATATATGTTCAAAAAAGAAAGACACAAACACGAAAACAGCAATGACCTTCTTTCTTCCCAACACACAATAACCACCTATAAGTGTGAAAATATACTGTATATATACAGTGAAATACACACCACAGACTGTCCCGAAGTTCAGATAATAGTCCAGAGTTCAAGTGGATTTATTATAATGGGTAGATGAATTGTAGAAGACGGCTATTGAGAGAATCTGAATATTTAAATGTAAAATGTCTCCACAGTCAGTACTACACCATTATAAAACAACATAAAAAAAAACCAAAAAGGACTTCAACAAGCTCACCGGAGTTGTAACTAAATGCAGGATACTTCTCCCTGGAGACAAACAGTGACCTTCGCCTATCTAAATAGGCCTTCATAACCGTATTCCCTTTCTTACACGGCCAACGCCGATGCTTATCTGTTTAGCTTGTTTTCCCATCACTTCCCACTGACTGCCGTCCTCCCTCTTGTTTCAAACAATGGCGTGATTTATGCAAATTACTTCTAAAATCAGATGTCCAGCCTTCAGGGGCGTCTAAGTCAACCACCTGTCTATTCCCAAAATGGACTGCATGGGCTTTCTTCTTTGTCCGCACAAGCAGACCAGACAGACAAGCATTAAACGCATACCATTTTCTATGTGGCAGTGCTAGAGTAGGACAGACTCATTTTGTTATGCAAACTCTCAGACTCTCTTAATTCCAGCAGGGGTGTCTGTTTTCTCTGCACAGCATCTGTTAGAAATGCAGCCTATGGGTCTTATCTAATAAAATGATCAACCACACAGTGACACTCAGAGATGTCTCTTCAAGGCACCATCTAAACACCCAACATTGAAGAACAAGACTTTACACTAATTGTCAACCAAAAGGTTGTGGTTATGTGCTCACTGCTCACAAATGGACAACAATTTCTGCTCTCAATAGCAGGGACCCCATTACCTAGAGTGTGGCCATAACAAAAGCTACAGTTATCAATGTTACTCTGAAGGGCAAGCTGATGCTGGACAGGAAGAAAGTGGAAGACTTGTCTTTATTGTAGGTAGACAAGAGTTCAATTAGTCTAAACCTTGCTAAGGAAAAGCAATTGCACAAGCCAGAAAGACACTACTAAATGTCATGCATTTGTTTTGTTAAATGGCGTGACCTGACTAATCACCAACTGCCCAGCCGACGTAAACTTGATGCTAGCAAAAAGGGGGCACTGTGTGTAAAACCTCAAACAGAAAACTGCAGTACTGCCTGCAACCAAGGCAAAAAAAGAGAATAGCTTCAGTACAAAAGAAAATAAAACACACTTAACTTCCTTTCATGTAAGCCGACCCGGAATGAACAAAGCGTCATCTACATCAAACCATAAGTACACTTACTTTGATTCTGGGAACTATTAATTGTAACTTAGCAGTTACGATAAAGCATTATGGTACTTGTATGACTGTAACTGAAGAGTGACTATCTTTGTGAAGAATAATTTTTTTTAGCTGTTATAGATTTCTCTTCCTAAATCCAGCACGAAGTCCAGAGCAGCTTCTCATACTCACAAAGTGCATGTGTGTGGTGGAGATAAACCAGTGCAGACACAGCTGTGAGCAAATCAATGCCTCCTTTATGGTGCAGGCACTAGAAACTTCTTAACTAGCTAGAGAACGTTTCCATCTTAAGAACATGAATGGAAAATCAGAATTCATAAGTTATGTGCCTTTTTCTATAGGAGAGAAAATGTTTCAATTAAACTATCATGATTTTATGTGTTTTGTAGTTTGTCATCCTTCATCTATATATCTACAGTATATACATATATCAATATAATACATAGCTATCACAATTTTGTATTGTTTGTATATTTAACCAGTTAAAACTTCAAAGCGGTGATTCTTTTGCAAGACAGCAAATGCCTATATCCTGTAGACAGCCTTGACAATAATCAGTAACGGGATTACCTAGGAAGTTTGCCTATTAACTTCTCACCCCAGTCCCAACAATGGGTGCCTATTGCTTCTTCATTTGCTGTGTTTTAAATGTAACATTTACATGTTCCTTTGCCTGAAAGAGAAATGGAACCACCCAGTGTACAAAAAATGTCCTCCTCTGACATGTATATATACTGTATATACTAGCTGTGTAAGCCCATGCTGTAAAAAGCCCGGGGTCCTAGAAATAATTAAAATTGTCAGAAAAAAAAATTGAAATGGAGAGATGTCAGGTAATTGAAAGGAAATACTCTGGGTATCTCTCTCCTAGGAGGTTTCGTTTTGCCGACGTGCTCGCCTTGCTTGTGTATTAGCAGTGGGAGGAAAAGTAAAATGGATACCATTTTCCGACATGTTCGCCTTGCTTCTGTATTTGTGGATAAGCGAGTGACTCTTTCTTTGGAGGTTTCATTTCGTCGATGTGCTGGCCTCACTTGTGTATTAGTGGCTAAGCAAGTTTCTGTTTCCTCGGAGGTGGAGTCCTTACCCTGACCTCTTACTTCCGGGCCAGACAGACAGACAGACAGACACACTTCCACTCGTAGATGTTTATATATAAGACTAGCTGTGTAAGCCCATGCTGTAAAAAGCCCAGGCCCCTAGAAACCATGGATTCTGGCACTTCAATCAATCAATTGCATCAGTTGTGTATCAGCGTTGAAGCAAATTTCTCTATCCTCAGAGGTTTTGTTTTGCTGATGTGCTTGCCTCGCTTGTGTATTAGTGGTTAAACGAGTTTCTCTTTTGTTGCCGGTTTCACTTTGGCTACGGAGTTGATTTCTTTGAGGTTCATGCTATACCCTCGCACTTCCGGGCTGCCTTGCACTTCTGGGCTGGACAGACAAACACACTTCCATGCGTAGATATAACATACTTGCATTAATTTATCTTCAGTTATCCTTATGTTATGAATAAATCACATTATTTGGTTTATTACAGCAAGTGTATTTGGGTTATTTGTTGAAAAAGAGATCACAACAAAGAAAATGAAGGTTATTTATATTAGACTTTTGCTGATTTATGAACTTTGTTCATAAATGACAGTATATGGTCCTCCATATATTTATTGGCCGGAAGGTGAAACAGAGATACCACTCAACAAGTGTACATATTTAAAAGAGAAACACAAAATGCTTAAAATTATGTGAAAAAAAAAAGATTTTGATTTGTAATTAATAGATAAATTCAAAATAATTTTAACATGTTTCTAATTTTACACACTTGTATACATTTAACACAACAATAAAAAAGGCTTAAAAAGGCAACTTAACACTCTTAATATCTAACATACACAATTAAAATGAACGGAGAAAAAAAATCAATATATCGCACAAGGTTAATTGCTTGCTGTAGGAGTTTCTGTTGCTGAAGAAAGATCAGATGAGGCTGAGATTTCTTTTTGTGGGGTTGGCGTATTTTTACATTGACCTAACATCCTAGTAGGAAGCTGAATTTTTCTTTTTTTTTAATTCATTTTGTATATGACTTAAATTCCCAGCTGATTTGAAATCACTGCGCCATTCGACAGCCCCTGTTGTTCTCCCTTTGGCCTGCTTAGAGAAAGAAGAAGAGGTGTTGAACTTAACTAACAAGCCATAAGAAGCCAGGAGGATGGTGACTGATTTGTGTGTCTATTACTATATTACTTTCACTACTAATTAGACCCATTAGTTTAGATTACATTTTATTCTGGATTTGTGCTTTGTGTCCCGTGCCTGGCTTATTCATGTGGTTTCATTTGGTTTGGGACTCATTGTCCACGGACTGTGCTCCCTCCATTACAAATTATCATCGGGCATTCAGTATTATGGTAGGACAACCTTTGACATCTCTTTCAGAAAGCTATCCTGTAATCATGTCATCAATCCATCCGTTACATCAGCTTATCACCTGCCATCCATGAATACTCAAATCTGTGACTATAGATCCTGCGAATACAGAATCTGACTGTACATAAATGATATGGATAGAAATATAAACTGCAAACTTAACCAGCTTGATGATGATACCAAAACAGGTAGAATGGCAGATAGTCCAAAGCCAGTCCAATAATTACAAAGGGGCATCATAATTTATTATTAGTAAATGTAAAGTATTACACATAGGAAGTAAAACATGTTTGATCTGAATACACAATTGGAGGTCTGAAACTCAAAACTTATGAGAAGAACCAAGGAATCATAGCAAATTTCCCCAAACCCCTGCCCTCATATGTTACACTAACGTTTATACCCATGACCTCAGGCAACAAAATAGAGTACTGGAAGAAACAGGAGAAAAATCAGAAATGTATTCATTATCTATATAATAGATAATATGCCCAAAATATAAGCACAGTACAAATTGGAGTGCTGGCAAAATAATATTAATACAACCTGGATGATGATCAGTTCATCTTGCTTAGACTACCAGGTGGTTCTCTATCTTAGTATGCTGATTGGTCTCGGTTTCCACATGGCCTTCAAAAACAGGGGCAGAAACTGGAAACATGGCCAGTCGGAATATGCCATCTGAGAGAAAGTTTCTTTGTTACTCAATTTTTATCAAGACAAGATAAATACACCTGTTAAACCATAATAATAATAATAATAATAAGTGTAAGAGGTATCTGGGCAGGACAGACAAGTCAGAGAAGCAAAGAAAGGTTGTGGTACCACCTTGGTAACCCTGTTTAATCTCAACAAAAAGAAGTCATCTGATAAAGGCTCAAACAAAAAGTAGAAGTTTTGGCTTCAGGAGTTGAATAAGGCAGTAGCATCTCTCTCCTCTGCAAAAGTCAGTTTGGCATCTGATGCCATCTTCCTGGAACAGGGCAGCTTTATAAGGTGGAGACTGCAAGGGGCAACACTCTCTCGGGGAAGTGGGATAGGGTCAGTCATTCTTCCTGGGTGTTTTTTCATTATTGTGGAGAAGGATGGAGAAGATAATGTTAGTGTTGGCGTCCCCTCTCGTTCCTGGGAAGTACTGCGTACCTCATTACAGCCAGGTTGGTGGTCCCCAGAAGCACATACATGACATAAGCAATAAATGATAGCTTCCTGCTATGCACATACAATAAGGAGAAACAAGCCTGGGGTCTCGCTATTAGTTCTTATTATACACATTCTAGAATCATGTCATGCTGCAATTAAAATACATTTGTAATATCTCAAGTAAACAGTCAGTGACGTGCATCAGTCTGATAATGGTAATAAAATCATTTAAAAAAATCCTGGGGTTCCAGTTAATCAGAGTCAGAGGCAAAGTCAGTAAAAAAAGGAGATGATTTGCAACAACATCATCCAGAGAATGACTTCCAGGGATCTTCAGGCTCCTCTTGCTCTTCTTAATGACACTGGTCATAACTAATTCAAAAAGCAATTATTAATAAAGTAGCTGTAACAGCACATTCTGTGGTTCCTGGAAAGAAGGCTGTAGTATTGGATGGGTGCACAGCCCTTATGGCTGTTAAGTGAAAAAGAAAGATGAGAAAAAGGATAAATAACTTGTGTGCTTACATGCTTCTTTGTATACATGTGACTTGTGTACTTTAATGCATATTATAATAATAATAATAATTATATATATATATATATATATATATATATATATATATATATATATATATATACACTCCTATGCTTATTGTACATAATTCCTAATTGAATTAAATAACATGTTTAAGTAGAAAATACTTCCTTATATACAATATTTTAAATAAACATGAACTCAGAATTTATTCTTTTTGCTTTTCTGTATCAGGAAATTTAACTTTTAATCTTGAGACTGCTGTAGACCAAGTAAAGTATGCTTGGCCAAAAAGTGGAAACGATAAGCAAATGCCAAAAATATCTAAAGCTGGAAGAGTGATGGTGATGGAGGAAATGGCACACGTGCTTACAAGCTAAAATGTAATATGGAAAATGAATATTTATAAACACACACATCTTCATGAACATTTTCTACATATTGTAGAGGGGTGAATGATAAGGCTTGGAGTATCAACCAGGCGAAACTCCTGTTTAATTCCAACAAAAAAAAGAAAACTGTAAATAAAATACATGCTCAATGGTATACTCTGGTTGGGACAGTTCACTTGAAACTGTGCCTTTTAAACGACAGACTTTCTCTCGCTCTTTTTGCGGTAGTCAGGTCTGAAATGAGACACTTTTTATACCGAGCGGACTGGATGGACATGGCGGGGCTTTGTTGGCTCATTCTCGAGGCTGTGAGGGGAAAAGTGAGACAAGACTAATAGCAACAGCACCCCCTCTCATCGCGGGGTGGTACCACATACCTCAGATCAGCCTGTATGGAGACCCTTTAGCACGCATGTGTGGCAACATGTTGTCCAAACTGGAGTTTCTGTGTGTGTTTATTATTATCTACATATTCATTGTATTAATTTCTAGGTGTTACATAGCTTTATGATGCTTGGGTGTATATGTGTGAGGTTCAAGTTTGTGAAATCAATTGTCAGTTGTCCAAAGTCATACATAGATATAAGAATTGCTTTTAAATGTGTATGGCCTTAAATGTGTATGGACTAAATGGCCTGCATTTTCCAGAACAGTCCCATATTTCAGCCCCAATTTATTGAGTTATTTAAAAAAAAATCTTTATTTGTCTTGTATATTAAATATGACTAATTTTACTTTCATATAAATTTTACAGACATTAAACTGTGCACTGGGCTACACAAACATTTGCTGATTATTCTTATTGGCAGAAGGAGACGGGCATACAGATTATGAATGGTAAAGTTGTTAAATTAGCATTATAGTTTTTATTGCATGTTCTCCCTACCACCATCCATATCTTCTGCTAATTATTCCACCGTGACCTCAATACACATTCTGCTGAAGTGTGTCAGTGTGGTTGTACAGAAAATGGCCAGAGGTGCTTCAGGTAACTTGACAGCTTTTCTGATCTATTTTAGCTGGGTACACAACATCCTTGTGAGATTATTTTCCACTGTGTTTTTGTTTAGTTGTTTTTTAGGATGTGTGTCTTGCCATCGTTATTTTCTTTTATCTCACACGCCGCTCAACTTTGGTGTTGTTAGCGTTAAGTTGCTTGCTGGTTGCTCAGGCCTCACAGAACCTGAGACATGAAGAAACTCCACACAGGCTCACGATGGACTCTCATTTAGCTCATTTCTTCTGCTTCCAAGAACGAGCAATCAGGTCTACCTTTTCATCACTACAGACAATGAATAACCATTAGACTCCTAGATTGATTAGTCATCATATAGGTGAGCTGCATAACATGAATATTTTGACGGACTAATCAATGTCTCTCAGTTTTGCAGCACAGGAAGCTCCTTTAACAGAACTGTACAGTCCCACCAGATTGCTATTAGTGAAGGGCTGCAGAAACTGACTGCTTCACTAAACAATATTTGTGCATTTAATGCATGTGAGTGATTCATGGAAAAGCCAAGCTTCTGCTAGCAGAAAGCGCCTGCCAGGTAATTGGTACAGTTCAAATGGGAGGTCATTCTGTAGAGATTTCTTTACATAATATAATATTTTATATTGTAGTCTTCCAGCTGCTCTCAAGTAGAACACTACAATATTTATTATTTCGTTATTGACAGGGAGAGTGCTTTCTAGGGAAACATTCCATCAATTAACAGCATCTGGTTCCTACATAAACTGGATTCACATGAAGTCTGTAAATATTTACACAGTGCCCTCCATACTGTTTGGGACAAAGACACTTTTTTTCCTCTTCTTGATGTACCCCTCTCTGCTTCACAATTTCAAATCATTGTAATTTTAAGATGGGAAAATATATTTTGATTTTCCACAGCCACACACACACCATGCTAAAGTCAACTTTGCTCAACGTTTTGAACATTGTACAATCAAAATCAGCTGATGACTACATCAAACTCCCATTTACATGGAAATAAGGACGCCACAAGGAGAATGTTTTTGATAACTTGAGTCAGAAGCCAAATTAAACATAATTACAAAAATGTGAATCACAATACAGTGGACTGTCGTCTTACGTGCGGCTTATATTTCGAAGCCTCGCATATTGTGGAAATTCACAAATAGTAAAAAGACAACTCTTTACTTTGCCCCTAAAAAAAAAACTGTAGACATGGATTAACTTGTACATCATGTTTATACAATGCCCTCCATAATATTTGGGACAAAGACACATTTTTCTTTGATTGACCCCTCTGCTCCACAGTTTAAAATTACAAACCAAAAAATTCAGATGTGATTAAAGTGCACACAGCAGACTTTCATTTAAGAGGATTAGCATACATTTCAGTCATACCGTGTAGAAATGACAATGCTTTTTCTACATGGTCCCCCCATTTCAGGCCACCATAACGTTTGGGACAATTGGCATCACAGGTGTTTGTGATTCCTCAGGTGTGTTTCATTGCTTCACCATCGAGAGTGTTCTAACCAGCTGCATCACTGTCTGGTTTGGGAACTGCGGTGTCTCTGACAGTAAGATTCTACAACGGATGGTGTACACTGCAGAAAAGATTGTTGGGTCCTCTCTGCCTAACATTGAAGACATCGTGGTAAAGCATTATATCTGCAAAGCTTACAGCATTGTGAAGGACCATTCCCACCCCTGCCAAAGTCTCTTTGTCCCTCTTCCATCTGACAGAAGATGATGTGACATTCAAACCAGTTCTGTCAGGTACTGCAACAGCTTCTACCTCTCAGCAGTCCGGTCTCTAAACTCTGTTCTGCCCCCATGCCCTCTGATCTACCCCCTAGTAGCAAATTTATGTGCAGTACCTTTGTTACACTTGTTACTACTGGCGTTTTTAATATTAGTTTTACTGTTATTATTTATTAATTAATTATTTATTATCATCTGTTTGAAAGTATTACTATCTCTTCACTTACCTATTATCTATATATATAATTCACTAAGGCAAGACACCCATGGAAAGCATGCCGGAAGGGGCGTGGATTCACTAAGCCGCCGACAAGTAAGACACCTATGGCGCACGCAGGAAGGAGCCACGCCCACCAACTCCAAGACCATTGGATACGACGACAACTTGCAGAGCCACGCCCACCAACTCGGACGCGACGACACAGAAAAAACGGCGTCATTTATATTCGTCTGTCGTAGAGACCACATGCACCTCCGAGCGACGTTGACTGTTCATAGAGGCATGTTTCTCGCGGAGGTGAATCGCCATATGCAGCGTGTAAAACGGTTTACGAGGGGTATCCCATGGGATCCTTAAAACAATCCTTTACAACTGAGGTTAAAATACATTGAAGTAAGCAGTCTTTAAATACCGAGTTTTCGGTTACGACGCACGACCGCGTGCACCATAGCAAACTGTTTTACACGCTACATACAGCAATTCGTGCTACTACCGTGGTCGGGTGTCTTGGTGGATTATATATAGAAAAGCAGCCAAAACCGCACAGAGCAATGAAAAGTCTACGTGAGTCATAGGTGCATGTGGACTGTGCAAAGACAACAACAACTCAAGTGACGAGTTGGAGGTGGGCACATGAGCAGGCAGGGAGCGATGGCGGTCCGCCAGTTTTCAGTCACGGACGATTGTGTGTTGGTTCGTTCCGTGCATTGTTACAATGTTGCTTTTCTTGCTGATTTATTACAGTACCGATTTTTCAAATGTTAATTTTCTCCCTGTGCTTAAAAATCATTAAAAAACCGGCCTGATTATGTGGCGTATGGTACGCCGCGGGTTGGTTAGTTTATTTATATTGCATAGTATAGTTCTTTCCCTGTCTTGTACCTGACCATTGTTTATGTATATGCTGCACTGTGATCCTGGGGAACATTGCTTCATCCCACTGTATGCTGCAATATGGTGTATGGATGGTATGACAATAAACCCAACTGAACACTTGACATTAACATGAATTAAAATTAAGACAAAACAATTAATTAGCAGCAAAAAATATAAAATAAGAAATTTGACAAACAAGATGAGACCATTCAGTCCATCAGCTCGTTTGTTTAGCTAATAGCTAAGCTGTCCCAATACCTCATCCAGATTCTTCTAAAGGATTGTCAAGGTTTTCTGCTTCTACTCCATGTCTTGGTAGTTTGTTCCCGAGTCCCACAGCTCTTTGTGTAAAGAAGGGCTTCCTGGCTTCCGTCGTAAAGGCACTTCACCTTAATTTCCAACGATATCCTTGAGTATGTCTTTCACCATTACGCTGAAAGAATGTTGCTCAATGCCTTTGGGAATTTCCAAGATCTGGATTAGGACCCTATGTAGTCTCTTCTGTGTTAGGCTAAACAGGTTTGATTCTCCGAGTCTGTTGAAGGAGGATATGTGCTGGTCCTGGGGTGCACTTGGTTGATCTCCTCTGCATAGTTTCAAGTACTGCTTTTCTTGCACTGCGGTGACCAGAGCTGCACACAAGATTCCAGATGTGGTCTCACTAGTGTGCATTATATAGGCTGAGCAGAATGCCCCTTAATTTACTGTGTATTCAACAGTTTTAATAATATAACCTAACGTTTTATTTGACTTTTTAATAGGAGAAATGAAGTTTCAGTATAACAAGAACCAAAGCATAGGGAGAAAGTGTGTACATTGCAACAGGTACACATGTCGTAAATATAGGAAAAACAGTCCTTGCGTGTGTGAACTATTAACATTTGAATTTGATGATTGCATATGGTGCTGAACTGACCTCTCTGTACTATTCTTTCCTCTGCATGTACTGGAGTACAAAAGAACCAGCCCCATACAGTCACGTGGACATTGGCAAGATTGGGGGGAAAAAAAACAAGCAGTCACTGATTACAAGCACAAGATGTTATGCGAATGAATATGAATGAATATGAATAATGTTGCATCCGTGCCACAATGTTTTCCGAAATGTACTATACAGGTCTTAAAACGAATTATTCCAAATATCATATATTCCTATGTCTCAGTTTTTTGTTGTTTTTTTGACATCATAGACCATAAGGTGCATACTAATTCAGCATGAGCAGGAACACTCAATAAAACTGAATAAAAAAAATCAAGTGATGGTGAGATACGAAGAAGGCAGATTCACCAGTGTTTGTGTGTCAGCTTTTATCCCTCCAGATCAGAGAATGTCCAGTTCCATTGCCTCAAAACACCACTCACATCTACAGTTACTCCCAGTTTCAAATAAAAACTAACAGCATCAGATCCCTGAGTGTGTGTGGGTGTGGGGGGGCGGTAGTATGTATCGTGATCGTGACTGAGAGAATAAAAGTGAAAAAAAATGTTAACTTTAACAAGTCCTATAAATGTACATGATCTGTTACAGATGCAAACCAAATGTATGTGTATACTGTATAATATTAACAATAAGAGCAGCTCACTACTGAAAATATTAGGAGGCAGTGGGGATCGAATCGGGGGACTCTTGATTACAAGTCAGCAAATCTTACCGCTACACCACGGAAGCTGTTGTATTGTCCTTGAACCTATTGTGAAAGTGTTTAGCTGATCTTTGGACTTCAGGCTTCATACATTATATAGTTTATGCCTAAATTTTGTCATTCACTACTAAAATATGAAAAACGTTTCTGTTTTAAAAATGTGTTTACACAGATTATTGTAGAAATGGAACACACATGAAATGCATGTGTTTCAAATAACGATCTATTATTTCCACTCTAAAACTCCAGCACTTCACTCGCAGATAATCAATCAAGGCATGAGCTGGGAGAACACTGTGCATGTTCTGCAGCTGTGGGGGGATGGAATAGTAGGCTGCTTGCTGCTTGCCTTTATCAGCACATTTACAGGACAAAATACACCGACGGAGAGGTGCGAACGGATTTAAGGTGGGCCGGATCTACGAGTTTTTTCGTAGGCTCTGGTAATTCTAGTGTTAAGTCAGTGGGTAACTGATGTTATATACTATTTGAAATTGGAAAAAAATCTAATTCTCACTTAGAGAATCTGTGCAGAACTTTTTCAAAACTTGGCAGGATCTAATCAATAACATTTTAGAATAAACATTTAAATTGAGGAAGCGGATTCCCTCCCCTCTTTTTTATTCCATTTATTTTGATTAATTTATTTATTTACATATTTTTACTATTATTAAAGTTTAACACTGCTGGCATAGTTCTCTTTCTCATGGGTGGGAACTGATTTGTTTCAAACCTAGTTTTGTTAAACTTGACTTGCTTGTAAGGAATGTTATTTGATTTTAATGAAATTAATAAAATGTTTAAAACAAATAATAATTTTTTAGAATCCTAGTTCCCCGTGACCCTTTGATAGGAAAATTAGCGGGTTGGAAAATGACTGACTGACTGAGATTCCCAGTTTCCGAGCTCATCTATAACTCCTTGTAAGTATGCTGTTAAACCAAACTGACATAGCACATTTGTCTTTTCCTTCTGTTCAAGCACAGTGTAATTCTATAAAAAAAAAAGCTCACTTCTAATGGAGAAACTGGACATAAGGCGAGAGGAGGAGAACACGGCTGTGGGTGGTACTTGCATGCGCTATGGGATCTTGTCAAACGCTTGTATCCAGATGATGTATCAGAAACAGAGGTACATCTTAGCAGATGGTAAGCTGCATACATTCTTGTCACTCAATTAGCAGTAAACCTGTCTGTCTTACAGGCACACCCCTATATCAACCTTCTGTAATATCTCAATTTTTTTGCACAATTGATAATGTGACATACTATCTTTCCTTTTATTTTCTCTGTTTTTCAGTATGGAATCTGTGGCTGTATATGACTGTATATGACTTTTAAAACCATGAAATTCATTTCAATTAAATAAATAAATGATAAACCAATAAGATTCAAGAGACAACTGATGCCTCAGACCTGTATTGGGTATTGTTTCCAGTGCCCCTCTGAATGAAATGCAAATGCAACTCGAAGAAAATGGGCCACCCTGCACACAATAAATCCCCATCAGCAAGTTCTACACTGCCATCTTGCAAATACCATAAAATGAAGTGGATTTTTCTTTATGCATTGGTTTTGGACTTTAATTTTTTATATTGTTGTGTCCTTTACCTCTATCTTTCAATAGACTACTGTAAAGTCAGGCAAGGTCATGTATCCAGAAGGGGGCGCACATTCCCTGAGAATGGGTTTGCTAGTAACTGCAACATGTTGCATAACCAACATATAATTATATAAATTATAAATTAATTTTATAGAAATAAAAATAAAAGACTATATCCCTCTCCAGTGATAGGGCAGTGATGTTATGCTACAGAACACAAAGAATCGCACAGAAGAAATACTTAGCTTCAGTTTAATGTCTACTTACAGTGCAAAATATAAGCCCAGGTTTCCCAGGAAGTTGGGTTCATCAATTTTGGCAGTGAGGAAGGCATTTTAGGTACAGGTGGTGACATTATCCATCTATCCATTCATCCATCCATCCAAGCGTAGGTGAGCTTCCAAGTACTGGGCAAATGGCTGAGCTTTTATATGTTCTCTATAGTTCAGGCTTCCTGAAACACGAGCATGCAATCTCCAAATATGAGTACAATTTTTTACTGGCATATCATGCATAGACATAAGCACCTGGTCACTTCAAACCATAAACTAACCATTGGGCACATCTCCTCTCCTTTAATAGTCTATCTGAGCTGTTGTTCCCTCTTGTCTCTTTTCATCTCTTGGTCAGGTTGCTTTCTCTGTCAGCTGGCTTGCATAGCTTGGATAGTTTCTACTGTACTGATTTATGGCTTTCAGTTTGAATAATATCAGGTAGCAGGAAATAAACTTCACGAATCACAGCGACATACTTCAAACCATTGGCTACATGTCAGGACCAAATAACAGGTTGCTGTACACTGTCCTGGATGGGAGGTCTTTTGAAAAACTTACTGGCAGGGATGTCAGAAGTGGAAATAATGTAAGGATGGCTGGGAGTAAATGCTGCAGGGATGATAAACAGAATGGCCAAAAGTATGTGGACAGCCCTTTAAATCACTGTGTTCAGGTGCTTCAGTCACAGCTATTGTGAACAGGTACATAAAAGCAAGCAATCTCCATTGACAAACACTGCCAGCAGATTGAGTCATACTGAAGAGCTCAGTGACTTTAAATGTGGTGCTGTCATTGGATGCCATGTACATGAAATTTCTGCTCTGCTAGACCTGCCCCGTTCAACTATAGGAGCAATAACAGTTCTGTCATGAAGTGGTAGATCAGGTGTATAGTGAACAAAAATCATCTATCCTCTGTACCATCGCTAATAACAGACTTCCAAACTGCCTCGGAAAGCTACATCGACACAAGAACTGTGAGTGTGGAGCTTCATGAAATGGGTTTCTAGGAAGTGAGGAGGTGGCACAAAATGATTTTAGAAGGAGTGGATACCATTCCCTTTAATACCCGGACAAGTTCTGGTATAGGTGCTTACATAATGTACTCCTAGTCTCAGGTCAAGCAGATGACTGTAGGGGAGTCAACAGTTTAATGGCTCAGGGAGAGAATTCTCGCCAGTTTGTTGGTATGGCACTGCATTTTTAAAATGTCACCTTACTAGATTGCTGGGGGGAAACAGTTTATTACCAGAGTGTATGGGTACTGAGACAATATAAAGTGTTTTATTCAGCCATCTTTTCTCATTTACAGATGACAGTTTGGCTCCACTGATGAAAAGAACCATTTTGAGTACTGCTGCAGGGCCCTGCAATTGCCATAGTGTAGTGGACATACCACACTGTGAGACAGATGGTCAGTAATCTCCTCACTGTGCATTGGTTTCATTAAGGCCACAAATGTCTTCTTGGTTCTGCTGAGTTTGAGGGACAGATTCTTGTTATTACACCATGCAATGAGACGTCTGACCTCTACCCTATAGACTTGGGGGTGGCCAGCTGCGATCGTGGAGAGCCACAGTGGCTACTGGTTTTCATTCTACTTTCTTAATTAGTGACTAGTTTTTGGTCCTAATTAACTTCATTTAATTTAATTGATATTTAATACTCGGACACTTTAAAGTAGAGCTGAGCATCGTCAGTCCTGGAGGGCCGCAGTGGCTTCAGTTTGTTCCATCCCAATTGCTTCGTAAGAAATCATTCATTAGTGATGAATAATTACTTGCTCAGCGACATTTTGGTGCTTCATTTGAGCTATTTCAGTTTTTAAGATGTTCATCCCTTAATTGGTTATTTTAGTCTTAAACAGCTGTATTCATTGTTTTAACTGCTCCTTGTCAGCAATAAGATGCACATGACAAAGGAACCACCAGTTTTCCATCCAGCTTGTCTCTATTTCCACCCGTGTGTATACATCATTCACTATTTGGATTAATTAAGTACTCAGGAGGAAACTGAAGATAAAGTGAAGAACTGAAAATTACTCATCCATTTTAGGCTTCAGATCACTTGAATTAAAAATGTATCATTAGAAAGGAAAAAAAAATCTATGATTTAAGAATAAACTGAAATGGTAGGGTTAAAACACTAATAAGACATAAAATTAAATAACTGTTATTGGTGAGGATTGGCGTCTAATTAAGCAACTGGGTTGGAACAAAAACCTGCAGCCACTGCAGCTCTCCAGGATTAGAGATGGCCACTCCTGTTATGGACACTATTGTCAATTGCTTGAAATCAGATTGACTAATAACGTTCTTGAAGAAACATAATATTCTGTATAAATGCTCCTGTGTTTAAAGTGAGGCAATCCGACAGTCTGAGCTCTACTGGTTAGCAAGTCCTGAATCCAGTTACAAAGGGTAAAGTTCAGTCCTAGGGCTCCGAGCTTCGCTACTTGTCTCAGGAAGATGGTGCGAGAGGCCCAACTAAAATCAATAAATAAGAATTCTTCTCTATATGCATGACAATAATGACCCCACTAGCCTATAAGAAAAGTGAAGGGTTATTGCTGCATGGTTGGCTGTTGAAATTGAACCTCTTCTGGGACTTTAGGCACAACTGTCAAAGAGCTGCAACAATGATGGACTTGGCAAACCTATTGTACTTCATGGTAATCATAGCGAGTGCCAAAGATCAGTAGTCATTCAATTATTGTAGATTTCTCAGTACCCAAACAATTATCTTAAATAAAGCAAGTGAGGAATGGTATGTGAGCAAGGGACATACTGAAAATGTTAAGGAAGATGTCTGCCAGCTGATCAGCACATTTGTTATCCATAAGCAGTGACCTTCCATTAATGCATAGAGCAGATATTGTTTTGCTCCCAAAACTCCTGCGTAGCATATTGAAAAGACCAACCAATCTGGCTTTAAGAGGAACCACTCAACTGAGACAGCTCTACTGTAGTCGACCAGCTACACCTTACTAGAGCTACTAACATGTCTGATCCTGCTAGATCTCTCCTCTGCCTTCAACATGGTCAACCATGACACCCTTCTTGCCACCCTCTCTGACCTTGGCATCATTGGGACTGCTCTCAGACGGTCAGGCAGATCCTACAGTGTGTTCTGGCAAGGAGAGTTGTCAAAGGCACAACAGACATGCACAGGTGTGTCCCAAGGATCAGTGCTGGATCTTTTACTTTTCTGTCTCTGCACACCACTTCGCTGGGCTCCATCACCCAATCCCATGGTTTCTCTCATCAGTGCTATGCGAATGATATACAGCTATACCTGTCTTCCCTTCTGGAGGACAATACGGTATCATCTAGAGTCTCTACATCTCTTACTGATATCTCAACCAAGATAAAGGATCACCATCTAAAGCTCAACCTGACAAAAACTGAGCTTCTTGTGATCCCGGCCAACCAGACTCTGTTCAGCTTGGCTCACTGTCGCTAACACCGGCCAAGTGACTATGCAGCCTTGCGGTGGTGATTGATATCTTTTTCTGACCACATTTCTACAGTTTCTTGGTCATGCAGGTTCACGCTATATAACATCTGTAAGATTAGACCTTATCTGACAGAGTATGCAGCACAACCTCTGGTCCAGGCTTTGGTCTAGTTGCATCTAAGCTACTGCAACTCGCCTCTCAGTGGTCCAGAATGCAGTGGCCAGTCTTGTATTTAACCAGCCGAGATGGACCCATTGTCAGTCCTTTCTTCATGTCGCTACATTGGCTCCCAGTAGCAGCTTGCATTAAGTTCAAATCCCTGATGCTTGCCTACAGAGTAGTCATTGGGCCAGCACCTGCGTATATAGAGACACTGGTGAGGTGCTGTGCTCCTTCTCACCCACTCAGCTCTGTCAGTGAACAGTGTCTGGTGATGCTGTGGTATCAAGTCTCAATCCAGACTCTTTTCCATGTTCAGTTCCTAGTTGGTGGAACGAGCTGTCCACCTCCAACCGAACTGCTGACTCCCTCAATGTCTTTAAGAGGCAATTGAAAGCCCATTTGTTCTGTGAATATCTGTCTGATTGATAAAAAAAAAAATATGCTCTCTGATATTTTATATTTCTGGTTAATTTGTTGTAGGCTAACTTTAATTGCTTAAGTGGTTGAAATCCATGATTGTATATTTATTAGTCATTACATATTTTTCATTTGGGACAATCAACTTTTGTTACCTTTCCTACTACACAAGCTGAACAAACAGGCCCTAGTGTGATGTTACTCGATTATGTTTACCTCTTTTGTAAGTCACTTTGGATAAAAGCATCAGCCAAGCAAGTAAATGTAAATGTAAATATTAATATAAATATCCATACGCTAGTCGATTGAGTGCTGGAGCTTCTTGGCGCTCACTGCTTCACAGGAGACCCCAACCCTGGTCATCGATTGCGTGTCCTAGAGTTTTGTGACAATTCATAGAAGACAACCCATCTCTCATGGCTCAGAATACTATTTGGAATTTACATATATGCTGTTCAAATGTGCTAAGCACAAAGAAAAAAAAATATGGAACATAGACGGCTTAAAAAGTTTAAGGTTCTTGAATTTCAAATTAGGGATACACAACCTGCATATTTACTTGAAATGCATTTTTATAAGGGCTGATTGAAACGTAATGAGACTGTCCCTGTTTCTCTTTCAGAGCGGTAGACATTGGAATGCTGCTCAGGTGTTGTGAATGGCGTACATCGACGTGTGTGAACCTGCAGTTGGACTACCGTATTCTTCAGCATTCTGTCACAGCAAGTGGAAGCACCTTGCATGTGTTATCGAAATGGATGAAGAAGACATTCCTGTGAGAGTACCTTTACAGTTCATTATTATAAGGCTGTGTTATTTTTGTATTTGTTTTATTAAAATGTTTTATGATCAAAAAAGACGACAGCAGATGTGGTGCTGTCAATGCTAATGAAAAATGTCTCTTAGAAAGGCAGGATGTGGTAGAATACAAAATCTACAACTACAAGATAAAAAAATACAATATCCGTACTGCACCATGTAATATCAAATACAAATGCAAATATCAATTAAATGTTGTGCTACTCAATTAGAAATTGCCCAGTAAGTGTCAGTGTGTCTTTGTATATTTAGCACTTACTTATATATGGTTAGCGTAAGTTCAAAAGGTACACAGAAAAGGCAGTGGCAGAAGTTAAAGCAAAAGATGACAGGATTATGTCATTTGAATGCAACTTCTCCAGACTGACGTTTTGTTACTGCAGCGTTAAGAGGAAGATGAAATCCATTATCCCCTATTGCCATAAAATATTTAGCATGCTGCTTTCTAGCAGTGCCATTCTTCTTATACTGCTTGTCTCTTATAAAACAATGTATATGAAAGACTGTCATATTAAAATGTGGATAACTGGCTGTTTTTGGAAGCAAATACAGATATATTAGCATTGTAAAAGATTCTTTATTTTCCCTTGAGTCTGAGCTTAAATATATATTTGTCCTCGAGGAAAAAACATCCTGTGCCAATGCCCGTCTGCCCTGACAATAATGCTTGTTCACAGACCAACAATGATATCCTGAGACATTATTGTTATTAGCTTTATTGTTTTAAGCTTTTTCAAGCAAACTTCCACAACAGGTAATATTCATTAAGCAAGATATCAGAGAAAAAAGTACAAGAATATAAAGCGTCTATAAAAAGTATTCACCCTCCCACTTTCAAGTTTTCACTTTTTATTGTTATACAACATTGAATCACAAACGATTTGACTTTTTTTGAAATTGATCAACAGAAAAAGACTGTGCAGGTTCAAAGTGAAAACAGACCTGTATAAAGTGGGCTAAATTAATTACAAACATAAACAACAAAATCAACGATTGTATGAATATTCAGACCCTTTAATATAACCCCCCTACCTAATAACCAGGGTAAGCGAACTGGCTTTAGACACCACAGAATTAGTTCAATGGAGACCACCTGTTGACTGTGGTCTAAATGCACCTGATCTGGAAGGGCCAACTTGAGGTGAGCCAGAACGGTGGACTAACCTACACAATGAAGACAAAAGAACACCCTAAGCAACTCCATGAAAAGCACAAGAGCGGGGACGGAGACAAGAAAATATCCAAGTCACTGAATATCCTTGAAGTCCAGGTAAATCAATCATGAAAAATGGAAAGTGTATGGCATTGCTGTAAATCTGTTAGAGCAGGCCGTCCACCAAAACTAAATGATCACACAATAAGAAGACAAGTGAGGGAGGCCACCAAGAGACCTCTGAGTACTCTGAAGGAGTTACAAGGTGGAGTGCTAAGACTGAGACTGTGCAGACAACAACTGTTGGTCAGGTGCGTCACCAGTTGAAGATTTATGGCAGAGCGGTAAAAGAGAAAGCCACTTTTAAAACAGCTCACATGACATGTCAGCTACAGATTTCCAGAAGACACATGGGAGACTCAGAATCTTCTTCCAGCTGACTTCAATGTTCAGATGAGACCAAAGTTGAGTCTTTTGGCCATCAGACAAAAATGCCTTGTTTCAACAATGCACATTATGAGAAACACAGTAAATCATGGTGATGACAGCATCGGACTGTGGACATACCGCTCTTCAACAGGCCCTGAAAGTCTGGAGTGAGTGGAAGGGAAAAATCAATGCAGCAAAATAAAATCCTGGACGAAAACCTGTTGTAGTCTGCAAGAAACCTGCACCTTGTGAGAAGATTTGTTTTCCAATTAGTCAATGACTACAAGCAGAAAGCCAAGGCTAAGACAGACAGATAGTGTCACACACGTGCACATGGGAGGCAGCTAAAGGGCTCAAAAAAGGATAATTCCTCACCAGACCAGGGAATAGCAGATGACACTGTTCCTTTTTCTTTTTCCTCTGTGCAATGATCTACTCTGGGCATCTCTCTTCTAGGAGGATTTGTTTTGCCGATGTGCTATCCCTTTTACTTTTCCTCCTGCCGATAATGCAGAAGCAATGCGAGCACATCTGCAAATCGAATCCTCCAAGGAGAGAGATGTCCAGAGTAGTTCCTTTCAGTTACCTGACATCTCTACATTTCAATTTTTTCTCTGACGATTTCAATAGTTTCTAGGACCCCTGGCTTTTTACAGCACGGGCTTACACAGCTAGTATTTTATAATAACTTAAGTTTGAAGGTTTTCATATTCAGACTGATACTAGATGTTACTGTATCTGGGTACTAATCTATTCCAACACCCTGCCAATATTGGGATCCTTCAGTGGTGCTAATGCAATTGCCAAGGTTTCTCTAATAACAAATCAGAATTAAGAATAAGCTACTGTATATAAGGACTAAGCAATTTATCATTAGGAGATCACGGAATGGCAAGTGAAAAAGGGGCTTTGCAGTCATATGTGAAAAATAATTTTGAAAAAGTTGTTTCAAGCAGTAATAGCTATTAGTAACACTGGAGAGGTCTTGACTGTATTTTTAAATCAACGGTATCTTAAATTTCTATCAAAAACTTAAAAATTTCTCGGCATATACAGACCTCCCACTGTTTGCGTTATAGCGGCTGTGAAACATTCAGATTCTCACTGCCTGAAAAAGGTGATTTGTTTATTTTATAACAAAGACCCCAGGAACACGCCCAGCTTTAATCTAGCTGAAATCACTCGATAATAAAGAAAACATTAAGCAAATAAAGAAAAAGGAAAAAAAAAAAACGATTAAACATCTAACACATATGAGAAAGTCATCCCCAAAAGCCCCTACTGCAATAATTAAATGATCTAATGCAGAACAAAACATTACGTACAAACAAATCTACAATAACCACCATAATACACAGTCCAGATCCAGAGCCAGAAGTAGATTAGACAAGATAAATGCACAGAAGTCCAAAGTGAACAGGTTTCAGTATAATATGTAAACTTTTGTCCTACCGTGACGGGGTGATGGTGTAGACTTGCAGGTGTTGGGAGCGCTCAGCATTTGAAGATGTTTACCAGCTCTGAACAGACCACACGAAACATCATGCACAGGACAGAAACGCAAATCCAGACAACTGTAATCCAATACTGGGCAGAAGAGTTGAGACAGGGCAATTGAGCTATTTTGCTGGTTTCTTCTGGCAACCTTTACATTCCGCACCATATGTTATTTCCCCCAGAAACAATGCCCAAAGCTGATCAAAGATGAAGTACTACCAGGGCTGCTGGAATTTGTAGTTTCATTAAGCAGCACTGCCTCAGTGTAAATGGTGAGGTTGCACAGTGGCACATGGGGTTGGCACTGCTGCAGAAAAGTTAGATTGAGTGGTGACACTAAACGGACTGTCTGAGAGAGTGTAGTGTGGCTGTGTGTAGAAGTGGACACCACCCAGGAGTGTCTGATGCTGTCAAAGTGGGCTCCAGCGCTTTGTGACCCAACACTGGAACTAGTGGTTTGGAACACATAAAAAGAAGGGATAAATATACATCAAGTTGTTGAAAGCATGTGTTTTTTTTTTTTTTTAAGAAATGCTATCCATCCATCCATTATCCAACCCGCTATATCCTAACTACAGGGCCACGGGGGTCTACTGGAGCCAATCCCAGCCAACACAGGGCACAAGGCAGGAAACAAACCCCGGGACGAGCACCAGCCCGCCACAAGAAATACTACAAAACACAAAATAATAAGCTTGAAATAAAAACAAAAATAATAATAGCACTTTAAACAAGACATGGTGCAGTGCAGTCATGTTAACAGCATTCTTATGTGACTGATTTAAATAAAATGTTTTATTTATTTGTATCTTTAATTACATGTAAGATCCAAAAATTTGTCTTTTTCTGATGTAAAACCTAATAGGTTGTAACTCTTGACAAGGCCTGTGATTAAATACTAGGTTCTGCAGAAGTCTGGCCACATGACTTGTTGATGTTCATTGAAAATGATAAATACATGCAACACTCTCTCATTTAAATCTGAATAAGGCGTACAGCGTGAACAGATCTATGTACAATCCATCTACTTCACAGTCCTGGTTAATGTGTCTTTCTAGCAGTGTAACTGTCAGCCCTTTGCCACTACAGTCTTAGTGAAAGTTTGGCCTTTTCAGATTTTACATTCCTATAATGCCATTATTACATTACAATCTTGTTTAATTGGTATATTGATAATTTCATGGCAAATATTCTCTGTTCAGTCTAGACAGAAATCTGTCAATTATGACAACATACATTCTAACTTTTTCAGTCTGTAAAACTCTGTCCTTAGGATCCTGAATTGCAGTACTCACAACTGAAAAACTGTTTTTATTTCATAGACTTTTGTATTTATTTTTATTCAGTTCCTCCTTCATTGTGTATTAGTTTAATTGTCAGAGGTGACCTACAAAATTGGATCTCTAGTCGGTTAATCACGATTAGACAGAGTACAGATAAGAGGAGAATGTTCCACATGGAGCAAGGTCAGCAGTGGAGTCTGTCCTTGGACCCTCATTATCTTCTCTGATTTATATTAATGCACATGGTAGAAAAACTGGAGGGATGGCAGACCCTGAGAAGGCAGCAAAAAGACCTGGACAACCTTCAGAACTGGGCAAACACCTGAAAAATCAGTTTAATGTAGGAAATTACAAAGTGCTGCACGTGGGCAAAATGAGCATCAATTATAAATACAATGTGGGCGACACTGAGCTACAGGAAACAACCTCTGAACGCAATATTCTTATCATTTAAGCAATGTGCAGAAATGATAAAAAAGGCAAATAAAATGTTATGTTGTATTGTTAAAAGTGTTGAATATAAAGGAAGTAATGTTTTGCTCAGATTATAAAACGCACTAGTGAGATGGCATCTGGAGTACTGTGTGCAGTTCTGGACACCACAGTACAAGAAAGACATAGCAGTATCTCAAGCTGTGCAGATGAGAGCAACCAAGTGCATCATGGGACTTAAAGACATGTGCTACTGTGACAGTTTCAGAGAATTACATCTGTTTAGTCTTGAGCAGAGGAGACTGCGTGGGGACCTCATCCAGGTCTACAAACCCTCAAAGGCATTGATAAAGCAGATCCAGCAACATTCTTTCAGCTTAAGGGTGAATCACGTACTCCAGGACAACGTTTAAAATTGAAGCCAGGAAGCACTGCTTTATGGGAATCTGGAACAAACGACTGAATCATGGAATTGAAGCAGAAACCATGCCAACCTTTAAGAAGAATCTGGATGAGATATTAGCTAAACATACAGACCTGATGGACTGAATGGACACCCCTCTAGTTTGTCAAATTTCTTAGTTCTAAGGTAAAGCTGTGAAATTATACAAAATAAAATTTTTAATACTCATATAAAAATAAGTAAATATTTGAATATATTCAAACATAGGTTAAAAGTATAAAGTGCTACTACATGTACGTTTGCATTTAACATGTCTTTGACTAATAATTCCTTTTTATTAGGATTTTTGCTTTTTTGCTCACTGTGCATCTGCCAAGCACACAGTAATCAATACTTAATACTAACACAGCCTTCACAAAAATATGCATTAAAAGTGACACAATCAAAGAGATGAGTGGAACAAGGACGCTTCAAATGCCAGTAATGCACATATGAAACCCAGACAAAATCACTTAAATACGTTAAACTCATGTATTACTTTAGTCCCCATTTCCCTGACAACTCCTCCAGCCCTCCTCTCCACTATTTGCCTTTCTGGTTCTTGGGGGCAAAAGAGGTGAAGTCAGTATCCACCTCTATTTTATACACTGTAAGTTGAGGCATGGTGAGTCTATTCATATTTCACAAAAGGAATTACTGAATGTGCTAAATATTGCATTGTAACAATTTATAAGTATTCTCCCTTCATATTTTTAGACAGCAAACACTTTATCATTAAAAATAACTTAACATTTAATTTATCATCATGCTAAATTCATTATCTCAACCCATCTTTTATGTATTTATTTATTTTAGTAGTGAAAGACAGGGCAGTACTAAGGGTATCTCAAGCAAATTAATCAAACGGTTTAATTCTTTAAACTTCATTCAGTCATCATTTTAATTTGCATTATGTAAGACTTATGCAGCAGATCTGAACATGAAAAAAATGAGTAACAAGAATTGCAAAGCGCACAAAGCCATCTGAAAATCCCTGCTGCTCAGGGTCTGTTCAAATGCCAGTAATATTACAGAGCCCGATGAAACATGGAAGTGCAAGGATGGGGTATTAGAGTAACCAAAATGTGCATTACTTTAATGGAACACCTTACAAGCCTACTTTTTCAAACTGAAAGGATGAGTCTTTGCATAAGTTAAAAATTGAAGTAGTAAAAATATCTATGAAGAGAAACGCCGAATTGAACACTAAATTGAATAAACTCAAAAATGAGGGAAAAAAATTGCTAAAACAAAGAAGCTTTCAACAGAAATAGAGTGTCTAGTTGTTCATTTAAACACTAGAAGAAGCATCATTTTATTTCTGTAAAAAGTGTGAATTGTTAGATAATAAAAAATCAACTTGGTGAAAAAAAAAATAGGGTACCAACTCCTTCTACATGCAGAGTAATCTCCAGAAAGAACATGGTCTCCTTCTGAACATAAAAACCTTGTGCCACAGGAAAATCTAACATTGCAGCACAGGTCAGTTTAGAAGGACCACAGACTGTACAGCTATTTCCTCTTCTTCATATTATTATGACGCACTAAGCAGACTCCATTACTTAGTGTGGTCTTTTTCTTTTTTATCTCCTGTTTTCAAAAATGAAGCCCTGGCAAGCATTTTCTTCTGCTCTGTGCCCCCTTAGCACCCTTCATACTCGTTTCACCCCTTAGTAGATGGGCTGCTGGTTCTATTTGCTATTAAATCATTTGTGTTTGGCACTCGACATCAGACATCTGTATCTGAAATCTGATAAACTAGGGAAAGGAACCCATCAGCTGGCAAAAAATATAACTGTAAAAATGTAAGATTCTTGCAACCACTAGAGCTTAAGACACAATTATAACATGAAGACGCTTAACCAAAAAAAAGTGAGCACCTACTTTATTTGCCTTTTCTTCCTATTCACTGTGTATTCACCAAGAAAATCATCTTCTCATAGTCAGTCTGCATTGTCCACTTCCTGTCCCATGCTCTAATTTTTTTTCAGTCCATAATTACTTGTGATGAGGCACACTTTATGGAGCTGATTCTTTTAGAATCCTGCAACAAAAGAAAGATTTTATTATGATACTCAAACATACTGTACTAATGGGGCATGACACAACATGTGCACTGCAATCCCCATTGATGTTTAGAAGAAGCATCAAGATTCATTTTCACAGAATTTTTATTTAGTCTACCTACACGACAAGCAGGACTCATCATGAGATGCAAACGTTTGGAAAAGCAAAGCAAAATCATAGAGTATGAAAAGAGAATGAAATGCAGCTTGCAGAATAACACACAGCAGAATGAAAGTAAAACAGAAAAGTGTTTTGTGTTGCCTTAAAGTGCTTTTGGGACTGTGTATTGCCTGTGGGGTTCATGGAGAAGACGTGCCCCACAGGTGAAGAAAAATAAAAGATCTTAGTGTTTTACACGTGCCTCAGTGTGAGTCTGTGTTGGGTTGGGCGCTATATAGCATCCATATCGCACTATGTTGCATTACGCACCACTACTTGGTGTATATATTCAAGAAGAGGGAGCTCCGTATGAGCAAATGTTTTATACATATACACGCACTGAAGTGAACACTGGGAAAGAAGAATTCATTTGCATTAAATTAACTTCACAATTCCTTCAAATTAGCCGATGTCGTTGCAATACGTGACTCATGCTTTATGAAGACATGGCCGGAAATATCAGTACATTTTCAACTCACAATGTTCTCTGAAATATATTGGAAATTGGAATAGACAAAAGTGTTTGGTATCCAGCCATTCCTTATGGTATTTTTAATAGAGTTTAAACTGCAATTTTGATGCATGACCAAACATGTTATTTTAAATAATAAAACAAATGAAAAGGTCATGGAGAAAAAAAAATTGGTACCCCTAACGTAATATTTTGTAGGACAGCCTTTGGAGACAATAACTACCTTTGAGTGCTTTCTGCAGCTCTGAATGAGATCTGAACGCTTTTGATAAGCAGTTGGCCCACTGTTCTCGAGCAACATGTACTATTTCTCTCAGGTTCATTGGGCGCCTTCTCTCAAACTATGACTTTCAGCTCTTTCCACAGTTGCTTAATGGGATTCGGATCAAGAGTCAGAGCAGGCCACTTCAGAATTATCTAATGTTTCCTTCTCCTCCATTCTTGGGTGCTTTTCGAGGTTTGTTTCAGGTTGTTACCAGCTGGAGGATCCATGTCCTGCAACTGAGGCACAGCTTTCTGACACTGGGCTACAGGTTTCATTTTCAAAATACCCTGATAGTGTTTAGATTTCATTGACTTAAGGTCCCAAAAGCAGCAATGCAATCCCAAAAAAAAAATCACTGAACCTGTTCCATGTTTCACAGTAAGGATGGTGTTCTCTTCTTTGAAAACTGTGTTTTAGTTCCTATATACACAGAGACGGTGTGATTAACAGAAAGTTTGAATTATGTTACATCTGTCCAAAGGACATTCCCCCAAAAATCTTTGGCTTAGCAAAATACGTATTTTGGCAACTTCCAGTAGGGCTTTTGTGGGTCTCTCTCTCTTTTAGAAATGTAGTCTTCCTGGGTTTTCTAGCATGGAGTTTGTTTTCATGCATACAGCGATGGATGGTGCAATTTGAAATTGTTGCACCTTGACCTCAAAGCGTAGCTCAGTCCTGTTTTCTAAGTTTTCCTTGGCTTTTTCTCCTCCACTGAAACACTCATCAATCTTGTGTGAACTTTATTTGGGCAGCCATGTCCAGGGATGTTGGCTACAGGCCTCAAATGTCTTAATAATGTTGGCAAACACTCATCACAGGAACATCAAGCTCTTTGAGGTTGATTTTGTAGCCTTTATGTGGACCATGCTTGGCTTTTACCATCTTTCTTGCCACCTCAGACTATTCCTTTTACATGTTTAGTGTGATGCACAATAACACAAACTAGTTAAAATGGCTGAATGAGTGAAGAAACGTTCGAACACAAACATGTTACTAATTCAAGGAGATTAGCCTCTTTAAAATATCACTACAATACAATTATTTCTCACAACATCTAAACGGCCCCAATAATTTTGTCCAGGCCATTTTGGCATATCATTGTAGAATAAGCAAAAGTGAAATATTTTCTTGGATTTTTTTTTCAGTTCCACCACAAACCATAGAAATGTATGTACAGATCAGACTTTCGAAACTTTTCAGAAATAATGGTGCATTATTTGAATGAAATAATAGTTTAAGCCACATATTCTGGAATTTTAAACATGACAGAATTAGTAGTAGCGAAAGTTCAAAGACAATTTGATATCTGACAGAAAGTCCTTATAAATGTGCCATGGGAAGGTCACTGTGGTCAGAACATCTTTATTTTTGACTCAAGGCACTGGCAACACCACCTTATGCCTGCTGATACTCTGTTCAGGAAAATCTGTCAAAAAACTAAATATAGATTTGAGAGAGACGGTATCAGTTCTAGGTAGTGACCATAATGGAGACTGAATCCAGTGGAAATAATCACAGAAGTGGCATAGCACCTTTTAGAATTCATATTATTCATAAACCACATTCAAAAAACATTCAGACCCCTTCATTTAGTGCACCCTCTATTGTATTGTAGGTTTCATCTTAAATGGATAAATTTGCTATTATTGTCCATCAATCTACACTCAATAACCCATAATGACAAAGTGAAAACATGTTTTCAGAAAGGTTGGTAAACGCATTCCATAACAAATAAAAGAAAATCTCTCACTGATAGAAGCTTTGTGACCTTTAATTCAGTACTTCGTGGAAATCTCCTTTGGCTCCAATTACAGCTTTAAAGTTTTCTTGGGTAAGTCTCTACAAGCTTCACACCTCGGGTTTGGGTAGTTTTTCCCATTCTTCCTGGCAGATCCTCTCAAGCTCCACTAAACTGGATGGGAAGCATCTTCAAACTGCCATCTTCAGGTCTCTGCACAGATGTTCTATGGGTTTTAAGACCGAGTGTTAGTTGGGCTACTAAAGGACAGTAAAGAGACTTGTCCCACAGCCACTTCAGTGTTGTCTTGGCTGTATACGTTTGATCATTGTTGCGCTAAAAGTTGAACCATCACTCCAATTTGAGGTTATGTGCACTCTGAAGTAGGTTTTCTTCAAGGACCAGTCTGTCTTTGCATTCATCCTTCCCTCAGTTTTGACCATTTTCCCCCCCTGCTGCTGAGAAGTACCTCCATAGCATTATGTTGCTGCTACCATGCTTCATAGTAGGGATGATATTGGGCAGATGATGAGCAGACATAGTAACAATGTTTGTCTCTTCAAACCAGAGAATCTTTTTCCTCATGCTATCAGATTCCAAGCAGAAGTGAGCCACTCTACATTAAACGTCTAATTGATGGATTGCTGCTGAGATCATCACCCTTCTGAATGATTCTTCCATCTCAGCAGAGGACTACTGAAGCTCGGTCAGATTGACCACTGGGCTTTTTGTTTACCCCCTAACCAATTCCTTCCTTTACAGTTACTCAGTTTGGTCAAATAGCCAACTCTGTAAAGAGCCCTTGTGGTTCCAAACTTTGTCCATTTCACAATTACTGAGGCCGCTCTGCTCCTGTGAACACTCAAAGCTTTCGTAATGGTTTTACCTCCTTGCCCTGATTTATGCCTCATTAGTCAATAGAGAGTTCCTTAGACTTCATGGCTTCATGGGACCTTCTATACTCAGATGTCTGCGTTTTTTGTTTTTTTTTTTATTGATTTTATTAAAATCAAATAACTATCCATACACATAACTCAAGTTTTACAAAAAAAAAAAATTATTATAATAAAAAAGGTTCTAAACAAATCAACCCCCATCCCAGAGAAAGAGAGCTAAGCTAGGCCAGCAGTGTAAAACTTTTGTGACAGATAGGGGGCGTTGTCGTCCCCTTGAACCCTCAGACCAGACACCAGACACCAGAAAAAGTCCAAATATTAAATTTATTCAAACAATAACGTGCACAAAGCACCCTCCACTCCACTATATTCATAAACAATAACCAATACAATAAATCAATACAATAACCAATCCTTCTCTCCCAGACGCGTTGTCACCCTGCCACCCGACTCAGTTCAACCCTGGGATCTCCCACAGTCCTTTTTATAGTCCTTGACCAGGAAGTGTTTCTCTCTCTGTCCATGTGACTTGCAACACTTCTGGGTCAGATAAAAAAACTCCTTTTCTTCAACCTGGAAGCACGTCATTTCTTCTGTCCATGTGACTAGGACGCACTTCCGGGTTGTAGGGAAAACAATCGTTGTTCCTCCCTGCAGCGCTTTCTAGTGGCCCCTGTGGTATCCAGCAGGGCTGTGGATAAAAACTCCATTGTCCATAATTCCCTGCTGGCATTTGGGGCACCTCCATGCTGCAGGGAGGGCTCCACTTGGCGGCCTGGGGGTATTGGCTGAGATGACTGGCCGGCCATATATAACACTTTATACTAACAAAGATAAGTGAATAGATAAATTAATAAATGAATAAAGATAAATGGAGTAAAAGAGGGGAGAGAACCTGCTTCCTGAATTTAAATGTTTATTCTAAAATATTATTGATTAGATCCTGCCAGGTTTTGAAAATGTTCTGCACAGATCCTCTAAGTGCGAATTTGATTTTTTCCAGTTTCAAACAGTATATAACATCAGTTACTCACTGACTTAGAAGAGGTGAGTTAGGATTCTTCCAGTTGAGCAAGATAAGTCTACGTGCTAATAGTGTAGTAAAGGCGATCACAGTTTGTTTGTCCTTCTGCACTTTTACCCCAAACACAGATGTTAATGAATTTAGGAGAGATTGTGACACCAAGGCTGTCTGAAAGGTATTTAAAGAGTTTGGTCCAGAATGATGTTAATTTGGTGCAGGCCCAAAACATGTGACCCAGTGAGGCTGGAACTTGATTGCAATGTTCGCAGGCTGGATCTTGCCCTGGAAACATTTTGGACAATTTTAAACGAGAGAGATATGCTTGATATATAATATTGAATTGAATAATTCTATGCTTTGCACATATGATGCTTGAGTAAATTCTCTGCATTGCTACTTTCCACTCCTTCTCTGCAATGTTGAGTAAGAGATCCTTTTCCCACTGTTTCCTTGGATTTTTGAAAGGGAGGGACTGTAAAATGATTGGGCGTTGTTCAGAAATCAGTTTGTCACTGGTGGACTCCAATCAAGTTCTAGGCACATCTCAAGGAGAGTTAAAGCAAACAGGACGAACCTGACCACAATTTGGAGTTCCACAGCAAAGCGTCTGAATATTTCTATGAAGGAGAGATGTCAGTTATTGTCCAGGCCAGGATCTGAACCTAATATTCTGAAGAGTTAGCAGTACTGCCCACTGCACCAATACGCCATCCTACAGCTTACTAATTCTGCTAAATGAACAGAACTCTGTTTTTACATATGAGATCAACGAAAAGACTGCGCTAATAGAATGACGGCTTTCATAGTAATATGTACATGTCTGCCCCTGAAAAAAAACAGATTAACAATAAATTGGCTGGGCAAAGTGCCACTCATTTGTCAAATGCATTTTTGCATTTGCCATCTCGTGATTTTTCGGACTTTCTTATCAGAACAAATTATAAATGCAACTGAAACAATAAAAACCAAAGGACATCCAAAAATCAGCTCTATAGGAGTTTTAATAAGGGATATACAGTAAAGAAAGAGAACAGAGATCACACCATTAACTAAATTTAATAAATTATTTCTAAAGAACAAAAATAGTTTAAACTTTCGTTTCATCATGATAAGAGTGCCATACCCTAATTAAGACAGACAGTTGCCTTGCAGATGAGATTTATTACAGTGCACGACGGCATGACTCACTGCTTTTATACAAATGAGATGCTACAAGGGTATGAAGACAGATTGTCCTCAGGAATGCAGCAGAAAGAAGCTGATTGTCTGTATAACTACTGTAAAATCTTCCATAACTGCAATGTATAAACCTGCATAATACAATTAGTGGGTCACAAGAACTGGGGCCACTCCAGTCACCAATGGTTGCAAGAGAGGTACCAACACTGGTCAGAGTGCCAATCCATCACAGGGTACACAAAAATCTTAACAAGAACAAGCCCAACAAAGCTTTCCAATCCTTTCTATCCAAAATAACATCACGTCAAGTTTAGAAAGTCTCTAAATTCCAAACCTCAACCCCAATACATTCATTACTAATTCTCTGTGAGAAGAAAAACTTTCTAGCATTTGTGTGAAATTTACCCTTTACAAGTTTCCAGCTGTGCCCTTGTGTTCTTGATGAACTCATTTTAAAGTCACAGCCTCGATTCACTTCATAAATTTAAAAACCTCAGTCATGTGCCCTGTTGATCTCTGCATAACATAACGAAGATTAGAATGGAATGGGACTCGATAATGGACAACAGCAAACAATGTGAAAATTATGCATAGAAAAAGCAAAAAAAAAAAATTCAAGTAATTCGAGGCACATAATCCACATTAGAACAACTGAGACGAGAACAGGCCATTCACTCCAACAAAGCTTGCCAGTCCTATCCATTTACCTCCTCTAAAAAAACATCAAGTCTAGTTTTAAATGTTCCAAAAGTCCTACTGTCTGCCATACTACTTGATCGCTTATTCCAAGTATCTATCATTCTTTGTGTGAAGAAAAAGTTCCTAATGTTACTGTGAAATTTACCCTTAACAAGTTTGCAACTAAGTTCCGGTGTTCTTAATGAACTAATTTTAAAGTCACAATCTTGATCCACTAGGCTACTTCCTTTCATAATTTTAAAAATCAATCATATCTCCACTTAATTTCCTTTTCCTATAACTGAAAATGCTCAGTTTTTTTCATCTTTTCTTGTAATTCATCGACTGTAGCTCTGCAATCAGCCTAGTTGCTCTTCTCTGGACCTTTTCTAGTGCTGCTGTGTCCTTTTTGTAGCCTGGAGACCAGAACTGCACTCAGTACTCCAGATGAGGACTCACCAGTGTGTTATAAAGCTTGAGCAGAACCTCCTTGGACTTGTACTCCACACATCAGGGAGCTATATAACCTGATATTCTCTTAGCCTTCTTAATGGCTTCTGAACAACACCTGGAAGTTGATAGTGTTAAATCCATTACGACTCCAAAATCCTTCTCATAATGTGACCTTTTGATTTTCAGACCTCCCATTGTGTATTCAAACCTAACATTTTTACTTCTGACATGTAATACTTTACATTTACTTACAATAAATTTCATCAGCCCCAAATCTTCCCAAGCCTGTGTGCTGTCCATGTTCCTTTGTAGTGATTCAACAGACTCCAGATTATCTACCAATCCTCTTATTTTGGTATTATCTGCAGATTTAACCAGCTTGTTATAATCATTTTTATATATTAAAAAAAGCAGCGGCCCCCCACACTGACCCCTGCTGGACACCACTTAGCCAATTCTGATAAGGTTCCTCACACCATAACCCTCTGCTTCCTCTGTCTGAGTCAGTTTTGCACCCATCTACAAACATCACCCTGAACTCCAACTTCTTTTAGTTTAGTCTGTTCTTAGATTAGAATAGATAAATTTCATTAATCCAATGGTGAAAATCAGATGCATACAGCAGCAGCAACATAAAAAAAACAAGAATACAGACTCACAGGGCAGATAATACACCCAAACAATCAAACAATAAGTAATAAATAAAAATAAACTTAATGAGTACATCTGGTGGAAGCATTGAATTGCCTGATAGCGGTGGGCAGAAAAGACCCCCAGAGGTGCTTTTTAGCACACCATGGTGAAAAGAGCCTGTAGCTGAAATTGCTCCATGACAGCGCCTTGTGGAGGGGATTTTTTTATGATGGCATCTAATTTTGCCACCATCCTCTTTTCCACAACAGCTTCCAGTGTGTCCAGGGCTCACCTTGTGATGGAGCAGATTTTCCTGATAAGTCTGTTTATTCGTATGCTCAAAATGTACAAAATGCAGGATACCTGACCAATGAATGAGGACGAGAGGCAGACCTTCGATTCAAAAGTTCCTTATTATGGAAACATGACTTTCCTGTTTACAGTGTATGCTGACTTTTTCGGCAGCATTGAAAATATTTGCTTGAACTATCATTATTAAAATTATTCAGATACTAAAAAGTATTCAAAGTTAACTTTCTGTGACTTAAAAATTATTAGAAGAACTCTTCCACCAAACTTTAGAATAATAAAGTTGCTTAAAAAAAGAAAGTGTTAGAGATGGTGTTAAAAATCTAGATGTTAAATAAGTATTTCCTTGACTTCTACTTCTAAAATTCCCCTAAGACACCTGCTTAGCAAAGCCTTTGTAAAACTGTCAAAATGCTCCAATACCTACCTTGAGAAATGTCCTTTAATTGCATTTTTCTTGACATACTGTAGGCATTTGGAGAAAATTAAAATAATTATTTATCTTATTATTGAGACTTGTGTCTGTTAAAAATATATTTTTAGTAGCAAAGACTGACAAAAATGTTTCCAACAGACAAACAGCTTTATAACAGAGCTTTGTTGTCATGATGTTCTATTTAGACATATCTCAAAACAACTGTTTAAAAGTCAAAAATAGAAATAAAAATGAATAAAATAGCAAAAAGACCTTTTCAGAAATCTGGATTCATTTATTTTAGTTGTTTTCAAAAACCCATTAAGGTTTTGGAATTTAGGAAATCCATGATAAATGACTTTGGACATTTACTGACTTCAAGATACGAGTTTGGTAAATGGTGCAGGGTGGATAGATGGAGTGCAGACTCACTATGGAAAGAGATCAATTTACTTTAAAGGGATGACCAAGAGAGGAAACACAAATGAGCAGATAGTCAAAAGCTAAACATCAGTCCTATGAAACGTCAATAACCAAATCTAATCTCTGAAAAATCATCGTAAGTGAAATCAGGACAAAAGCAGGAAATTTTAACAGCACCACTGACACTCACAAAGATATTTTTTATCCATCCATCCATCCTCTTCTGCTTATCCGAGGTCGGGTCGCGGGGGCAGCAGCTTGAGCAGAGCGGCCCAGACTTCTCTCTTCCCGGCCACTTCTTCTAGCTCTTCCGGGAGAATCCCGCGGCGTTCCCAGGCCAGCCGGGAGACATAGTCCCTCCAGCGTGTCCTGGGTCTTCCCCGGTTGGGGCAGAATCTCTCCCCCAACCCTGAGAGGGCACTCCACCCTTTTCCGGCTGAGGACCATGGTCTCGGATTTGGAGGTGCTGATTCTCATCCCAGCCGCTTCACACTCAGCTGCGAACTGATTCAGAGAGAGCTGAAGATCACGGCCTTATGAAGCAAACAGGACAGCAACATCTGCAAAAAGCAGTGACCCAGTCCTGAGTCCACCAAACTGGACCCCCTCAACACCCTGGCTGCTGCGCCTAGAAATTCTGTCCATAAAAGTTATGAACAGAATTGGTGACAAAGGGCAGCCCTGGCGGAGTCCAACTCTCACTGGAAATGGGCTCGACTTACTGCCGGCAATGCGGACCAAGCTCTGACACTGGTTGTACAGGGACCGAACAGCTCTTATCATGGGGTCCGGTACCCCATACTCCCAGAGCACCCCCCACAGGACTCCCCGAGGGACACAGTCGAACACCTTTTCCAAGTCCACAAAACACATGTAGACTGGTTGGGCAAACTCCCATGCACCCTCCAGGACTCTGCTAAGGGTGTAGAGCTGGTCCACTGTTCCGCGACCAGAACGAAAACCACACTGTTCCTCCTGAATCCGAGGTTCGACTATCCGACGGACCCTCCTCTCCAGAACCCCGAATAGACTTTCCCAGGGAGGCTGAGGAGTGTGATCCCTCTATAGTTGGAACACACCCTCCGGTCCCCCTTTTCAAAAAGGGGGAACACCACCCCAGTCTGCCAATCCAGAGGCACTGTCCCCGATGTCCATGCGATGTTGCAGAGAGGTGTCAACCAAGACAGTCCTACAACATCCAGAGCCTTGAGCAACTCTGGGCGTATCTCATCCACTCCCGGGCCCTGCCACCAAGGAGTTTTTTGACCATCTCGGTGACCTCAGTCCCAGAGATGGGGGAGCCCACCTCCGAGTCCCCAGGCTCTGCTTCCTCATTGGAAGGCATGTTAGTGGGATTAAGGAGGTCTTCGAAGTACTCCCCCCACCGACCCACAACGTCCCGAGTCGAGGTCAGAAGCGCACCATCCCCACCATATATGGTGTTGACACTGCATTGCTTCCCCCTCCTGAGACGCCGGATGATGGACCAGAATCTCCTCGAAGCAGTCCGAAAGTCGTTTTCCATGGCCTCCCCAAACTCCTCTTATGCCCGAGTTTTTGCCTCAGCAACCACCGAAGCCGCATTCCGCTTGGTCCGGTAGGACTCCTTCTTCAGCTTGACGGCATCCCTCACCAACAGGTTCGGGGATTGCTGCCGCGACAGGCACCGACCACTTTACGGCCACAGCTCCGGTCAGCTGCCTCAACAATAGAGGCACGGAACATGGCCCATTCGGACTCAATGTCCCCCACCTCCCTCGGGACGTGGTCGAAGTTCTGCCGGAGGTGGCAGTTGAAGCTACTTCTGACAGGGGACTCTGCCAGACGTTCCCAGCAGACCCTCACAACACGTTTCGGCCTACCAGGCCTAACTGGCATCCTCCCCCACCATCGAAGCCAACTCACCACCAGGTGGTGATCAGTTGACAGTTCCGCCCCTCTCTTCACCCGAGTGTCCAAGACATGTGGCTGCAAGTCCGACGACACGAAAACAACGTCGATCATTGAACTGAGACCTAGGGTGTCCTGGTGCCAAGTGCACATATGAACACCCCTATGCTTGAACATGGCGTTCATTATGAACAATCCGTGATGAGCACAGAAGTCCAATAACAAAACACCGCTCGGGTTCAGATCAGGTGGAGCATTCCTCCCAATCACGCCCTTCCAGGTCTCACTGTCATTGCCCACGTGAGTATTAAAGTCTCCCAGCTGTACGTACTGCTGGAAGATATTTTTTATTTTCTTTGATATCCGCAAACTCAGATAGTGACACATCCAGCATGCTGGTTCTTGTAGCAGTGCAATGATGATGTCAACCACATAATGTCCAGGACAGCATAACCAAACAACTGTTGGAATATCAAACGTCAAGACAACAACAACACCTGTGCCCGGGGAAAAAACAAAATGGTGATGCAAATGCTGCAAAATAATTTCTATGACAAAAATAAATACAAAATTCAGATTCCACATTAAAAAAAAAACCTACCTGAGAAGTGACCATTACTTCAAAAAGCTTATTCAAACATATAAAATCATAACACAAGCTATTAAAAACAGTATGTTACTTACTTAACAAAACATAGATTGGCATAGGTGCAGAAAAAACACAAAAGTCTCTCGAGGCCTACAGATAGGCTGGCTTGCCCACTTACTCTCCTCAAAGCACCACCACATCACTGTTGTCATCTTACATCTCTCTTTCTCTCATATTCTCTAGCCTGGTCGTTCCCTTGCCCTAAGTCTCCTCCGTGCTGCACATTCAAGGGACTCATTGGCCAGGGGCAATGTTTTGTCACTGGGGTGTCACAGTGGGACTCCTCATCACTTATAAAATCCACAGGGTTAACCTACACAGATGGAACCAACTAGGATTGACTGAGTGATAATTACAAAAAAATGAGGTCTACTTAGTACCTGATAATGTGAGTTACTTATCACTTAGGGGCCATCCAAAGAAAAATAAAATCCGAGTGGTCTTTGAAAGAGACAGTAAACGGAGTGAACAGAAATCAAGTAGGGGAGCGGGTACAACTTTTTTATTTGCTCACTTTTAAGTCTTGGGCATTAATGTCCTTATCTCCTAAAATGTACTTAAAGGTGAAATAAAGCATATTACATAGAAGTGTGGCATTTACCCAAACACACCCAGGATGGATAGCAGCCCTTCTCATCAAAGGCTAGGCACACAGGATAGGTTCTTCTTGCATTACACAGTGAAAAGGCAGTGTCCGACCGGGCCTCCAGCTGCAATACCTGGTGTGCGACCCAAACCGTGGATTTGCCCTTCTATTTAAATCCTTTACAAAAAGTTTCCTGGAGCATTTATAAGCCAAAGGAGCATCAAAGAGTAGGGAATCAACACCCTTAAATGGCTGGAGTCGGGAGGAGAAGACAAGGTCTGGGAGGAGAGGCAAGGAGGCGGCCTGAAGTGAAAGGCACTGTGAATTGAGTGGCCAGGACTTTGGGGGACTTTTGGGGTTTTGAGCACTTTAGTTAATATGGACTATGTTAATAAACGTGTTGTGGGTGACATGAACGTGCCCCCAAAGGTACCAGGGTGGTCGCCCCCACATGGTCTGGGGAAGGCGTAAGCCTTCCTCCAGTCCTCCTGGGCGTCCCGGCTGGGTCGCAACCCCAGCCATCTCTGACACCGGTTTTTGAGTTTTGTGTGAAATGATGTCAGATTTGGCTTTTTTTCTGTTTCTTTGTGTTGTTCCAATCCACATAAAAGAAATAAACATGTATATGTTACCGGAAAAGTTTGAAATCCGGCATTCTATAGAATGCCTAGGCATTGTATATAATGCTTGAAACTAGCCGGCAATGTATGAAACGATTCATATTTCACACATTTCCTAGGCATTCTATAGAATGCCAAATGAGAAACTGGCAAAGTATGAAATACATCTCCGATTCGTTTTGAATATCAAGTGGCAAGGCACGTGACTTTTAACGTGCACCTCAGGTTTAGAATTTGTCAGTTGCAGTTTGTGTTTTGTTCGGGAGTGTCAAAATACGCAATTTTACTTACATTTGTTCAACAAAAAAATAGTTTTTTACTGTGCTCCATGAAGGTGATTCGCGCAATATATTGGCAGTTGTAATGAGTGTGACAGAGGATGGTTTCTACCGACTTGGAACTTCTGCAGGAATTTTAAAACAAGTATATGCGAGATCACAATTCACTTTATGCCCTAAGAACTTGCTTAGAATTGAAGATATTTCTGACCATGAAATTCCTCTCCAGTCAGTTGCAATTGCTCAGTCCAGTGGAAGCGGCCAAGGATTTGTCAAATGTATGTGTAATACAAATTGCCAAAATATGAAATGTCTTTGCGTGAAAAATGTAATGAAATGTAATTCAAAATGTCATTCAAGCCTACCATGCTGCAACAAGTAGGTTAGTTTTAATTTCTTATTTTTTATATGAAAATTTTGTTTCCCTTAATAAGAAAGGCATAAATTTTGTTTTGTACAACTTTCATTTTTCTTTACGTATTTTGAATAAATTTTTTTTAATGGCACTCTCATTATTTTTTCAGAATAACATTTGTATTTTTGAGGAATGCACGTCATTTATATAATAGCCTCATCAGGACCTTTTTTCATACTTTGCCTAAATAGCATTTGTCATTCTATAGAATGCCTAGGTATTATATACAATGCCTAGGGAAAGTGTGTAATAATTCTCATATTTCATACATTGCTTAAAAACGCCGGGCATTATATACAATGCCTAGGTCAGGGGTATTTAACTAAAATCTAAAGAGGTCCAATTAGAGAAAATTTCTTGAAGCAATGGTCCGGAAGATAATGTTGTCTAACTATTTAGTATCATATATATTTATGTAGCCTAATAGTTGTATCAACATCTGCATGTAATCAATACCAGACTTTCAAATCAAATGAGTTCAGTACAATTCAAAAATGTTTTGACAATATTTATTGTCACGTAACACAGAACTGAACATATATGTATGACTGCAGATATTTATAATGTTCTGTCACAGTATATAATGTTCTTAAATTTACTATATAAAAGTAGGGCTGCATTTTAAAATAAGACAAAATAGATAAAATGTGAAAATTGTGCATGTTTAAGTAAAGTGCTTAACTTCAGAAAAATAAAATAAATGGAGAAAAAGCTTGAATTTCCCCTTTTCTGTTTCACATCTTGACTCAACAGTCTCAATCAATTTTACAGATAATAAATCTCAACACATCTTAATAATTAAACAGTTTTAAATGATCACTTTCTTCCCCTCTTATATTCATCACCACAGTTTTTTGCTCAGTGAGAGAACTGAGCTCTAGCTTGTCCTGACAGAATTTTAATATTGGGCTCTGAGACTCGGATTTGAGTGGGTATGTTTGTTTGAAACCTTTATGTTTCGTCTCATAATGCCACGGTTTCTGAACATATGAGACACACTGGTTTAGTGCTCCCAGTGGGAAGTATGAACAGAAATGAGTTTGTCCATTCCAGATTAAATGCCTTATTTTCGCTGTCCACTTTCCTTTTTTTGGAGAGCGCCATTTGTTCTTTATTTTTCTGTCCCTTTCTCCGTCTCACCCATCTTTTATTTTTCCAGTGCAGTCGTCTGTATCTCTCACTTTCTTCGGCTTATTTTTCCCTTTGTTTTTTCTACATGTATCGCTATCTTTCTTTTTCTTTCTACCGTCTCTCTTCCTTGCCTCTATCTCTCTCATCTGTCTGCGCTGTAAAGTAAAGTAAAGTAAAGCAATGTTCACCACCTAGAATCCACAGACTTGATTGGCTGAGTGGTATCACGTGAAACAGCTTAACGCGCATACAATTAGTCTGTGCATTTCCTCGTCCACTAAAACATTACCGTAAAGACTACAAAAGCTGCACCACGTAAAATAGAAGCACCTTTTAAATCATAACCTTCTGTTTTGGCTGTAAGTCTGGGTCCATATGAGACAGCTTCTGGGTCCGGACCCGGACCGCGGTCCGCCTGTTAGTGACCTCTGGCCTAGGTATTCTATAGAATCCGGCTTTTCATACATTGCCGGTAACATGTATACTAAAAACATTTGTAATTGCAACAATTTTCTGGGAGAAATGGTGCATTTTCTGAGAAAATTCCAGGGGTGCCGATAATTTCGACCATGACTGTAATGTAATAGACTTTTCTGATATATAAATGTCTACGCATGGAAGTGTGTGTGTGTGTGTGTGCGTCTGTCTGGCCCGGAAGTGAGAGGTGGAGTCGGGCTAAGGGCTCCACCTCCAAGGATACATAAGCAAGGCGAGCACGTCGGCAAAACGAAACATCTGAAGAGAGAGTGACTTGTTTATCCGCTATTACAGAAGCGAGGCAAGTACAGCAGCAAAACAGTATCCCTTTTACTTTTCCTCCTACCGCTAATAAACAAACGAGGCGAGCACAATGGCAAAAAGAAACCTTCAAAGAAAGACACTTGCTTAGCCGCTAATGCACAAGCGATACGAGCACATCGGCAAAACAAAACCTCCAAGGAGAGAGATGCCAAGAGTAGTTCAGTTCAATTACCTGACATCTCTACATTTCAGTTTCTTTTTCTGACGATTTCAATTGTTTCTAGGACCCCATGCTTTTTACAGCATAGGCTTATACAGCTAGAATTTTATATAAGTCATTGCGGCGTAAACCAACTAAATGTTTGCATTGATTGACACTGTATGTAAATTCAATAGTTTAAAAAATTAACCTCTGTTCTATGTTTCTCTGATCATTCTGACCAGGCTGTAATGGACTGCTTTTGAAGAATGCTTCCTCCTAGACATTTTGCTGAGGAGTAATTAAAAGATACAATGAACAGCTTTTCTCCTGCTTGATTACTGATTTGTCCTGTTAGAGGATGTTTCTTTCTTAAATAAGATGTTACGTTTCTACCACAGCTTCCACCCATGACAGAAGTCTCACATGTTTTTCTAGAAAATGATTTTATAATGTTACGTGTCTAATAAATACACTATGTACACAAGTTGTAAGAAACACATATTACCACAAATTACATAATAATTCATAGTTTTTCATACTCCATCCCCATTCATCACCTTCTAAGGCTAAGTTCCAAACAGACCGACCATTGTTCTGTCATTCGGTACCCCCGGGGGACACTTTATTTCATAGGACTACATGGACCAGAACTTAACCCCACTCCTGCCACTCTGGAAGCCAGTGTTACCACCTTAACACAAACTGCCTTCTTGCCAGTCACATTCCTAACTTTTCAAATGGCAACATGGTTTGACTGAAGTTGAAATTATATGGTGTCAGGGTTCAAGCAATTTAATTATTTTTAATTTTCATTTATAGTTTTGCAAGTGACTTCATCAATTGAAACATTTTTGTAATTTGTTGCATATGACAGTGCATGTTTTTAGATTATATAAACTTTATTAACCCCATGGGGAAATTCAAATGCATACAGCAGCAGTATGATAAAAAGTAAGAATACAGACTCACAGGACATATAAAAAAGTCCAAGCAACCAACTGACAAATAAATACATACATACATACATACATACATACATACATACATACATACATAAACAAACAAACTTACAAGTACATTGGGTGAAAGCATTGAATTGTTTGATAGCAGTGGGCAGAAAACATCCCAGACGCACTTCATAGCTCACTGTCGTGGAATAAACCTGTGACTAAAAGTGCTCCAAGCGAGCGCCTCCTAGAGGGGATGGAGGAGATTTTTCATGATGGAATGCAATTTTGCCACCATCATTTTTTCCACAAAAGCTTCCAGTGTGTCCAGAGTTGGCCCTGTGATAGCACAGGTTTTCCTGATAAGTTAATTCAGGCATTGTGCTTCTTCTGAGCTTAGGTTGCTTCCCCAGGAGACCACATGTATAACACCACACTGGCTACTATGGACTGGTAAAACATTTCCAGCAGCTTGCTGCACACGAAGGACTGGAGTCTCCTTAGCAGGTCCAGTCTGCTCTGGTGCTTCTTGTATAGTGCCCCTGTGTTGTCAGACCAGCCCAGATTGTTATTAATGTGAACCCCAGGTTCAAAGGACATACAGGTCAAATTTTGTTACAGCGAATTGCCAGGGACCTAAAAAATATTTTGTTGTAATGAAAATTTCACTGTGATGAGATTCTGTATTTGTCACTATAGTGCTTTCTTTAACTTGCGTCCACGCGTTTGCAATCATTTCAGCAGCTCCTTTCACTTTAATTTTCATCTCCTCCTGTCTACAAGTTATGCTGAAGAGATTTTTTCTCAGCATTTTCTTGTGATAATACACTTTCAGGGTGCGAGTGATGCCCAAATCCAATGGCTGAAGCACTGCCATGCAATTGGGTGGGAGGAATTTAATGTGAACATTATCTAAATGTAGAAGCATGCTGTGGGCAGCACAGTTATCAATTGGAAGCAGAATATTCCTTTGCTTCTTCTTCATATTGTGAGGTTTCTGAACTCTTTTGGCACCAATTGCCAAAATGGGATGACATGCCAAAGTATGTCCTGAAGCGCGATTGTCGCGACTGTGGAAGATTGTTCATTGCCGTTGCAGGGTACCTGAGAGCGCAGAGGAAATAGTTTTGCCAGAATCGAGAGCTGGAAAAATTTCAAGTTTTTTTTCTAATGTGAACTGTTGATGTTTTTTTCATGTCTGCCATTTCTATAGGAGGGTGTGTGACGATGCAGGTTCTGCTCCATGCTCCCATCCGCTGTTCAGGAGCCCTAGAACCCAACACCGTCGATAGTTATAACCGAGGTGTGCTAGGCAGTGAGGCAACAACACAGCAAAGGGATGATGTAAAACATGCAAAAGTGCTTTTATTAAAAATATCAAAACAAAAACAAAGTGTTCAAATAAAGTGCAGTGGTTTTCAAAGTCTTTATCAAATAAATAATCCATTATAAGAAATGTGGAGGTTAAAAATATACAAAAACAATCCTTTAAAACGAGGTTAAAATGATCAGGAAGCAGTCTTTTCAAACACTAAAAGCCCGGTGTCTTCAGCTACCATGGCAGCTCCCCTGCTACACCCATCTGGCCTGCTCAACAGGAGAGTCGCCTACCTGCAGGAACAGTTGCCCTTCACTCAGGTCCAGTAGCCCTCCATTCCTTGGCTAGGTCGGGCTCCCAACCGGACCAAGACTTGGACAATTTTCCCAGCGGCCAAGGCATTCACGCCAGGACTACACCAGCCCAAAGCCTCATTGATTCCCACTCCTATCGACGGCCAGGTCGACTCCTCTACCGGTCACTCCAGCTACTTAATCACTCAGTTGGAGCGACTGCTACCTTCATCCCCAATTGAATGTTGGCCAAACACTCCCCTCATGGGCTCTCTTCTCAGCTGCCTGCTTTCTCCCATGCGAGCCTTCTCTCGCTCACTCGCTCTTCCGTACCGGCACTCGCTCTCTCTTATTTCCTGCTTTCTAGAGCAACCTCCGTCTCTTTCTCTTTCCGTTTTGTACACCGTTCTCCCTAACTGACTCGCACTTCTCTATATATGCAGAGAGGACATAGCAGCTGCAACACATTAGCCACAGGAACAATCACGGATGTGGGCGATTCCTCACCTGTGCACTAGGTGAGAAACGCCCACACCGCAAATCGCCCTGCGGCTTGCTACGGCCACCACGCCCCCTCGCTAAGTCGCTAGCGCGGTGATTATTTATTTAGATAAAACTGCTGGCCTTTGCTGCGTGAACTGTGGACCCATAACACCACAGGGTGACAATGAGTTAAATTCCAATGGATGTTTTTCAAATGTTGACGAGCAATAAACAAAAGGTATAACTAAAAACCAAAGAAAACAAACACAGCAAAAAAAAAAAAAAAAAAACAGTACGAGGAAAATTCAAAGAAAGAGAAAAAGTTATGTTTCTGTTCAAGCATCGTTGTGCACAACTGTGTTACGACCACAGAACTAACTAACTGCTCGGTGGACGATTCATTCAGGCATTTCAAGGTCTTTTGGGCACTTGATTGTAATGAAAGTATCTGCTGAATATATTTCATAGTAATGAGATTTGTATAGACTCTGTCTTATGGGGAAACTGTGGGAACCATAAAAATACTTTGTTGTAATGATATTTGTTTTAACGGTATTTGACCTGTATTTTTGCATGCATTCATATTACTTCTTAGCAAGGCATGCTTATTATAGCTTCTGCATTTTGCTTTTCAAAAAGACTAACCAGCTAAAGAAGGCTAGCTTCTGAAGAGACTTTGGTTTCTGGTTTTGATATCTTGCTTATTTAAGATTTCCTTTCCTGTACTGTACTTTCCCTTTGATTTTGTTACCATAGTACTTGAACGTGTACAGACTTTGCTTGTATGACAGTTCCTTTAGAACACCCTGTAAAATTATTGCCACTTGTTCTTCCTCCATTCAGGACGACTGCTCTTTTGGATGCTCAGCCTATTGTGTTGGCCTCTGATACGTTTCGACCTCAAGCTGACCCCCTCTCTCTTTTTCCTAATTTCTGAGGAGTGTCCTATCCTGGAATTCCGCAATGTTCACAGCACCACCTATATAATGAATTATCCCATGTGGCCACAGAATCATATGCAGCAAAAAATTTGAGACAAACAATTCCATTGAACCACTATAAAAAAAATCTTTAGAAGTCCATAAAGAAGGGAACTACGTAAACTCGCAAAGAATCAGAAGAAAAGCTGCTACGCTGTTACAGAAACAGAGCAGCCTCAAAATTGCTGTGCACACAGTGTTATGGAATGATATGTACTGTGACAAGGTAACCACGTTCAAAATGACTCAAAGATGTTAGAAGACTGAAAGAATATCAAAAAACTATTTAAAATTGTTTGTGAAATGAGTATAAAGAGGAAATTACAAAGAAAACGTCTGGAACAGAACAATGTGCTTGTGTGCATTTTTATGAAAGATATGAGAAACGTATCCCACTAGATTATGATAAAGCCAAATAACTTCAGCTAACAACCAAAAAAAAGTTTAGGAAAGTTTTGCTGCTTTTGGAGACCAACTTGTTGTATAATTGAAAGAAAGAAGTGAGTTTTCTCACTTTCTCATATTAAAACAGTCATATTTTAAATTAAACACTGTTTCTCTGATGCCCTGTGCATTTGAACCCCAGCGTGGATTAAACCCTGGACCCTCTTGAAGTTTTTAACCGAGCATAAACCAGTAGTGAGTGAGAAACATGGACAAGAAATAAGCTGTAAAGTCAGCTGTCCTCTAATTACAGAAAGTGAAAAGCCAATTTTTTAATTTCAGCCTTGTGCGATTCTTTCAATCATAGTAAATAAGCAATGACGCCAAAAAAGAACAGTGCAAAAATGAAATGACCGTTCACAATATGAACATTTGCACTCCCAGAAAGCTAAGCAGGGATAAACAAGAAACAAAAATAAACGGTTTCCTTCCTCCAATAATAACTATTAGAAGCTCAGGAAGATACTCCACGAAAAGAACAGATGATCAATCAATCAGCTCACCGCACAACGACAACTGTATTTGCTACTGTAATTAATTTAAACATCTGATCTGGAAGCACACACTCCCTCCTCTGCTACTAAATGATCAGCAGGCAGTAGGGAAAAGACAAAGGGCAACCTTGCAAATGACAAAAGCCAACCTCTGGCACCTATTCTGCAGTTTAATACATCACCCAGTCTCCAGAGATGGTCTTCTTCAATTGAATCACGTTGGCTATGTAACTTGTCTCATTGCAGTAGGAAAACACTGTAACAAATCCAGTGGTCTCTCATGCGTGCCCCATTGTGCGTACGAGTTCTCTTTGTCCACTTACTAGTGGCTTTCTCAACTAATCCAAGGCCCTTTAATAATGTGCTGGCAACCATTACTCACTCCTACTTCCACAGTGGTAGTCTCGTGGGGCCAGACGTGATTTTCAAATGAAAATACACGTCTGGGGAGAACTCATTAAGAAGTCTGTACTGATTAGTGGTGGAATCCTGTTCTGCACTCACAGGCCTCGGTAACATATGCAACCAATTCCTCCAGTCTGTGCATTTTAAACCACCGCTCGGGCTTTACAGAGTGAAAGCTACTGAACAAAAGACCTGACACGGAGAGAAAATAAAAAGATTAAACTACTGCTATCCATTCAGGAGCTCAGTAGCTCAAGGTAAGTGAAGCTTTATAATTATTTTGTACATTTTAATGAGTGTGGCGACAGAAGAGAATGTGCAAAGATGTGCTTCTGTCTGCTATGGTATCTCTCTGTCATTTTGACAGTTGCATCAGTAAATGTCATAACAGATAAGCATTGTGATCTACACACTACGTATTAAAATCCTATGGCTATTTTGGCATGACATGTGCATATTATCAGTTAGACAGTAATGTTAACTTCTTTTAGTTAGTCATGTAGACCAGTGATTCCCAAAGTGTGCACTGTAGCGCCCTGGGGAACTGCGGTTTCCTACCAGGGGGGCCGCGAAGTATTACAAAATTTTTAAAATTTTATTTAATTCAATTTTATTTTAATTCAATGTGATAGGACGTGGTAACTGGTGGACCCGATGCAAACCAGTAACTCACTTAGTAATAACTGTTTGTAGAAGCCTCTACAAATGGTTACTAGATGGCGCTGTACAATAATTAAGTTTCTCGATTGTTTTAGTAGTTTGTTGGACTTTGTCAGTACTTTGTGTTCATATATAAATAGCTGTCAGTTTTGTGCGGTCTTAGTGTTGAATTAGTTTTCGGAGATTGTATCAACTGTATATTTTTGTGATTAAGTCAAGTGAAGTTTTTGAAGTATTTCTTCTCGTATGTATTTTTAAAAATGGATCGTTTTTTACTAAACAGTAATAAGCGTTGTGTGAGTGAAAGTAAAGAGGGCACACTGTCAACCAGTGGCAACGTCAACCAGAGTGTGAAGAAGCGCAAATATCGAAAATATGATGACAGTTATTTGGACTTTGGTTTTACGTTGACAGAAGTCAATGGTGAAGGGAGGCCGCAGTGTGTACTATGCATGAATGTTTTGGCACCAGAGTGCATGCTACCAAGTAAGTTGAAACGCCATTTAGACACCAATCATCCCAGCATGGCTAGTAAATCTCGTGACTACTTTACCAGAAAGTTAAAAGAGTTAAATCATATTGCATATTCTGTAATTCATATTTTCACAAACATGGCTCCCAATTCTTTCAAGTTTACATCAACTCCTATACTATCATCGTAACCCTGAACAAAAGAAAAGTGCACACACAGAATCATTTCACATGTGATGTCTTCGATTGCCAATGTATAATCTTGGTGTACAAAAAGATTTTCTTAGTTAACTTTTAACAGGTGCAATGTGCTGTCTGCACACGCAACACATATTTGTTTAATGGGGGTCTTTTTAAGTGACTTTTCTGCTGTATCGTTTATTGCAATCAAAAGTGCGCTCTCTATCGGATTAGGTTAACTACAACACCACTGCTCTTCGCAGTCCAAAATTATCATCCTTACTTTGAGCCCACTTGATGCATTGGATTGGTTTAGAAATTTGACACTCAGCATGCCGTCTAATTGTTCCATACCCATTTTTAAGCACAATTCACTCCTGGTTGTGTCCAGATGTATGATATATAGGATATGTTTGGATGTACAAGATCTAAAACGCGTAATTTCCTATTTCACAGAAGGTATCGTGGATGTTAAGCGGCAGATGCCTGCACTTGTTTACCTTACAAATCATCTGGTAATGGTGACTCAGAGCCGTCTTAACGTATGGGCACAACAGGAGCATAGGGGCACACAATGTTTCTAATGCCTATGTATGTTTCTGTTTAGCTGTCAAAATAGGTGCCCAGCACATTACTTTGCCTGGGGGCCTATGATGCATTTAAGATGGCCATTAATGTTGTGCTCTATGAAAAATGCCATTTAAAAAAAAAAAAACAATGATTATAATGTTTTGCCATAGATGAAAATAAGATTCGGTATTTGGCTTGTATGAAATGTCCAAATATCCATTTTAAGTCCACTTTGTCAAAGGTATCAGGTGCATCGCAGGAACTAGGATAGGATGGGATGTGTACTCACTCAGACATTGTCATGTATTGGGCCAAGTTAAATTCTACACTGATTGGCATATTGAGTTATAACACATCATGGGAGAGTGAAACAGTTCCATAGTATTAAATGTCCATCCATGCAAAAAGCTGCAGAAAACACTCAAAATGGAAGGCACACTGCGGCACACACTCATACTGAGGCAACTTAGAGATAACAGGTAGAATATGCATACGCCACACAGACAGCAAATGTTGGTCGTGAAATAGTGAGGCTGAAGTGCCAACCTCTGGGTCAACACATTAAATACTATGATGGCACAATTTGTTCCAAATTCAATCTATCCTTAAACTCGCTGGTGCATGTTCCTTAATTATTGTATACTTTCCTCAATTCCAAAGCTACTAGACTGTGAGGCCCTCATCTGTACTTAAGCTTCATTCAATAAGGACCAAATCACTGAAAATAGAAACTCGTAGTTTACACATTCATCAGAGAGGATGTGAACAGCCAGATGACTTCCCTTCTGACTTCTCAGGAGAATCTCAGTCTCTTATGTTACAACTTGTCTATTTCTGCAAACAAGTATGCTTTGCTCAAAAGGAAATGGATTTGATAACTTCTACATGTTATAGCAGCATTGTTAATTAAACAGAACAAGAATAGTTATTCACATTTTTCAGGCAGAATGTTTCAGTGCAAAGAATTATCATGGATTATGCAATGGAAGTGTAAGGACTGATTGTGTTTTGGACTAAGACTGCAGAGTCTGATCAATCCACAAGCAAGTCCTTTGAAAATATATAAGTAGGCTACACAATACTGTGACTTGTGAGCAAAGTTTTTGTTTGAAATATTTATGTTTAGCATACACACATTTTCAACTAACAAAAGCAGAAAATTCTTTCCAGGCAGCTGTGTGTGATGAGAGGGGTCCGTGGCAATGTGCGATTTTAAATAAATAATTTAATAAAGGTGCTCAGGCTTGCGTTGCACTATTTCCATTTTTGACTGCTTTTGCTATTTGGAAAATTAAAGCACAAAGCACTTGTACTTATCTCTTGCTGACTGTGTGTGTGTTC